>VXAY01000610.1:53953-77827 GCA_013399855.1 Oxyruncus cristatus | reverse complement strand
TGGATCAAGGGTTGGACTTGATGATCTCCGAGGTCCTTTCCAACCCGTGTGATTCTGTGATTCTGTGGAAATCGTCATCAGTTTCCAAGATTTCTTCTTGCTAATCTAATCAGATTGTTAAAATATTATTGGATAGCAACATAACCAAATAGATTACACCACTGTCCAAGAATTATTTGTTAGCAGAAGATTTTTCATGATGAATCAGACCAAAGGTTCATCATGCTGATCTATTGACTCGTAGAATGATCAAAACTGGATATGCACAGAACAGTATTAGAAAAAGGCAAGCCTTACATCTGTGGTCTAATTCAATCTTCAGTCATTTGTAGACCAGGGAGTTTCTGAGCCAGATGTAGTATCTGTGTTCATGGTCACAAAATAGATCTCTTTTCTATGAACCTCTCTGCCATCCCTGGAGCCCATGTATATTTTGGCCATCCACAACATTCTGTAACATTGAATTCTACAGCTTATCTAGACATTATGTGAGATTCCTCTGCCTTTGCTTTTAGGTTTGTCTCTCCCTGAGTCGAAGTAGAGTAGTAACTCAGTGTTAGGGAAGGCAGACAATACCTCCACTCTACTGACTCTAGCTTTATCTTATGTCCTTTGTACTGAGGAAGATTAAAAAGATATTTAATCTGAGCTTCTCCCTAACTTTTAATGATACTTGTTAGCCCCACAGATTTTCTGTGAGAAACTGGAATATCTCACAGAAACACAGAATCGTAAAATATGCTGAGACGAAAGGGACTCAGAAGAGAGTCATCATAGATTCCAACCCTTAGCCCTGCACAGGACCATCCCCAAGAGTCACACCATGTGTCTGAGAGTACCAGCCAAATGCTTCTTGAACTCTGTGAGGCTGTGACACTTCCCTGGGGAGACTGTTCCAGCACCCATCCACACTTTGAATGAAGAATTTTTTTCCAACCTAAACCTCCCCTAACACAACTTTAGACCATTTCTTTGGGTCCTGTCACTGATCACCACAGAGAAGAGATCAGTGTCTGCCCCTCCTCTTCACCTCACAAGGAAGGGAGCTGTGGACTTCAATGAGATCTCCCCTGAGTCTCCTCTTCCCAGGCTGAACAGACCACGTGACCTCAGCCACTTCTCATACAGAAGGGGACCTCCTTCCTCTCAAGACCGTTCACCGTCTTCATCACCCTCCCTTGGACACTCTCTAATAGCTTAATAGCTTTCTTATATTGTGGTAACCAAAACTTCACACAATATTCAAGGTGAGGCCACCCCAGTGCAGAGCAGAGCAGGACAATCCCCTTCCTCAACCGGCTGGCAATGCTTTGCCTGAGGCCCCCCTGCTGGATATGATTGGCCCTTCTGGCTGCGAGGGCACTGTTGACTCATATTCAATATTCCATNTGACCTCAGCCACTTCTCATACAGAAGGGGACCTCCTTCCTCTCAAGACCGTTCACCGTCTTCATCGCCCTCCCTTGGACACTCTCTAATAGCTTAATATCTTTCTTATATTGTGGTAACCAAAACTTCACACAATATTCAAGGTGAGGCCACCCCAGTGCAGAGCAGAGCAGGACAATCCCCTTCCTCAACCGGCTGGCAATGCTTTGCCTGAGGCCCCCCTGCTGGATATGATTGGCCCTTCTGGCTGCGAGGGCACTGTTGACTCATATTCAATATTCCATAACCAGGACCCCCAGGTCTCTTTCCTTGGCACTGATTTCCAGCATCTCATTCCTAGTCTGTATATACACCCAGGGTTGCCCCATCCCAAGTGCAGAACCCGGCATTTTACCTTGTTGAACTTCATATGGTTGGTTATTGCCCAGTCCTCTAATTTGTCGATGTCTCTCTGCAGGCCCTCCCTGTTTTGTGTCACCTGCAAACTTCCTTAGTATCCCTTCCAGTCCTGCATCCAAGTCATTTATGATGTTGAAGAGCACAAGGCCTGTGGAACCCCTCTAGTGACAGATGGCCAGTCTGATGTTACTGTCTTTCAGGGCTTGGAAAGATCATTCTTAAAAAGGAACACACAATTTTTAAAATATGTCAGTATCTATTGTTTTCAGAGGTGAAGTTTTGAAATAATTAGTTGTTAAAGTGACAGCTTTGTTGCTAATTTCTCATCTTATTATCTTCTAATGCAAAGATATTAACTAATATATTATTCCCTTTGTTTCTGTGCTTATATTTTTTTTTTCTTCTTGATTCAGTGAAATTCATTATAAAATTATTTGTGGAGGGGAGCTAAAAAACTATTTTACTTTGTAGCTTTAAACTTGTAACTTTTCTGTGTCTGGTGTTTCTTGGTTTATAGGAAAAAAGAGTTTCAAAATTTTTTTGGTGATGATATTTTGTGGGGGTTTAGGGGGTGAGGGAATCGCCCCCGCCGCCCATCTCTTGGGGGCAGAGACAGGCGACGGAAGCACCGATGCTGACAACAAAGAGCAGGCAGCACGCACAGAGGGGTCCTGCAGCGAAGAGCGATTTATTCAACTTTCCCACAGTTTATAAGGCTGCCGGGAGGGGAGGGGTTTTGGTGCTCAGCTAGCAAATGAGAGGAGGTGGTAGAGTAACCATGGGAACTCAGGAACCGGGGATGGACAGGTGAGACAACCAATGAGAACACACGATTTGCATGCATAAGGAATAGAACATAATACATATAATACACAATAGCTAAAATATAGAGTTAACAATTTTTCAAGCCCCGACAATATTTGTTAAAATGTATTTGGTCTTCTCTCTTATTTCTAACTGAAGAGATAAAACTGGTATTTCTTTGTGCTTCCAGTACATCTTTTCTAAAAGACATTAAAGGTTCAAGGAGATCTGAACTGTCACAAAATCAGTGTTAGAGACTGTAGATGGAGAGACAGCAGTTTGTGTAGAGCTTCAAAATAAGAAAAAAAGCTATTTTTGAAGTCAGTCCATTCCAGACTACTGGCTGCAATTTAGCACTTCTTTCTAGATAGCTCTGCTGATCTGGGACATGACCTAATACTCATAAAGGTTACTTGTAGTTTGTCAGTGTAGACATTAGATGAATTCTGTTAGGATCTTTTGCTGTGGAAGAAAGCCTTCAGATTTAAACTGGGCATCTCTGATAAACTGCTAAGCAAATACCGGTTACATTATAAAGTAGGTGAAAAGAGAAAGATATGATCAAAGACAGTCATAAAGAAAGTCTGGGTAGAAAGATAACCTGAGAAAATCAAGGAGGTATGCTGTAGGGCATAGGTGAATTGAGTCTATTGATTTTTATATTTTGCACTATAACTTCTGTTCACAGCTAGATGGTGTTTCCCAGTACAGAGTGAACTTTTTGCTGTCACACAGTAGAGTGCTATTTCCTACTCATTAATGTCTGTTGTGTTCTGTTGAGTGAATGGGAACCAAGATTGTCATTGTTTAAGTTGTACCAAAATGCTCTGTGAACTTTCCTAATTAAATGGCATTCTATTGTCATCAGGAAACTGTATTGACTGAGGCGAAGAACACAAATGAGTTTTAGAACACAGACTCTTAGAATTCACACTTTAGCAACTTAACACAGCTTTGCTGAGGCCACTATCATTTTACTTTAAGCTACAAGTTCAATGTGTGAAATTCTTGAACAGATAGGAATGTTGTACACTGCTGCTTTTGATAATTTTCAGCTCACAATTTCTGTAAAGTATAAACACTAATTCCATGATTGCCCAGAGAGGCTGTGGGGTCTCCCTCACTGGAGATATTCAAGAACCACCTGGATGCAATTCTGTGCGATGTGCTCTAGGATGACTGAGCAGAGAGGTTGGACTCGATGACTAACTGTAGTCCCTTCCAACCTTACCCATTCGGTGATTATTGTGGAATGCATCAGATTTAAAGGGGAGGAAAACCTATTTCAGATAAATAAATTCCACTTAACATGTATGAATTAATGACTCAGAGAGTGATGCTCTTGCACTCTAAAATGCTTCAAATGTAGACATCGGGTAGATTCAAATCCTCAAAAGCTGTGTAAGTGCTGCAGCACTGGATGTTGCTTGAGAGAGGTGAATGAGTAGCCCCCAGATTCCTACATAATGAACTGTGAGATGCTCAACTCCTTGATGTCTGAGAAATTTTTGACGGATAAGCAATCAAAAATTAATTCCTCAGAAAAGTGATGAGCAAGAAAAAGTAGGTCTCTCTTTTGGGATGCATGTTATTTGGGGTTTTTTTGTTGGTTGGTTTGTTTGTTTGTTTTGGATTTTGTTTTGTTTGTTGGTTGGTTGGACTGCTTTTTGGGTTTTTTTTGGGGGGAGGTGTTGGCTCTATGCCAACTGTCCGAACCCACAGGGAAAACCTCCCCCTCCCTTCTTCCCTCGGAGCAAAGGAAAAAAAACTACAGAAACCGAAGAACCCGAATTATATCAAAATATATATATTTGTATATATTTACAGTTATATACAGCTAGAATACTATATACAATAGTCGGGATCTTAGGTACAACCCCCTCCCCCAGAGGGAAAGGGAAAAGGAAAAGGGAAAAAGGGAAAAAGGGGAAAAACAGATATACACAATCAAAAACTAAGGACCAGCAGAACAAAGACTGGCAAAAATCAATCTCACCACGTCTCTTAGAACAACGGGATGGCCTGGCACAGCCGGCACTGCCCACTCTCCCGCGTGGCAGATCAGTAGTCACTGCAGGCCTCAACTCCAGATAAGCAAGACCAACGCAGAGAACCACTGCTCCTGAACCTCACCGGAAGAGAAGAGAGAGAGAGCTTCCACTCCCTTCTTATTTATACCTTTGCTTACGTAAAAATCATATGGAATACTGGGAACATGGCCTTGGTTCCTTGGTTACAACCTGGTTACCAAGGAAGGCCTAGAATCAAACCCACTACATTCTCACAGTAAGAAAAGGTGTCCTAATGTTAATTAATATAAACACCTCCTCTCCCCCAAATCTTAAATAAAAAAACCCCAAAATAAAATAAAATAAAAACCAAAACAAAAACAACTCCCCCCGTCATGGTTTAGCCCATTCCCCTCAGTTTTAGAGTAGAAAATGGTTAGTTCCAGGTGAAATTCTGGCTAGGTAACCAATTAGAGAACTTCTCTGACGTTTTGCTTTTTGGTTTTGGTTTTCTGTCTGTTTGGAATTTTTTTGTTGGGTTCTTTTTGTTTTGTTGGGGTTTTTTAATGTAAAACATATATTACATCATCTTTGTTTCAGCATTTGCTGTGGTTACATAGTTTGAATACTGTAATAGAAAAAAATTACTGTTTTCTACTTTCTATGTCATCACATTTGAGTAACTAAAACAACAGGTACTATCAAAGGTTTCCAAAGGTTGCCTTTTTTTAAAAAAAAAGGTTCATTGTATAATAATCAATATAGTATTGTTATTTTTATGGTATTACATATATTTTGAGACTGAAAAAAATTTTGACATATTAGTAAGAAAGGATAGAGAAACTTCAGCAATTAAAGGTGAATCACCAGGAGATGTTGATTCTCTGGAGTATCACAATCTATAACAGTGTGTCACCATCAAATGAGAGTAAGTGGTGTCTAATGGCATACAAAGAAGCCATTATTTCCACCCATTGTTGGCTCTAATGTACCACAGAGGTATTTATAAAATAGCTTTCTTAACCTTATGTCATTTGCATTAAAATGTACAATGACTACTACAATTCAAACACTTGCCATGGTAATTAAGAAAAGACAAGAGAATAGGCCCCATGAGGGATTTACTGAAATGCAAAAAAGGACTTACTTCTGTTGAAACAGGAAAAGATTAATTCACGTGTAAGATTGTTATTTTCTGAGGAACTGAGAAGAAAAATATACTCTAAATAGTGCAATAGATGGAATTTCTGCAATTACTATTTTTATTTTTATTATCTGTAGAATTACAGATACAAAATAAATCTTCAATATTAGGTATTTATTTACATATTAGAGTTAAATGCATACAGATATTTGTAATATGTGTACATCATTTCTGAAAGCATGGCTGCTAGTGATAAGGTCAAGAGGAATTACTTGAGAGGCCTATGGACTGGGTATTGCACTGTACGTTGAAGCATATCATGATATATCATGAAGGCTCCTCAGGATGGTGAACATGCTGAAATGATAGGTTTTTGGGTAAAGAGTAGGTATCTATTTAGAAGCTTTGCAACATGTCCTTTTAAAATAATGACGTTTGCCCTCTTCAATTATATCAACAGAAAAATGTAGCTATGTCCTTGTCCAGAATGAGGACAGAGAAAGATGTCTGAGCACACAGGAGTTTTAAAATATTATAATGTTTAAACATACTTCTCTCTCCATTAATATTTGTACTATGATCCTGTTGCTCTTTATTTAGTTTTTGTAAGACCTCTCTTTCTGTACTAAGACCTTAGGTAAGGTTTGATTTTTTTTTTAAAGGATCAGGTACCAAAAAGTTACTGCAGTGCCTAGGCTTAGTATCTCAGCTTTTTACCACATTTAACATGATGAGACTCTCCAGAATATTAAGGCCAAATAGAACAGTAGAGTAATCCATTTCATACATTACAAATAAATAAATAAATAATCATTTAAAACTAATTTTTCAATTTAAACAAGCAGATTTCTTTGAAATGTCCATACAGTAATCTTAACTGCCTGACATTTTAAATTCACAGCATTTAAATGAAAAATAAATGCCATTCAAATAATTCTGATCGTATTCATGCCTATTACTGTTTCTTTGTTTTTATCAACACTACAAGCTTTCTCATTTTTCATGACTTCAGTTTCTTCATGGTACAATGAATAGATGTTCCATGAAAATTATGTTAAAATAACAGAGAAATGCCCATGAATATTCATAGAGATAATTATTATTCTTGCTTCTTGATAATGAGAAAATATGGAAAAAATTGTGCATGCAGAAAATAATGTAAAAATGTAGTTTGAAGAAGAATTCTGTGTATTTTATGTATAGATTTCAACATTTGAATTTCTATTCAGCATCAACTTTTCACGAAAATTCAGTTACTTTGAAGGGTGGGGGAAGAACAAAAAACCCATCAACAAAAAAACCCTGATACATCAGGTGATAAAATGAAAGACTCACAGGAATTTAATAACTCTTTAGAAACTAGAAGCTAATATAGCAATAATGTTTTTGAATGGCTTTGGTCTTCTTTCTCATCAGGCGTGTTACAGTGACCTCCAAAAAGTTCTGAGGTCAGCTAAGAGGCTACAGAAAAAACACAGAAACAAAAGAAGAGAGTCATTGAAGTGCTAAAATACCATTTGAAGTGCAGCTCTGATCTGCATGAGGAAAAGGGATCTGCTCAGCCTCACAAGCTATCATGCAACATCTTCCCCATTTCAACAATTTCCATGTGCAGGGCAGGTCCAACGTTCAGTTCCATCTGCTGAGTATGCAACCAGGCTGTCTCCCAGCTGCTGTTCAGGATGGGACCCAGCTGCATGCTACAGTCTCACATGTGTTAACTTCTCTTGGAAGGCAAACCAAACATTCTGGTTGGGTGAATGATTATAAATGTTTTTTAAATAATGAGAGGAAAAAGACAGTGAGATTATGCACATTGTATAGTATATACTTGCACGTGGAAACAGTTATGTAGTGCAGGACAGAGGTTGTAAAGGTGTCAAAGCTTCTTTGTTCCTTTGAGCAGCAAAATACCAGACCCTCGTAAGAGCCACTGCAAAAAAAAAGAACATTCCCTACATTAGCCCATTGACATGTGTGAAATTGCGTGCATGCAAAAAAGGGGCTGTGCCTATGTGCATACAGCTAATCTGCTTCCTGTGTGTATTCTTACTGGCCATGGGTTGAAATATTTCCAATAAAACCACCTCTAAAAAAAAAAAGTGTTTATGAAGAAATACTTGATGAAGGAATAAAATTAAGAAGATCCATTGCCTATAAAAGACTTATACAGACTGTAATTTTCAATGTGGAAAAAAACCCAAAACCAAAGCTCTTCGCCTCAAGATATGTCAGTGATCAGCAGTCTTTACTACATACATTTTGTAAGTGCTTATGTTTCATTGTGTATGTTGCCAGACTAAAGTTCCCAGTCATTTTATCTCTGTATTAATCCCATAACAAGAGATTTCCTTAACTTAGTCATCCAATAGATGGTGGAATGATCTTTTAAGAAAGCTTTTTTATTATTGTGCAGGGACAGATGTTTGCTTATGATCCTGTCATCAGACAATCAGCGTCATCCACTACCAAATTCTTTAGCTCTATTGTAATGTAATGCCAGCATAATTTTCTTGCACCTTCTGTACCACTGACATCACACAAATGGAGTCCAAAATGCTAACGGATCAGAATTCTTGTGTATGGTTTTTCTATTGTAGGGAATGATAATGTTTCTGCATCAGAGATCATCACTGTAAGGTGCCCTTTAGAGCCAGTGAAAGAAAAAAGTATTAGGAAAAGGAAATTATTCTTGTTTAGAATTAGGCTTCTGTATTTTTTACATTATTTTTCATAAAATCACACTTCCACTGACTGTGCAGAGATGCACAGACTGTGTTAGGATGGATACCAACACTGAAAATTGCTACAGTCAGGTGAGGTGCATCCTATCTGGACTCCCTTTATAGAAAGGCATGACATATCAAGGAAATGTTCACAGCAGGTGAACAGATGAAGTGCACTTCTGTTTTTCTATATGGTTTTATTTTACTGAATTCTAAAAATATCCCTCAGGTGGAAATTGCTAGCTGCACCATGAGGCTAAGTAATGGTTAAAGAATAGGTTTAAGAACTCAGTGTGTGTATATATATATATATATATATGTAACCAGTTCTTTCTTAGCTTCTCCACTTTAATTGTATTTAATTATATTAAACATATTTTTATTTATATGTAAAAAATATTTACTTATATAATGTATATTCACACAGGCAGTCATATCTCTTTCAAGATACTAGTAGAATCTTTCTTAATTATGTATTAACTAATGATCTGTTGCTTAATACTACTCTTAAGTTAGATCACTTAGAAGTGATATTGACCAGAATTTGCAATACAATGAAACATAGACATTATTTTACTAGTAAAAGAATGTGTGGACATTATTATTTAAGTTCAAGAGTCAGAGAGGACCTTGACCTGCATTCTACTGTGGTTCATAACAACAATCGTTGTTATTTATTTGTAATGTTAAATATCAACTTTATCAAAAATAGTCAATATTCCAGGGAGGTAGGAGAGGTTCTATATGTTAGAGTCTCTTGACTCTGTAGACTTGAGGTCAGTGACGATGACGTTCAGTGCTTATGGGTCAGAATCGGGGAAGGCAAATGAGGCTGACATCGTTTGCCTTCCCAGTGGGGATTGGCATGACATCCACCCTGGCTGACATTCACCCAGCCAGGATTAAGAGGGTGACGAATTATTCTACAAGCAGTTGGTGAAGGTTTCAAAATCACCAGCCCTTGTTCTTGAGTGTTGGGTCTCTTACCCCCTGCGTGGCAGGGGGCGACCCTGTTCTAGTTCCGTTTCCATCTGAAGAGCCATTTCCGATGGCTGAGGTGGATAGGGAGGGGGGAACTCCAGCCCCAGGGCTTTCTTCAGGTCCCGAGCCTGGAGGGGAGCGGTGCTTCCCCCTCCCTCCGGCCACGTGGTCTCATGGCAGGCACAGAGACAGCACACCGGGCGTGGAGAGGAGGCAAGAGAGAGTTTATTGTTGGGGGGGTGTTACATTTATAGGGTTAGGGTTCACAGGGTAGCCAATTACAGCTCACAGGAAGGGGTTAACAACCAATAGGAAGGGGTTAAAAGGGACCAATAAGAACACCTCAGGATATCTTCTTAGGGCATTCCTGCATGGGACAATACCTGCCGTAGGGGTTCTGGGAAGAAGAACCCACGAGCTAGCAAAAGGATTACAAAAAGCCATCTTGAAACATGCCCCAAACAACAGTTTTCTCATATACTGCAGGTTTACTGCTACACTTGAGGGTGACTTTAACCTGCTGGATGTCTGCTGGAAACTCAACACAGCAGAGAAGAGGCAGTCTAGGAGATTCCTAGAGTGTATAGAGGATAATTTCCTGCTCCAGCTGGTAAATGAACCTACCAGGGTTGGGGCTCTGCTAGACCTGTTGTTCACAAACAGAGAAGGGCTGGTGAGAGATGTGGTGGTCGGAGGCCATCTGGGGCACAGTGACCACAAAATGATGGAGTTTTCAATACTCAGTGAAGTAAGGAAGGGTGTCAACAAAACCTCTACCCTCGACTTCTGGAGAGAAGACTTCGGCCTACTCAGGAGGCTGGCTCAGAGAGTACTTTGGGAAACAGTCCTTAAAAACAAAGGGGTCCAGGAAGGATGGACATAGTTCAAGAAAGAAATCTTGAAGACGTAGGAGGAGGCTGTCCCTGTGTACTGAAAGGCATGATGGAAGGGAAGATGATCGGTCTGGCTTAACAGGGAGATTTTGCAGGAAACTATCACCTTTAGAAAAAAAGGACAGGCAACACACGAAGTGTTTAGAGATGTAGTTAGGTCACGTAGAAAGAAAATTAGAGAGGCAAAAGTACAATTTGAACTTAATCTGGCCACTTCTGTTAAGGATAACAAAAAGTGTTTTTATAAATACATCAGTAGCAAAAAGAGAGGCAAGGAAAACCTCCATTCTTTGTTGGACACAGATTGGAACATAGTTACCGAAGACAAGGAAAAGGCTGAGGTATTTAACATCTTGTTTTCCTCAGTTTTCAACAGTAAGACAGGTTGTCCTCAGGACAACTGGCCTCCTGGGCTGGTAGACAGAGACAGGAAGCCCCCCTGTAATCCAGGAGGAAGAAGTTAGTGACCTGCTGAGCCACTTGGATCTTCACAAGTCTGTGGGACCAGACGGGATCCATCCTAGGGTGATAAGAGAGACGGTGGAAGAGCTCGCCAACATTTATCAATGAGTCCTGGTTCACCAGGAAGGTCCCAAATAACTGGAATTTGGCTAATGTGGTGCCCACTCAGAAGAAGGGTTGGAAGGAAGACCTGGGAAACTGCAGGCCTCATGCAGATCAACCTAATCTCAGTGTCTGGCAAGGCTATGGAACAGATCATCCTAAGTGCAATCACACAGCACCTACAGACCCAGCCAGCACGGGTTTAGGAGGGGTAGGTCCTGCATAAGTTATAAGCGTGTTTTATTTACATGGTTATTTTTCTCCTGCTGTTAATGGCCACCAGATTAAGAAGGGGAAAATGATAACAATTCAGAATTTGGTGACTTTGTAGGAAGTGAAGCCACAGCTTTTCAGGACGGCCACAAATGAGGTTATTGATTCCAAGGACTTTTAAAGTAAATAAAGTGGTGTAATTTATGCCTTACTTTGCCGTAAATCATATATTTGTTTCAATAGTAAAGTTTATCACCTGCATGGTAATTTAGCTTGATTCCAATTTTTTAGATATATTTTACAGTGAGGAATACAAACAAAACTACTCCTTAAACATCTGCTTGCACTGCTTGAAAAGAAGTACCATATTCTTTTAGAGAAATTGCAGAAAGGTGCACTAAATTTATTTCCATAATATCTAAAATTCTATGTAGTAGTTTTATCATACAAAGGTATCCCAATGTAGGGGATAATCTCTTTGTCTTTATAACCATAAAAATTTACTGTGATAGATGGGAAACTAGTGAACTGAACATTAACTGAAATACAGTAAAGCAACAATGTTGATTTAGTCTTTACTTACAGAATTCTGCATGCTTCTTATAGTGTCTAAAGGTCCATCTATGTCTATTGTGTCTCTTGCATCTCAAACAGCTTGCTTGACAGCATGCCTACAAACTCAACTGTGATGCCTCTCACTTCATAAATGTTTGTCCTTACTAGATCTAAAGTCATACCACCCAATATTTCAGGAAAAGAAGTCTATGTTGCTATTTCACACTATTCCAGAACATAGAGCCTCTCCTTAGTGGAGGGGAATAGAAATCTTCGCAGTAGTTCATATAGCAGTTTAAATACTCTAATTTCCTGTATCTACACCCTGCCCCTGCTGAGCTATAAAAACATGTGCCTTCCTCTATACACAAACATATGGAGCAAGAGTTCACATAGTAAGCTGAGAACATGAGAAGCATGTTTTAATAGAGCCTTGGATGGACATGTTCACCAAAGAATGCAGATTGGGAGCCTGTATTACAGTGACAACATAGATGGACACTGTAGGGAAAGAGCAGAAAACCAAGTTATTGTGTGGATTCATAGCTGGGAAGTAGGAACACAAAAATTATTTTTTTTCTGTGTGCAATACATGTGTTACATCTGGTGGCTACTTTTTAAAATGTTGAAAAATTAGAGAAAAGGTTGCAAAATAAAGTCATATACCTTTTTTGGGAACTGAAGAAAACGTCTGACAGTAAGAGCACCAAGAAGTTCAAACCATTTATCTTATCAAAAGAACACTGGTGAATTGATGACAGTTTATAAAACACCTACAGGCAAAGAAGAGTGTTAACTTTAGGTAAAACACTTGAACTTTGTGAAATCTATCTTAAAATAATCATTATTAAATAAGATTGAACTTTGTGAAATTATGTTAAACCCTCTCTTCTGAGCTCTGTGATTTTTCGAAAAGTTTGATATAACCTGAGAAGTACATAAATTAATAACATTATGAAACAGACAACACTATTACTGCTAGCTTGAGACCAACAAGAAAAGAGATCACACATCTTGGTGAAGAATACTTTCGTGATAACTGGAAACTTATATTTTAAGAAAGAACAGACTTAAAATAGTGAATTCCCCCTCAAAAACCCCCCCATCATTTGGATTATATAGTACTGCAAAGGTGAACATTTACTGAACTGTGAAAATCTGTATGAATGAGCTAACTAAAACAGTTAATGTGTCCAAATGATGTACCAGCTCCTAGGCTGCTTCGTCTTCAGCAGGGCCTCTGGAAACTTTGACTTATCAGGGGTTTACATTGCTGGCTCTGCTGTAGAAAGTGTGGGGTCCCTGAGCCTCACCTGAAGTCTGGATCAGGGGAATTCTTATCTCCCTGGGCCTGAACAAGGAGACATGTCCTGGTGAAAGCCAAGGCACTATAAGGAGTGTATGACAAGAAATTAAAAAAAAATAAAATATTACTCAAGGCAGACTTTATAGCATTTCTATCCTGGCACCACAGATCCCCAAAGTTTCTGTTGTAGTCTTATAAGTGGGATGACATGAAAACAAATATAAACCTTTTTCTTCTTTTATGAACATCTCATTAGAAGTCTATCCAAGATGATGCTCTGTGAAATGTTTCAACTGTACTAAAATACCAATAAATTTTTCACACTGGGATTTTTTAACAATTCATTCAAATATTTCTGACTGTCTTTTCCCCTAAGTCTAACAGCTGCTCCTCCTCGGTAAAAGAAAGTATAAAGCTTGTTTCACCTGAGATACACAACTTGTTTAGACATGTTTTTCTTGTTCCTAACTGCAAGGAGTGGGGGGTCCTTACAACACACTCCAAAGAATTACTTACTGTCTTCAAAGCTGTAACTTTCTTGAAGAGAGTAAAAGAGTGACAGTTTTTCTTGAGAGCACATCAGTTGGAATTTCACAAAGAAATACAACCCTTAATCTTCAAGGCCTTACTCTGGATCTATCCCATGTACAATTGTAGTATATGTTTAAACCTTATAAATTTGATTTTTTAAAGAAAAACAGTGAAACTCTCTTCCCATTGAAAGGTGTATCATTAACACAAACCCCATGCTTTGCGTTGGAATTCTTCCTTCTAGATTCCTAAAATCAGTTGAAAATTGAGTTTGCTTGTCAGAGAAAGCTGTAATAACTTACTAAAAATTTATTTGCTCATGATGAGTATAAAAGAAGTGAGACAGCTACAACCCCTCAATTCATTGTTTATTAAAAAGTTAAGCAGGCAAAATTGCAGAGCACAAGATGCAGTACTTCATTTTTTAGAGCAAAAAGCAATGTGAATGAGTGATAATAAACTGAACCCACTTGAAAACTCTGAGGGAGATAACAATCTATTGATTTACATCATTTAATGAAGAAGTTACAAACAAAAGCTAGTTATGTGTTTTATATGAAAAGAACCATAGAACAGAGTTAAACTAGTCAAGGCAGTAATATGCAATTATTTCTTTTTATTCATATTGTGGAGAGAAATATAGCAATATTGCTTAAATGACAACAAAAAAAAAAATTCAGCACTACACCCAGTATCTTATTTAGTTTTTCATCATTCCTTTTTCTACTTTTAAAAAGTTTTTAACACATTTTCTTTTCTCTTAATGATGTGATGTCCTGACATGGTAACTCCTGCACAGTCATATATAAATTATAGGTTCATTAAAAATAATTTCTTTACAAAAGCAATGCTGAATAGTATAGAAGGGTCAGAGAATGTAATTATGTCCAAAGAGAAGGCCCTTGAGGATGAAATACCTGTTTCACAGGTGCAATGAATGGGATAAATCCTGCATAATTTGAGAGCTCTTTCTGAAACTGCAATAGAAGAGGGCCTAATTCAAAGTTTATCTTACAATCTTTTTCACCCGCATTTAATACTCATTAAGGATCCTGAATGATAATATTAGATTGATTCCTCACTAAAATTCTATGATCCTTTACAGTGTTAATGTTATAATACCAGATTTGGGGCACCATTAATAAGGTAACATAATTAAAATGGAAGTTACATATTTGTAGTTGTAGGAAAACCTACAAAAAACTATATTCTGAGGAAGTGAATTATGCAGTGTAACGACAGAAATTTGGTTGTCATTGCCCAAATATCACTATCCAAATTACTGAGTCTTTTTACAGTAGATGTGACATTAAGCAAAGTTCACATTGTTTTGCTTAAAGGTGTAAAAATGTTGCTCAATTGACATGCCAAGAATCCGTGAATGTGACTACATGATAAAATGGTTAAGAATCACATTAGATCATTGTTAAGGATTACTAGACAATTTTAGCCATGGTTCATGCAGTAATGTTTACAATTTTCTCAGCTGTAGAAATGTTGACAGTAAGAGCCAAGATGTTTTACCTGTGGGTAGTAGTACACAGACACATGGATGACTAGGTGGAAGAAACCAAACATTTAATGTATCTAAGCTATTTTGACAGAAAAGCTGCAATACCAAAGACAATAGAACACTGAATTAAACATTAATTTGAGAGAGAGAGAAAAACACAACAATAACAGCAAACCAAAACATCAACATAAACACAGAATTCAATGATCTGGTTCAATAATTAAGCTTAAAGAAATGGACAACACAAAAATAAAATGATGGCATGGTTCAATTTACAAAGTGATCTCCCATGAAAACTTCAGGAAAAATGAAATTATTCTAAGGACCTACTTCTGCTTTGAAATTAATGGCAAAAGTCCAGCTGAAATCACTGTGAGCAGAAACAAGCCCTAAACAATGAAAGGAAGAGTCTGGCAATATTTCAGGACTCCATTAGTTTTAATGATTCATGTAGTGCCAAGTGTTTGGGTATGTGAGACTGAAAAATAAACAGTTTCTCTTCTTACATGTTACTGCTACAGGTATAGACATTTAGGAGGGACTGCAACAAATATGCATAGAGTAAATATTATGATTATGAAAGTTTTTTGGAATATAGGCTAATTAGATTAGAAATACACTAAAGTAGAAAAAAATATCTAGACATAAAACCAAACCAAAAGTGTAGAATAAATATTCTGCTAGATTTTATTGAGAAAAAGCCGGTTTTTTTACATTTCCTCACCTGTGTCACACAGTAATTTACAAAGCTACAACCTAAAGAAAAGAAAGTTTGTAAACCAACAGCATCATAAACAGGAACCTCTTGAGAAGGTTGGCAATATTTCTTCTGACATCAGGAGTGAAAAGAAAAAATATGATTCTATGATTGTGATCATAGAATCATAGAATCATAGAATCATAGAATCAGATGGGTTGGAAAGGACCTCTGAGATCACCAAGTCCAACCCTTGATCCAACCCCACTGTGGTTACTAGACTACGGCACCAAGTGCCACGTCCAGCCTCGTCTTGAAAACCTCCAGGGATGGAGAATCCACCACTTCCCTGGGCAGCCCATTCCAATGCCCGATTACTCTCTCTGTAAAGAATTTATTTCCAATATCTAACCTAAACCTCCCTTGGCACAGCTTAAGGCCATGCCCTCTTGTCCTACTGCTGGTTGCCTGGGAGAAGAGACCAACCCCCACCTGGCTACAACCTCCTCTCAGGTAGTTGTAGAGAGCGATGAGGTCTCCCCTGAGCCTTCTCTTCTCCAGGCTAAACAACCCCAGCTCCCTCAGCCTCTCCTCATAGGGCTCGTGTTCAAGTCCCTTCACCACCTTTTCTGGACCTGCTCCAGCACCTCAATATCCTTCCTGAACTGAGGGGCCCAGAACTGGACACAGCACTCCAGGGGTGGCCTCACCAGTGCTGAGTACAGGGGCAGAATCACCTCCCTGTTCCTGCTGCCACACTGTTCCTGATCCAGGCCAGGATGACCGATAACATGTTGAGGTGTCGATGGGAAAAGTTCCAGGCTTATTGAACCAGTGATTTCCATAGAGCCAGGTTTTCATGTTTTGTATGTATTAGATAATTACTATATATTTAATATATATATCTAGAGAGAGAATCATTATACATGTTAGATAATTAATATATGTCAACAAGTTAGTATCTATCAGTTAGAGATAAAATATTTCTCAGACAGGTCATTTTTTCCAAAAGTATGGCTGTTTTAATTAAACCTCCCTACAAAATATTTTGATCTTCTAAAGAGGAAACATGATTAGGGTCATTATTACTAGCCTGTTAAAATATTAATGAGAAATCATTTTTTAAAGCTTTTCCTTTAAAAATCGTGTCAAAGCTTTTACTGACTTATGTTAAAGCTCTCTGTTGCAAAAATAATTAATATCTAATAAAAAATTGCATTACCACTCTTTTTTGATAACTCACATACCCAAAAAGGAAAAATTGTGATCCTGGAACTAGCTGAAGGAGATTCCTGCTTGGCCAAAATAAAGGCAGAGTACTTGACAGGAAATGGGCAATATTGGTCTGATCTGATTTTATGTGGAAATCCTGAGGGAGGATTATAGAAATACTTTTTATGAATTGCATTGCTCACCCAGAAAATATTTTGTTCTATTAGTTCAGCTTCTTTTTTTTTTTTCCCCACTATTGCAATTGATTGATTGTTTACCTCATTCCTTATTACTGCATCCTGATTACAAGTTTGCTGAGATGCAGTTTAAAGATGGAAAGTCAGACAAACTGGCATTCTCCTACTGATGATAGGAAAATGATATCTGATATCTACCAGTCATTTTGGCTAATCAATAATAATTCATTTTAAGAACATTACTGCCTTTACTTAAAAATTAATATAGGGTATTTCAAACTTTGAAGATTTTCTGTAGATTCTCCAGTGAATTGCCATTGCTTCTATACTTTTTTTTTCAGTGGATTTTCCTATTTGTTTCTTTGGGTATTGGGTTTGTTTCTTTTCAAGAATAGCACACTATTAGACTCTACGTGAAGTAAGTCAGGGCCACAGTGATGTGGGAGGGGCTGAAAAGGCTGGTTTGCCTTCGTACGTAGTAATACTGCTTTAGTATTTCTATACTAAATGTTGGGTAGCATTTTAGTTCTGAGTCTTTTACCGTCAGATTAAAAATTCAGCTTGATAGGTGGAATCACCATAGCTTGGCAAATTCTGGATGATAAGGTAAACTGAAACCAGTGTCAGTATATGTTATACTGTGTGACAGTTCAGATGCCAGGTCACAATTCAGCTGCACGCACCAAGGAAACAGGGATGTAAGTGAGAAATAGTGAATCGATCAGACAAAGCAAGACAAGACATTTCTTTTCATAAATCCAAGGGTCCATGAGTAGGAAAAAGGAGTCCAAGAAATCCCAGAGGATGGAATTAAGTGGGATTCTCAAGGCCCTGCTCATAACTAACTTTGAGGGAACTTTCTTTCCAAAACTGAAGTTATCAGGGTTTTTTCTGTTATAGTTATGGTGAGATTGCCTTCTCTCTTGACTCCATAGTCAGTGCTGTTGAGAGAAACAACCTTAAGGAAAAGCCTTGGGCCATATTCAAGAAGTTATATACCCAACTAGACAAGAAACTCCTTTGCACAGAGAAGAAACTACTGCAGCATCAAAGCAAAATTTCTTCAGGGGTAATTGACACAAGGTTACCTTTTCTATTCTCACCTTTTCCCTTGAGATAATTTGTGTTTTCTTGGAATAGGTTGCCTATGATCTCAATCTCAGCAAAATGAAGAAGTTGGATTTCTAGGCAGATTACATAAGATTGTCAAGCTCTGTAGTGATATTAAGTGGAAGAATGAGTATGAAACTTCCCTATAAGATAAATTATATTTTATTTCATTTGGAAAAAGCACCATAGCATTGGCATATATTATGACAACAGAATACACTTTAAAAAATAAAAGAATAAACAAAGGATCGTAACTTATTTTGATAGAAAAAATTACTCTTCTTTTTGAAAGAACTCTTATTAAATATACTTAACCACTGAAGTTGTGGCAGTACCTGTAAGTTTTTTATAAAAAAAGTATCTCTTCTGTTTCTTCTTTCTGTTGATAACTACTAGTTATGTTTAGAAACTGCCCTAGGTATACTTTCAGTTCAATTCATATATATACCTGAAAATAAAATGATGAGCTTAAAAGAAGGTATAAAATGAAGTGCCTGGCATAAAAAGAACGAAAATACTCTTTTTTATCAAATAAATATCTTGTGATCGGAAGTCATCACTCTTTTAATACATCTTCATAGCTTGAGCAAAATCGTTTTTCTCGAAAACTGCTACATATATTGGTGCTACTACTTAATTTTTCACCAGGAGCATGTTTAGTTCCCCCTCCAACATTCACATTAGTGGACAGCCAGGCGAAGGGGAAAAGCTTCAGAGTTCCTGACATCAGAGAAGTCTTGATCAGCATGTGAAATTGATATCACTTTGTTTTCAACTATAAAAGCATGAAAAGGAAAGATTTAGGTATCAGTCAAATGGAAGAAATTACCTAGATATCGTTTTCTGTATGGTACACAGATTCTTATGTATTAGAACATCAAAATTGGATAAATTAATTTATAAATACACTTTTCCCTTTTCTACATCTTTTCAACTAACTGTCTGAAAACCAAGTTATATATCGGCAAGAAGCCTGGCTTTTCTTACCCTTGGTGTATATTTTTTATAAAACTATGTACAAGCCAGGACACAGTAATCTTTAAACCAAGATTCCCCTTTCAGGCAGTACTGCTCCATGATCTATATTTTAGAAGTAAGCCTAGGCTGATTCAATGGGCCTGACTCTTTTTTTCTCAAACAGAGTTTAGGGGGCATGTTTGAGTTTGTATCCATGTTTGGGTATATATATATATATTTTGATATGTAACATAGAGTTTCATCTGCTGTCACAATCTGTGAATTTCTACCTGCTATTTATTGCTTAAGTGTTTTGCAAGCATGAAAATAAGAAAGCTTAAAATAAAGCTTTATATGCCTTTTCGCCTTATATATCCAGTGAAAATTCTGGATTTTTCTTCTAGAGATTTTAAAAATTGAAAAAAAAAAAGTATGGGAAGGAGAGAAAATGGAAAATAGAAAAAGGAACTTTATCCTAAATTTTCTGGATTTACTTTCCTTTATTTTTTCAGCAGCAAGGAATGTTTAGATATGTTCCCTTAATTATAATAGTTTTCTTAGAGTTTTAGCTATGTCTATACTAAAATTCCCTTCAATTGGATTCTTTATAGGCAAAATATGTATTTTCTGACTAATTTGGAAAAAATGCCCCAGCTCATGAATGTTGAAAGTCTTTTCTATTCTACAACTCTCCTCTCACATTCAGCTGACAAGGATGACTATATCAATGAATAGGATCGTCAACTACCAAATGTGTTTTTCTTTTTTTTTGTCGGGACACTAAAACCTGTTTATATCTTTGGCTTTGGTAGCTATAAGAGTCAGCAGCATTATGTATGTGAGGCCTGAGTAGAATGTTAATGATATTAAGTATTTTGGAGTAAATTACATCACAAAAGCACAGCACAAGTTTCTGATAAACCATGGTTGCAGTGCCTGGTTTTAATACACATCTATCAAAGCAGAATGTAAAAGACAAAGGCATAGTCCTTCTGTTTGTAATCATACACAAACCATGCACAGTGTCTTTGTGTCTTTGATTTCTTTGATTTGTTGCACAAAATGTAAATATATGAACAGACAGAAAAGTTAAACTGAGGGGAGGCAGGAAGAAAGAAAAAAAGTAAAAGGAAGAAGAAATCTGCTTTTCTGAAAGCTTGAAACCCATACCCCCAAGGATTTACACGTGGTTTAAAGCTTAAAGCACAATTGCTTATGGGGATGTTTTTATAAAATGTTAATTCTTTCTCAAAGAATAATAATATGATGAAGTCTTTTTAGTGATACAATTCTGCAATCCCTGATTTCATTATATCATTTCAATCCGATCTGTTTAAGCTTTCTGCTATGGATGGCAGCTTTCATTCATAGCGATGAATAGAGCACCTTGGTGAGTAGGTGACATTGTAGGTGAATTCACACTTACCCTTAATTATCCTTTCCTGTACACTCTTTATGGATTTGGAGACTGTTCTTTAGCATTTCTAAATTCAATATTTTATTTTTCTCTCATCAGAGCAATGAGTGTTTGACCATGCTGAAAATCATGTATGACAGGAGTAATGACTAAGATCCAAAGACAAGTCACAACACAGCACACTCTTGCAGCCTTCTGATCATGTTAATGTTCAGAGTACAAATTAGAGGAACTAAATGCATATTGGTCAAGGCAGAAACCTGTACACGTTGTAAGGTAATTTAACACAAGGTTTTACACACTATGTAAAACATTTCACTGTGAGGGAAATATAAGATACATTGGTTTACTCATAAAATTTCAACAAATGTGCTTACAAATTACAAAGCAAACATTATGTATTTCTGAGGAAATTAAAAAATCTGTAAAACATAAAAAACCAAACCAAACCAAACCAAACCACCCTGATTACCTTGTGATCTGCAGCTATTTTAGGTAGTTGACAGAAATTTATGACATATTTCCATGGCAACAATGGGCTCTCTCAATAGCAGTATTGCTTGTGAAGAGAATAAATTCTTATGATGCATTATAATGCTTATAATTATTGCTCAAACTTCTACATGTTCTGTAGAAATTAAAAGCTGTCTTTTTTTTTTTCTTTCTCCCCCCTTCTTCTCATTCGTTGCAATATTTTTTTCTTGACATTTAAAAAGATTCTACCTGTGATAAGTTTTAACCGTGCTCAATTAGTCCACTAGATGGAGCATCTAGCATTTCCAGGAAAAAAAGAAAAAAACTATTGAGGAAATTAATTTTCACAAATATGCATTAGAGCCACTGAAAGTTTAGGGGAAAGGAGGAAGCAAATTACAATCTATTTAAACGTCTGCTTACAAGGCAGTCTTTTGATTCAGCCTCATTTACCAGAATAACTCTATCTGAAGGATGATTTAAAAAAAATCCAAACCAAAACCAAAACAAAAACAAAGAAAATGGAACGAGCAGGGAAGAAGAAAAGAAATGTATTCCAGATTCTCCAGAAAGATTTCAGTGCTTTCCTTAGTTCTCTGTGAATTGATATATTTTGATTTATATATGCAGCCTGCAGAAATCTTCAGAGGACTCTTTACATTAATGCTTCAAAAGAGTGATTCCTGTGGAAAGGAAAAAGAAAAAGAAACGATAATGAAGCCTGTGTAGACTAGTGAATGGGAAAAGGGAGGAAAAATGAAAGATACACTTGAGTGAAAGGGAAACAGCAGTGGACATTGTACTGCCATAGGATGGCTGTGAAATTCAGGCGGGAGCTCCAAAGCGTTCTTTCAGTTCAGTGAGCACTGAGAAAGTAAAGCTGAGCAGCTGTGAGTTCGGAGGTAGTGGGTCAGCGCTGATCTGCTCACTCCACAGGCTTGGGCAAACCAATGATGTGCATCGTTTGTGAGGTTCAAATCAATAGGATGCTAAGTAAGAGTTCCCTTACTGCCCCTACCTTCTTCCCTTTGCCCCTGGAGACCAGGCATTTATTTTCAGCAGCTAAATAAGAATGGATTTCCCGAAAGCTGGCTCTTGGCCAGGGTAATTTATGCATACACAAACTTATGCTTCACCAATTTACTAAACCCCATCATTTAAGCCTGTTCAAATGTGCAGCTGTTTAAATGAGGTTGGAAGCAATTTTACCACATGATGCTGATGTCAGTTAAAAGCCAAGTATTAGCAAAATGGGAAGGCATCAACGGAGTGTGTCTGCTACAGTGATCTGTGTCCCCCAGTGTCTAATGGATCAGGGAGACAAATATGCCTAGCTCATCGTTCTGTAAAGCTAAATTCAGATCTATTACCTATTACACACATGCGCATATACAAGGGCAAGCATTTTAAGTAGAATGAGAATTGTTTTGGTTCTGGCAAACATCCAGGATGAGTCTGAATGAAGACTTTCAGGAAAAACAGGATGCCAAACTGCCAAATGAAAATGGCTACAAACGATAGTTTATGTGGGGGGGAAAAAAAAGTACTTAGAAATCTTGACAAACCAATCAGGCAACGTGAGTAAAGAATGCATTTCCCAGGGTTGTGATCCCATGAAAAGAAAATGCCATGCTGTATAAAAGCTGTGGGTAAGATCTACATCAGTTCTGGATACTAATTATCAGCTTCATGAGCTGATGAAAATGCAAATTTCTTTTAGATGAAACAAAGTGCTCAGAAATCACTGTAAACAGCTTTGCATTATGCAGATAAACGGTTATTCCTGTTTTCTAAGAAGACGGCAAAAACCTGTTGATCTGCAGATGGGTCTGCCTCCCTCTGAACCATGTAAGAAAATCTTCTTTTTCTGGGTTGGTTGTATCTATGGAAGATTTTGATTCCCATTTCACATGTTTTAAATATGAGGAGACAGATACAAAGCTACAGGATTTTTCTCTTTTTTTTCCCTAAATATAAAGAGAAAAAACACCAGGAAGGATCTGCATTTAACTGTCATTTTGAGCAAATAGCTCAAAACTGAAAATATATAAATAAAACTTATATGAATATGAATTGAAAATATATAAATAAATATTAACCAAAGGTTGTTTCTTTTGTACTTGAAAATTTATGACAAAGGTTGAAATTTGCATTAGACTATTAAAATTGATTGTCTGATAACATTATGTAGGTTCTTACTGCTGTCTGTGACATATGGATAATGATTTTAATTTTTGAAGGTTTAGCTGCTGTCTCTTATGATTTTAAAATAATTAAGATGAAAAAAGATTGAAAGTTAGAGGATTTACAAGAGAATGCAGTGACAGAACAAGGGGGAATGGCTTCAAAGAGAAAGAAAGTAGGTTTAGATTAGATATCGACAGGAAGCTGAACATGAGCCAGCAGTGTGCCCAGGTGGCCAAGAAGGCCAATGGCATCCTGGCCTGGATCAGGAACAGTGTGGCCAGCAGGAACAGGGAGGTGATTCTGCCCCTGTACTCGGCACTGGTGAGGCCACCCCTGAAGTGCTGTGTCCAGTTCTGGGCCCCTCAGTTCAAGTCCTATGAGGAGAGGCTGAGGGAACTGGGGTTGTTTAGCCTGGAGAAGAGAAGGCTCAGGGGAGACGTCATCGCTCTCTACAACTATCTGAAAGGAGGTTGTAGCCAGGTGGGGGTTGGTCTCTTCTCTCAGGCAACCAACAGTAAGACAAGAGGGCATGGCCTTAAGCTGTGCCAGGGGAGGTTTAGGTTAGATATTGGAAAGAAATTCTTTACAGAGAGAGT
>VXAY01000610.1:39324-53923 GCA_013399855.1 Oxyruncus cristatus | reverse complement strand
GTAACCGCAGTGGTGTTGGATCAAGGGTTGGACTTGGTGATCTCAGAGGTCCTTTCCAACCCATCTGATTCTATGATTCTATGATTCTATGATTAGGAAGAAATTATTTACTGTGAGGATGATGAGGCACTAGAACAGGTTACCCAGAGAAGTTGTGGATGCCCCATCCCCAGAAGTATTTGAGGCCAGGTTGGATGGAGCTCTGAGCAACCTGGTTTAGCGAAGGTGTCCTTGTCCATGGCAGGGGGGCTGGAACGAGATGATCCTTAAGTCCCTTCCAACCCAAATCATTCTATGATTCCATGACTCTACTCTTTTTGAACATTCCTGCTAAAGTAGTACTTTACAATTCTTTCTTTACAGTGTGGCACTTCTATCTATGCAATTGTCAGAAGTTTTAAGTGTGGCTGATCTGAAATGTAGTGTTTTTGATGTCTTTCTGTTCTCCAGCTTCCTTTAGGGTGAATTAAAAAGTGAGTAAAAACTTTGGTTTATATTTTGGGGTTTTTTTTTCCCCAGAAATTTATATTGTTCATATAGCGTTCAGTTTTGATAAAATTTAGTGACTATATGTTCATTATCTTCAGCTGCAGCTGAGATGAAGCCCTCTATTCTCACATGATGTTGTACTAATTCAAAGACAGATTAGTTTAAAATGCTTGTTAGATGAGAATAAAATTAGTTACTTCATTGAAACAGAGAATCTGAGTTAACTGAGAAGAATGTAACAGCTTCCTGACTTTTTAAACATGGATTGTAGACTTCCTTGGTCATAATTCTTTCTTTGGAGCTATTATGCTCTCATGTAAATACATATTTAGAAGCATTTCAGAAATGAGATTATTTGCCTAGTAGACCGTGACTACGCCAAAGGATTTACAGTACATACTGTAACAAAGCTGACAAAAGTCATGTATAAAGTATTATAAGCCACTATGAATGTCTTAGCTGCTTAGCTTCTTCCATGCAGCAATAGACACAGAATGCACTGTGACTTCGAACAAAATCATGTTTATATTAATCACATAAACAGTTTCGTAAACTTTAAATTCTGTCATTGCCACATATTCATACGGACAGTAGCTAATTCTGAAAGCTACTTCACATCAGAAAACGTATGTTGAATGGAAGTAATACAGCAGAACCAATCTCAACAACTTTCTCGTCTTTCGGATACTTACTCTACAAGATTGTATTTAGAAATAAAAACAGGCAAATGGCCAGAGTCTTAATACGACAAGTTTATCAGCAGAGAAGAGGGTGAGTTCACAGTTAAGGCACTGTACTGGGATTCTTGGTAAACAATAAATCTTATTATTTTGTGTATCTCAGAACCATATTATTATTTAAAAGTCATAACATAACACCGGTGATTTTACACTTGATTTTACTTTATTTTTCAGTGGAAATCATAGTAAAACATTGTAAAATAGTGTACTGTATTGATCCTGACACAACTTACCAAATTAGAACATGGGATTTGACTCAGCTGCCTAGTGGTATTTTTCATTCATGAACATTTGCTTGATTTAAATGCGTTTCCAATGAACATTCAAGCGAGGTTTCCTCTTTTTGATGACTAGGATATATAGTTGAACCACAAAGCAAAACTATTTTTGAAAGGAAATAAAGACAATCTAGGACATCATCATTCACCGAGCACATGAACCAGTATTATGTGACTTGTACAAAAATTCACAAACTGACCTAATAAATTCTAAATAGCAAAACCTATTTATTTAAAGGAAGTTTAGTTTTCAAAAAGGTTAATAAATAAAACAAAGGGTCATAATCTGACCTTATTTGGCAATGCACATAAAAGGAATGATCTATAATTTGTCTTAGTCATTATTTTTAGCAAATTCCTCGTCTAATAAGAAACAAAATTATAAATAAGTTTAAATACATCATATTTACAAAAAAAAAAAAAAAAAGATTGCTATAATGTGGTGGATAAGCAACTTTTTGAGTATTACCTGATGAAACAGGTGTTTCAGGCTTACTGAAAGTTAGCTGCACACTATGTGCTGCATACTTGGATGATCGCCTATACTACAAGTCGTATAGAACTGCATAACATGCTAAAAAGTACAAGGCAGACTGACAGGTGTAGGGGGCAACCCCTCACTAAAATTGGTTAGCCAGTCTGGCTGCCCTTCTTGAGCTATCACTGATTCCTATGAAGATGGCATTAAGCATAACTAAATTTCTTATATTCTTTTTTTTGGAAACTAGAAATAATGATTATATAGGCTAGCCAGAAATTTTTTGGATTTTTACTAACAGCTGAGTTCTTATAAAATCTGGTAAGAATTTCGGTTAAATTTTTCAAGTAACAAGAAAACTATTTCTATGTTGGTTAATTTCAGTGACCAAACCAAGTAAAGAAGGTATCTTCTTTAAACTTCTCTTACAGGCCATGCAAAACAAAACTAAATACAATTAACTAATGTTTCTTATGTATATGTGGGTGGACTGGCAGATGGGGACTGGACTAGCAAAGTCCCCCCCTCTGTAAGAGAAGATCAGGTTCATGACCACTTGAAGAAGCTGAACATACATAAGTTGGGACCCCAATGGGATGCAGCCCAGAGCCTGGAAGGAATTGACTGACATAGTTGTCAAGCCACTCTTCGTGGTATCTGAAAAGTCACGGGAGTCAGATGAAGTCCGAGATAATATTACAGGTATTCATTGTCCTAAATAATATACACCAACAAGAGATGAGTAATCAGGAGCTGTTTTAGTACTGCTACAACCATGGGGTGATGAGGTTTGGACTGCAGAAGGGATATGATTCTTCCCCATTGAAGATTGATTTTTCATCTGAGCAACACAACTACCTTTGTAATATTTTAGGAGGATGCTTTTTCTACACTCTCTATATTGTCCCTTTTAATTCCAGATAAATTAAGTTTTCAGGACTGAAATATGTCCTATCTTTTTTATCTTTATGTATTCTTAGACTTAAAATATTTTTCTATTGCTGCCAATTTCTCCTTTAATATCTCACTTTGAATATTTTAACTATTTAAATGCTTCTCATTGCAAGTTAGTGAAAAAGATTTTCAAGAATTACCTTCATGACCAATATACATTCAGCTATCCTGCTATGGGACAAGGAAGTAGACTACAAGGTCTTTTGAGAATTCATTTCTATTTCATGATAAAGTGATTTTCTTTAAAAATTGGATCATTTTCTACCTGTATTTGAGTTATTAAAAAAAAAATAAAAAATTGCAGTAATTTAAAATCAGTTTCCATTTCATTAAATGTGTAAATTTTCCAATGATTTTTTATTGCAAGTCTTGAAATACAATATTTTGAAATTTCTTCCCAAGTGATATTTTTTTTATTATATTTTTAGTTTCAAAATTAATTTTAGAAATGGCATTTAATTTCAAAATTAGTTCAAAGAACTATTTTAACATGATTTTTTTCTTTGAAACTTTGAATTGAAGCCCATTTTCCCTTCAATTCTCCCAATTAAGAAATCATTTCTCAAAATCATATGTTTCCTATGGAAAAAGATGAATTTTAACAGAGAAAAAAGATCAGTTTTGCTTCCCTCTGCTCTCTTATGAAATCTGGTTATTGAAAGAAAGGTAATGTATATACTGATTAGTGTCTGTGCAGTTCTTCCTAATTTTTCATTTAATATTCCATCCTTTCAATCTAGAAATATGAGATCCCAGCATAGCATATAGTAAGACTGTGGGTTCCATCATGTATACGTGCCAGATATGTATAAAGTAATTAAAGGGGGAAATGGATCATTTGGTCTAAAAAAAAAAAGCTTGGTAATGCTAGTGCATTTTACAGCTGGACAAAATGCCCATTTATTTACAGGAAAATTGGGCTTCATGCTGAAAACTGCAAAGCACCCTTTTAAACAGTGCTAGAGAAGGAAAACTAAAAAAAAAACAATCATGAAACCAACACCCACCCAAAATATAAAACCACTCAAACCCAAGCCCAAGGACATGAGGAGAAAGCTGTGAGGAAAATAAGAAGAGGTAATTTTGTGAGTGCCCAGCTAATGAATACTGGTTTCCATGGATTTGATCCTTATGCCCAAGCCTAAGAGGACTCCAGTCTAAAGCTTCCCCTTTATCTGAAGTGTTCATAATTCTTTTCTGTGTGGATTATATGACATGGAATAAAGGTTGTGTTTATACTGCAGCTTTTCTGTCAAGAACAGATCAGCTGGGAGCATATCCTTTATTTGGCTGTCATTTTTCACAAAAAGTACAGAAACTTAATAACCTTTTGAAGACTTGGAGTTTGCCAAATTTGACTGAGAATGTAATTGAAATTGTCTAGTTGTGCAGCAGTTGTTTGAGGTGCAAACAGTCAGACAACTAGGCAAACACACACCAGACTGTGATTATACAGCACTTATAGAAAAACAGGTTATAAATGAAAGGAATGGTGAGGTAAGGAAAGAGTGAGCTTTGGCAAACCACAGCCAAGAATAGCATGAAAAGCTTCTTCAGTACTAGAAACGGTTAAGCCCAGGGGACCAGTTCTAGCCAGTTTGCAAGGCTTGAATCTATGAGCTCAAGTGCACACTGTGAAGTTCTACCTTCACATAAAACTGCTGTCAAGGACAAGAGGAAATAGTACTTTATCTTTTCCATATATACCAGAATATATCTACTTCTGTCAAGACCGTATTTCTTACATCCAAAAAGTGAGTGGTAGCAGTGTAAGATGATTGCTATTACGTGATCTTTACTAAGTAATCATTGGTTAGCACGACATTTCATGCTGCAAGTGCTTCCGTAAGTAGTATAAGAAACAAAGTTTATTATGAAACTAGAATGAATCTGTTTATTTTTTTTACTGTTGTTGCTGGACTAGAACAAGAAAAATTTTCACAATTAATTGAAAAGCCGAGCAACCACTCAACAGGTGTAATGAAAGTGTTCAGTTAAGAATGTTGTCACACTACTTCTTTCTCCATCCGTATCCACTACTAGAACAAGAGGCATCACGATGCTGTGACAGTTAAGTGAATAATCACCTGAATGTAGTCTGACAATGAAGTAACTAAATTGAGGTGTTTCAGAACATTTCTTTAGCTGGCAATTTGCCTATTTGTTTTGCTCTATTGCTCATGCAGATAGCGAAAATTTCATAAAAATTCCTTTATTATTTTCTTTGGAGAAAAAAAACGTTGTACAATATCAGACTTTTTTTTTTTTTTAAAGTTCACCCTCAGTCAGTTCAATTTCAGTTCTCAGTCTTGCTTCAGTTTGCACCATAACATAATACTTCATTTTGTTGCGCTGAGAATGCACCAGTCTGCCTCTGCTATTTATCTGTTAAGCATCTGTGAAGCTATGAAAAATCGTGTAAATTGTTTGCCCA
The DNA here is from genome assembly GCA_013399855.1 of Oxyruncus cristatus. Lineage (NCBI taxonomy): Eukaryota > Metazoa > Chordata > Aves > Passeriformes > Cotingidae > Oxyruncus > Oxyruncus cristatus. Next base: position 48,550 of record VXAY01000610.1, on the reverse strand, counting down.
TGCTTCTGTTGTGTAATAAGGCAGGCACTTCCAGAAGGCAAATTACCCCTAAGGTTGTTATCTAAGAGGGGTTGTCCTCTGGGCATGAACGTCTCTCTGAATTGATATTGAATAAGCCTGGATGACTAGCTGAGTTCACATGATTGTAAGGCAGCTGAAACTGCATGGTTGAATCTCATCTCTAGAGTCTATACTTGGCATGTACATAAAGGAAAAGACGGATTTGAGGAAAGGATGTCTAGACCCTACAACCTCCACATATAATTAGATTAATGAGAACTCTCCAGAGACTCCATCACAGGAGGAAATTATTTGTCTAATCCAAATCTCACAGACAGCAACTGTAAGATTCTCAGTGCCTTCAGCAGACTTTATATTATGCCAGAGCTTACTATGTTTTTTCTTTTGCTCATTTCTATGAACATGTTTACACCAAAAGTAAAGTAAACAAATAAAAAAGGTATTACAGATAAGATTTATCTTGCCTAAGTTTAGACACCAAACAATTAGTTATTTTAGGCTAAAATAATAATCCTAGGCACTTTTTGAAGCTTAGTGAAGATAAATAGACACCTGAAAAAGACAATCCATCTCACTAAGTTTAGACAATCATCTTGAGCCAAGAAGAACCTCTCCTGGAAGTGTCTATCTTTCTCCACTGAATAAAATGGGAACAGGCGGCGATTAGTTCACAAATTGATGATTTTTTTAAAGAATCTGACCCAGGCAAATTCAATCCCCACATAGACTGGATAACCTTCTAAGCTTTTCCTTTAGCAGTTTCATCACTGACCATTCAGTAAAATACCTACGTCTAGAGCAGACTTTGTCAACTAAAAGATCATATTTCATAATAAGCTTCACAGGGAAAGCAAAAAATAGACATTGTAGTCTTTAAAAAGGGATTACATGAATGCTTCCCCCAATCTCCCCAACTTCCAAGGATTGAGATTTTTCTTATACAGGACAGTTTAACCCAAAACTGAGTCTTTTCCTTGAGGTCTGCATAGCACAGATGGCCTCACCCGTATTCTGTTGAACAGACTTGTAGGCTATATTTAATGAAAACCTTTAATAAGTCACAAAAATATCACCCAAAAACACAACCTTGAAAAAATATGAAGTATTTATGTGAATCCAACATGCAGGATTGCACAATTGTTGTATTTTGTTAACACAGATAACATTCTTTACAAAATTCAGTTATAAGGCTGCGTATCACTCAGTCTGTAAGGTCTTAGGTGCTACGAAGAGCTTCTTCAGTCAATGTCTTTACCACATTCACTGCAGACAGCTGTTTTCATTCCTCCAATTTACTTTAATTCAGCTTTCATTTCTCATACCTACTGTGATTTTTAATTTTGTTTCTATTTAATGTTGATATTAAAATACCACCTTATTTGGCCAAATGGTTCTCGGTGCACTTCAATATTGTATGAAGAACCATGCCACTGGTTGGTTAAGCCAAATGCTTTTGTAACCTCTGATGTGCTGCAAATATTTTAGGAATTTTCATTAGCAGAGGCAACAACAACAAAAAAGGCCATTGCTCTTTTACAAAAACCTTTTGAACTAGGAGTTCACCAGGTTCCTTCTGAATCTTATGTTCAACCTCTCTTATGAACTTGATAAGCAAACTGATAGATTTTGATGCTTTCTTCTCTGTGTATTCTAATTTGCCTCAAAGTATCTGTAAGTAAGCTGCTAGAATATTCATTTGGAGGCCTCATAATACTTTTCTGTATTCTTGATGGTTTTCCTCTTCCAGTGTAGCACAATAGCTACTTCTAATTTATGATAAATTGCATCCATTTTCATTCTTCTCAAACAGAAGCTAGCTTTTGAAAGTCTGCGTAAAGTTCTAAACTCCAACAGAAATCCTGATCCTTTTCCAAGTGCTGCTTACACTCTTTCTGACAATTTTTTAAAATATTTTCTCCACTTTTCCACCTCTTTTAATATTGTTCTTTCACTTATTTTCACTAGTCAGTGCATGGAAATCTTTTCTCCTTAGTATTTGCCAATTCCTTCCTCACTGAAGTTTTAAGATATATGAAAAAATCAGATCTCATAGCCAGTAAGACTGAATAGATAGCTGAACATCTCTTTGGGAGCTGCATCAGTATTCGTTTTTCACTATTGTCTGTGTAGAAAATGGTAGACTGCTTCACTAAGCATGTAATACTTAAGCACACATATGCATATGACTGAATCAGTGGAATTGCAAAATGCATAAAGCAAAATCTTACATTAATTTTATCCATTTGAAGATGAAACAGAAATATATGGTTTGGTGAGGTTTTATTTGGTTTGGTTTGGTTAGTTTCAGAAAACTTCATAAGTAATTGGAAGACGGTTGACTAGAAATTTAAGTCTGATAACTTTAGACATTTTTATTTCAGTACATTGTTTTGTAGAACTGCTGAATGCAAAACAAATGCCATTTATGCTTGTTCTTTCTCCTCACATTCAGTTCCTACCTCCTGCCAACCCAAGTATATTTGTTCCTGCTGCTGCTGTTGCTTCTCTCCCCCTTGATAATTGGTGTGCCCCTAAATGACATTACAACACAGATGTCAGGAACTGTCCACTGTTCTTCCCATTAGAAAACGCTATGCAGCAAATGGTTCAAATGGCCCAGCATATATTTACTGGAAAGAAGTACATTAGAGCTACCAGATTGCTGACCTTTTGGCTTTATGCCACGTGATATGAATGGTAGGTTGGTAAAACAGTGATTACACAGAAAATATATTTTTTACTGATGGTTTGCTTCTCGACTTGGTTTGTTTGTTCTTTTGTTCCTTTATCAAAACTGTATTGGCAGCATTGCATTTCACAGGCTATTCCATAACACACCTAGCTTTCTGATCAGTTCAATAATTCTTACGAAATAGAAGATACTTAGTATCTTTACTTCTGTACAAGTCTTCTGTGCTGTCCCTTAATCTAAAATATGGATATACTTTTTCATTTTAATTAAGTGACTTTAAGACAATGCAGAAACATTGAGTCATGGAACAATTCAGCTTTGAAGTTACCTCAGCACATCTTGAATTCATCCTCTTGCTCAAAGCTGTCATTGGTCAGACCACACTGCATAGGTCTTTAACCTCTTGGGTCTTCAACAGCATGAAGGACAGAGACTGCACAACCTTTCTGGGTAACTGGCCCCACTGCTGGACTGTCTTTATGGTTGTGAGAGACTGAAATATTACGCGGCTTGTTAAGATCACAGAAACCCACTCTCCACCCAAATATGCCTCCTGAATGTCAGGGAATTGGACTGTGAGTTAAACCTCCTGATGGCAACTTCCGATAAGATAGAGGTGATACTATTGTCTGATCATCTCAGATTTAAGGAGAAGCAAACAAGGTTGGGAGGAGGCCATAGCCCACGGACTCATTCGCACACTCTCTCCCTCCTTGGAGAGACTGGACTGTTAATGCAGATAACTCAAACTATCAGCAGGGTGTTTTGCTAACAATGTGCAGAGTGACCAGCCAGGTGCTGAGTGTCTGTATACCCCACACCTCAGGGTGTTAAACAAGACAAGAAAAGAGGCATATCCTGCAAAGCAGGGTAGTGTTTCTTTTTCCTTACACAAGTGACCCTCCAGGGAAGCACCAAGGCATTCACACATGGCCTGGAGGTATTCATCTCTGCTTCTGGGCCATGATGGGCCGTAATGGACCCAACTACACAGATGTAATAGGCAGCTGCAATGACTTAGACCATCACAAATTCCCAAAGTATCCCATGATTCACAGTAATACATCACTCAGTGTAAAACTCCCCCCCCAGGTACCAGGGTACCAGGTACCACGGAGGTACAAGGTGTTCCTAACTGAATCTGAGCATATATAACTCATTAAATCTTTGAGTTTTATGGACTTGCCCTACCCCTGACAGATCAAGACCATCACTTCAACAGAACTGTGACCATCACTTCGACCAACAGGGATCGAAATTGCAGCTACCAAGTCTCATCTCTGGATGACGATGACTGTATATCTTTCTACTTTTATCCTTTCTTTCTCTTGCTTTTCTTTGTAAATTTTCTTAAGCCTTATTTTTAATGTTTTTATGTTGTTTTATTACTATTACTATAGATAATAACAATCAAAACAGCTACATACCTGTTTTCCTTTGCAACCAAATTGTTCTAAAATAAACCCAATATATATATATATTTACAAACACCAATCATTCAGTTTTGTTTCACTTTAATATGCTGCAAGGGATCTAGTAAGAAGAACATGGGTTACCTTTGCTTTCTGGGGTGGGTCATAGGAAGGATGAAAGAAGTCTTCCTTATATCCAGTCTGAAACTCTACTTTTTTCAATTTATGCTCATTATCACTTGTCAACCCACCATGCACAGCTGTGTAAAGACTGTCTCAGTTTTAAATAACATTTCTATAGGTGTTTGTGAATTCCTGTTTTATCCCCCTCAAACCAGTGTTTTTTTCCAGGTCGAACAAGCTCAGCTCTCTCAGCCTGTCTTCACAGATCATAGGATTTGGGGTTAGAGCAAGGGTGGCTACAATAACATTCTAGACGAGGTCTAACAAGTGTTGAGCAGAGCAGGACAATCTATTTCTCAACCTACTGACTGCACCTGCTGATACAACTATGTGTGCTGCTGACTGCCTGTGCTACCAGGGCCACTGCTGGCTCATGTTCAGCCCATCAGCACCGCCAGGTCCTTTCCTGCAGAGCTGTTCATCAGTCCAGTGGTTCCCAGCCTGTATTATTGCCAGGGGTGCCTTCTTCCCAGGTTCAGGACTTGAAGTTAAAGTCAGGTGAGTTTTCAGGAGTTGCTGAGTTTTGCTGGAGCACACAGAAAATGAAATAAACACTTATGGTGCTACCAATACTTTACTGATTTGGAGTATGTTCTATCACAGAATCATGTCACAGAAATCCTAGTCAAGATTGTACCACGACTTCCTACATGATAGAAATTATGCCTACCTACCAAATGTATTTTAAAGATTAATATATTCCAGTTTTGAAAAACATCCTCAGATTCTACAATAACCAAAAGTGTAAAGGTACATTAGAAAGAGATTATATAAGGCAAGTGTCATTACACGCATGTTTAGCAGGCTGGAGAATTTGATCTTTTTGAGGCCTTTTTAAAGGCTCAAAGACAAAATACATCTTCAAGATGTGTTTGAATAAGGAGAGAGAAGTAAATTTGTCCCACATGCCAAATAGATATGTAGAACAAGAAACAAAAAAAGGGAAGTGTACTGGGTGATATGCATGAATGCTGACTTACAAACTGGCATCATAAAAAAGATGACAGGCGTAGTAAGAATTTTTGAACAGATAAACAGTATTTTTTCTTAACAGATTAATGTTTCAATCATTTTTTTGAGAGGTCACCAATCTGATGTTACCCTCTGCGCTTTACCCATGAGCCAATCGCTCACCCACCACATGATGTGTTTATCCATATCTTAAGGGCATCTATGATTGTCCTTTATGGAGGATGGGTGCTGGAGTTAACTTCTGGAGTTAATCTGCCAGCATTCCTCTCAAGCTGTGCTGTCGTTTACAGAGCTGCTTTTGTTGAGTGTGTCAACTGGTTTCTTTTTTGAATGACGTTAAACTGAAAGATGCCTTTTACAGTGTCTTACGTGTTCCAGCTGTTTATGGTCATTTGGTCCGCAGGAGCAGACTACAGCTAAACTGAAGTAAAAAGGTTCAGAAATGTACTGTGGTCTCCGAAATAACTATTTCGTCCTATGGATATTGTGTCACACTATTTGTTACTATAGGCAGAATTATATCTGATTAAAGTGTGATACTGTTTAATTTCAATGGTCAAAACTCACAGATGGCGATCTAAATCAATCATCTGATTTAGCAAGGGAAACCTAGGGGTTTTAATGACATTCATTTTTACTGTATCTAAATACCTCCAGTATGGAATAAACTTCAAACAGTTAATTCTCTACTGATTTCAAGGTGTTCCCAGTCCTCATCAGGTTATAGAAGTACCTCTTTGTGTCTTGTGGGTTTTTTTGCATATACTTTATAGATATGTATCTCTCTATATATAGATGGATGCTCTTAATTATAAATAAATGCCCACTGAATGAAGATTTTTTTTTTTCTTTGCCTGCAGATTGAAATGGGCAGGAGAACTCTTTTGTTTGTTTGGTTGTTTTTTTTATTTCTACTTGTATTTCTTGGTAGTTTTCTCTGAAATAAACTTTAGTAACCTAAGCTATTTTTCACTGTGTTCTATGATTGACAAACTGAGTAAGGAATGTGAGAATTTTATTATTTTCCAGTGCTGACCAGAAAATGGTTTTTCAGTTTCATAAAAGAAAAAAGAAAGTGTGCAGTTCCAAAATATTTTATTTTATTTTTTTTTTTTCTGATGTAGAATCAAAGTGACAGTTTTGGAGAATATATTTATGAGAAGGCTATGATAGATACTCTCTCAGCCTACCCAGTGCCCAGACAATAACCCACTGGCTAGAACATTTAACTTAGGTGTAACAGATCTGCTTGTTTATGACAGATTAGGCTCCCACAGATTCCATCCCACATACCAGGCAAGCTCCTTGCTCATCAAATTATAGCATCAGCCTCTTTTGAAATGTCAAGTTCTTCTTTTGCATATCTTCCCTTTGATATAAACAGCTATAAGGAAGATAAATTCCACAGGATGGTGATTATGGCTGATTTTTAAGAAGAAGAACCATATTCCAATACCTGTTCTGTCTGATTCAAAGCAGACATTAGATTTTAGCCTTTGTATGCCCCTTAGGTATTTTATGACTTGTTACCCTTGAAAATGTAAGTGCTTTTATTTTATTCATATTATCTCTTTTTTAAATGTTGATTATTGTAAAGCCACCGCTCCCATTTGATGGGCCACTGTGATACCTGACTCATCTCATTGCCTCGCAAGTGGAATCCATGGCCATTATTCCTGCATTATTTTGTTGTGTTTCAGCAATAGTAAGCTTATGCATGTGAATATACCAGTGTCATTCTCCCCAGAAAATAAGGTAGATCTGAACTAGTAAGGGAGACTGGAAGTTTTATGAAAATAAGTGATTATTCTAAACTTGATTAACTGGTATGAGTACCACAACAAGTTTAATATCCTGGAATGTATATTAATAAACAGAAATGTGATTAAAATATGTTTTTTATACTGAATATAACTATGTATTTTATCAAAGGGGCTGAGGATATGGAGAAGATATAGAATGAAGACAAATTTCTCAGTCCTACAATTGTCATTTCTAGTTTCAGCACAGTGTAATTGACAGGAGAAAGATAAAAATTCATATGGAGTATCATTAAGGCAGATAAAACTAATATTAAAGAATAATGAAACTATGTGCAATTCTTTTCAAAATACACAGTGTACACCCTTTTATTGCTTGAAATGGCCTTGAGACAGCTAGCTGAGGTGTGTTTCAAATACAGTTACAGAATGAAAAATATGGTGATAAATTCCCATCAGTTTGAGTTCAAAAAAGCGTAAGATAAGCTAGTTTCTGAACTCAGTTAAATGGCAAAGGAAAAGAAGATAAAAGAAGTAACTGATATGTTTCTCAGATACTTTTTTCTCCAGTTTTCAACCTATTTTCACACTGGCTTTACGTAGGTCTGAAAAACAGCAGACCAGTTGTGCTTCCCTTCTTAGGGAAAAGCTTCTGTCCGTAGAACTCCAACTGGACCAAAGGGCTAAAGTTACAAAAAAGTGATGCCCTTACGTGAGATATCTTGACTAATGTAGAAGGCTGTTTTCAAGAATGACTGGCATGCTGGACACATCATGAAAGTACATTCCAGGATGTCTGTGATAACAATTTACATTTTTATCATAAATATCCCTTAATCATGCAATTTAGTGCGCTGCTATAATGAGGACTGCAAATACAGCAATTATTTTATCATAAATAAAACCCCAACAACAAAACCCATCAGTGTGAGGTCTGAGTTCTTCAAAACACAAGGACTTGCAGTAATTTCTTTAATATTTAATTCATGTAGGGAGCAACTGACTAACTACTTTAAAATATTTAATTTACTCAAGTTTTTTTCCACTGACGTTTTTAAAACAGAAAATCCTTTTTTATGAACAAAATGTCTATGGGAAATTTTCAGAGATGAAAAATTTGTCATATCATTACCATCCCTTTTATGCCCAGCTAGGAGAAATACACTGACATCTTTTTGGCTACCCTCCTGGAATGGTCTTGTCACTTTCATTCTCTGCTTGAAGAGAAAAAACAAAATGAACATAAGCCTCCAAGGCAGGAGGCCACACAACCACAATGCACTTTGAGCAAAGGAAGCTGGATGGAAGCCCTGCGCTGGCAGTTAGGCCTCTGGCTTGGCACAGACAGAGGTAGGGAGCCTGTGTGCTGGTCCTGCCACTGACTGCCTTGGGGGTCCTGCTCAGCTGCAGTCTCCCTCTGTCAGACTACAGAGGCACTCACTTGAGTCTTCCAGCATGGATCTTGTCAAACCTGTAATTCATTTCAGTTTACCCAGAGGTAAAACTCTTTGGAAATCCCAGCTTTGAGGAGAGTAAATTATTTTCCTCATCTTTTTGTTTGTTTGTTTGTTTGTGGTGTGGTTTTTGTTTGTTTGTTACACAGAATATGCTGAGTTGGAACAGACCCACCAGGATCATTGAGTCCAACTCTAAACCCTGCACAGAACCATCACAAAGAGTCACACCATGTTCCTGGGAGTATCATCCAAAAGCTTGTTGAATTCTGTCAGGCTTGGTGCAGTAAACACTTCTCTGGGGAGCCTGGTCCAGTGTCCAAATGCTCCCTGGGTGAAGAACTTTTTTCTTATACCCAACCTAAACCTCCCTTGACACAACTTCAGGCCCTTTTCTGTTAGATTTTAATCTTTAATCTGGATTAGGTATATAGGTCATCGTCTTTTTTTTTTTTTTGGTTGTCTTCCTAATATGCAGGAGGCCTTAAAATGTCCAAATTTATTTTGTTTTGGAAAATTTCTTATTTGTGTGGATCATATTGTGCACATATCAAAATATATGTATGTATTTAATATATAGAGTGTGTATATATTGTCATGGGTTCACTTGTTCTAAAATACTAAACATGGAATTTCCCCTTCCCCCTGCCCCACTGTGTGGGAGAGATGTTTGAATGGGCAGGCTGGTTTTGCCTTGGGTATTTGGCCTCGGGAGGGTCTAGGAGATTCTTT
>VXAY01000610.1:19211-39311 GCA_013399855.1 Oxyruncus cristatus | reverse complement strand
GCAGGCTCTGCCCCTCCAGCCATCCAACAGCGCCCCCTGCTGACTGTGGTTAGAATTGCACCAAAAAGCACAAACTGAACTGTTTACCTTTCATTGAAAGGGATTTTGGGGTATAGGATTATTGTTCTGTTGGGGTTTTGTTTTGTGTTCTTTTGTTGTTCTGCCAATACACATGTATGCTTTAATAAAGGGCTGTTATTTTTCCTTTCTCCACACTTTCTCAATTGGAGTCTCTTAATTTTGGATTTACAATTGCTTAGAGGGAGGAGTTTTGGTTTTCCTTGTTACTCATCCTCCTCAACAAAACACTTCTGCCTCATTAAACTGAGACACATACAAATATATATATTTATTTATAAAAATAAACTTGTGCGTTATATCCATACACAATATCATGTAGTATCTACATAGATCTTGCTGTGCAATGTTTAGGCTGCTACATTTAGTAGAACTTTTGCTATTGTTTTAATTGAGAGCAAGTTTGAAGAATTTTATATTAGATCTGAAGAAATATTTTAGTTTAAACTTTAGTTTAATATGACTAAAATTTAGGGAGAGGGGACTTGTTCATACTGAACAGAAGCAGAATACCTCCCTCCTTACTTGACACAATTCAAAACAGAAGAATATGAGGAGAAAATTTCCTCCGGAAAAGAATTGGCCAACTCCAAATATTCTGGGTCTTGTTTCACTACTTTGGGGAGGGAACTCTGGGAGAGGTTCAGGTCGGACATCAGGAAGAACTTCACAGAAGGGTTTGTTAAGCATTGGAATGGAGTCCCCAGGGAGGGGTAGAGTCACCATCCATGGGGGTGTTCAAGAAAAGACTTGATGTGAGACACTGGTTTAGTAAAAGTATTACTGTATTATTGTGTCAGAACCAATTGTGTATGTGTGGGAAAGGCACAAGACACTCACATGGCAGGCCTACAGCCTCATGGAGTGCACATGGCAGCCCCAAAACTCACATGGTAGGGCTCATGAAGCCCAGAGGGAGCAGCTATCAGTCAAAATGGCAGTCTGGGGGGCTGCCCACACCACATCTCCTGGTGCCTCGATCTCAGCCTCTGATTGGCAGCACCACCGCTCACTCCTGCCTGGAAGCACTGAGTGGTCAGTGCCAGACATCCTGCGTTACTGAGTGGTCAGGGCCAGACATCCTGCCTGGGAGGGGTGGCCAGAAGCACATAAATACACACGGGAATGGGGGCTCATTTTTCTCTCGCTCTCCTGGGACGTGCCATAACTGTGTTAAGCTGGACTTCCATAGGACTCTTCAGTGGAAGCTGTTTAATCTAGTTTTCTCTTTTTCTCCTCTCTTCCTTCTCTTCTCTTGTTCTCTTTCTTTACTCCTGTTTCTTCTCTTAATCTCCTTCTTTCTTTACTCTTTTCTTAACTTTTTGGGTAACTTTAAAGCAGTGGGTTGGATTCTGCTAAGGTGTGTGGGTTGCCATGTGCTGGGTCAGTGCTTTGTGGAATGCTCTGCCTTGGTTGTATTTTACCCTTTTAAACTTTAGCCAAGGTTTCTTATTTTCTCTGTCATTTTCTCCAAGGAAAAACATGTCAGCATTTTGTCTTTATGCAATCTCAAGGTATATAAGAACCAATGGCTTTGCAAAATTTCAGTGGACAAAACTTTGAAGTCTTAAATACATTTTTAGAAGTAAAATGCCTGGGTGAGCACGTGGCTTGGACACGGGGTCTTATAGTGCCATGATCTGGTTGACAAGGTAGTGATTGGTCAAAGGTTGGACTCAATGATCTTAGAAGTCTTTTCCCACCTGAATGATTCTGTCATTCTGTGATTAAGGATTACTTTTGAAAATTAAATGCTTAAGCATTACTAACATGAAACATTTAGAATGTGAGAAAATGGAAGAGCTTCAGATAAAAGTTTTTGCTAAGTGCAGCATAATTACCTCCAAACTCTCAGTGATAAAACTGAGAATGACTGGAGAGGAAAGTTAGATTCAAACTGTGTCATTTTGAAGGCATGTTCATATTTAGCTGTTTACTGTACTGAATATTTATGCTTTATAGAGAAAAAAAAGATAGCTGTCATCATTATTTTTGGTTCCATTTTCTGTATTGTTGACTTGGGCTTTTCATGTGGGCAGTTCATTTTGATTAGGAGTAATTTTATTCACATACATTTTGTGAGTAATTTCAGCTTATTTTTGTCAGGATAAGCTAGAAGTGTTTCCGTATTTTACATGAAGTGTTAACATCTGAGGATACTGTCCTTTTGTTATCTATAGCTTGGCAGTGGTAAAGAAATATCTATCATCATCAAAGTAATAAAAATATATTTATTCTAACAAAATTCTGTCATTTTGGAAGTGATGGGACTGCTATTTCTGCAGTTATGTAGAAGCTATATTTTGTGCAACTAGTCTTCAATATTTTATCTATTCAGAGAAGGAGCGAGATTAGATAAGTTATGAAGTATTATAAATAAAGTTTACAGTATAAGGTTTAGCTGTTTCATACTGCAAAGTATGGGAAAAAAGTATATTTTTCTACCCACGTGTGTTATATTGTGTATTTCTTAGTGTAGTAAGAGACTAAGGTGAAAAAAGGGAAACTAAGTGTGCACTACATGTCGAACACAAGCTCAGCTCTTTGTTTGTTTCCAAATTACCTCTCCTCTGGAATGTGCAGATGGAAGTCCATGCTTCTTGAGATTGATATAATTTAACAGGTTCATTATTGAAAATGTTATATTATTTGAAAGTAGCTAAGTGTTTGCTTGACATAAATAGCTACAAATGTTAGGCCACAAGTTGAAATTTATTTGAACTATATGGATCATAGTGAAAGCTGGAGCTAACAATCTGATAATAGAATAGACAAAGCTGTAGCTTAAATATTGCTTAAAAATTAACAGCTAGAGTGAACAGCCCATGGATTGCTGAGATGTATGAACTGTAACAATTGTATTATAACATGTACTACAGACCTGATGGAAACCCCCACTGAAACAAACCTAAGCGGATGTGAAGATGGCAACCAAGTAACAAAACAGCAAACAAATGAAAAGCAAGAAGACCCCAGACCCTAATATTGCCATTGGTCCAGACTGTCGCATGAGGGATGGGATTTTAAATTGTAAGAGGATAATCGCCCAGGAATTTCTTTGGCTGGGGTCCTCCTTTTGAGGCACCTAGCAATTTTGCTCAGAGGAGTATATCACATAAGGAAGAAAAAGTCAGACAGCTGAAATGCAGAAATAAAGTCTAACAAGCAAGATATATAAAAAAAAATATTTTTGCCTTTCAAAATTAGAAAGTATTGACCAAAGCCATATTTTTCTTATCAAGAAATATTATATGGGCATTATCTATGTGTGTATTCACGATCCATAAGGAAAATGTTTTTAAGTGGGAAAAAACCCCTGAAAAATATTAATGGAATTAATTCTTTGGGAAAGCATTTACACTTTCAACATTCAAACAGTGCTAGAAATGCAAATTAATAAGCTATTTTACTATTAAATTCTAGTAACAGCATAAGAAAATAAATGAATGACAGCCTGTATAGATCATAAGGCAAGAATGCCCATCTTTGTTAACAGTCTGACCAAGAACAAAAAGGAGCACAAGAGTAAATTCAAAATCTAATGATTTTACTTGTGCTTTTTAAAAAAAAACAGAGGGGAACACTTGTACATTTGTACAGTTTTAGAGGGTTGCTTTCTTCTTTGAAAAACTCTCCTAAGAAGCAAATATTTCTCCCCTTACCTAAAACAATCCCCTCTTGCTGACTAACCTTGTAACATCAGAAAACAGAAGGTAGTTCTTCTAAACACAAGAAATCAGAGCATAAAGACTGAGCTTTAGTTGGTGGAGAAGAATCAGAATTGAAAACCAAGTTACAGTTCAATTGAGACAGACTGTAGTTTAGAAACTCTGGAAAACTCCATATGGACTCTCTGCAAGGCATGTGTGTGTGTAGAATTACTAGATTATATTTTCCCAAACAATAAATAAAGTAAAATATTATTTAGGAGGTTGCTCTATAGATAAAATGCTGTTATATGTCACTTAGCAGTGAATTGCAAGGTTACTGCCTTTATAGCATTTAAATTTATTTTCAGAATCACAGAATGGCTGAATTTAGAAGGAGCCACTGGATATATTCTGGTTCAATCCCCCTGTTCAAGTAGGGTCACCTAGAGTAGGTTAAACAGGACCGTGTTCAGATAACTCTTGAATATCTTCAGTGAGACTCCACAACCTCCCTGGTCGACCTGTGCCAGTTCTTGGCTATCCTCACAGTGAAAAAGGGTTTTCTGATAGTCAGATTTAATCTCCTCTGTTTTACTTTGAGCCCATTGCCTGTCATTGGGTACCACTGTCTTTTTTGCAACCTCCCTCCAAGTATTTGTACACACTGATGAGTCCCCTTTGAGCCTTCTTTTCTCTGAGATGAAGAGTCTCAGCTACCTCAGCCCCTGTTCGTAGGAAAGATGTTTCAGACTCTTAAAAATCTTCATGGTCCTTCACCAGACTATCTTCTGTGTTTTTCTTTTACCGAGGATCCAAGGACACAGCATTTGAAGTTTGGCCTAACCAGTGAAGAGTAAAGACGAAGGATACTCCCTTGACCTGCTGACAGGCAGCTGCCTTTGACAAAATGGCATATTGGTGACTCATGTTCAGCTTTGTGTCCATCAACATCCCTAGGTCTTTTACAGTCTTTTCAGCTGTGCAGCCTCAAGCATATACTGGTACCTGGGGTTGTTGCTCAGGTGCAGGACTTTGCAATTCCCTTTTTTGATGTTCCCATCCACCCAATTCTCCAGTCTGTGTTTCTTTTTCTGATGTATAAATTTTATTATATATTGACCCAAAAAATTAAAAATAATTGATCCAGTCTTCTTAGTTCAAGTTATATAAAAAGTTAGTGTACGTGGTTCCTTTTTCATTTGGTACATAGAAAAAAAGTGAAGTGAAAGTATGTTTAAAACACATTTTTGAGTCTTCAAAGTATAAAATTCAAAACTAGCATGTGTTATTGTTTCAAGATATTCACAGTGAATATCTTGACAGTGATATATTTAATCAAACAGATTTTAAGAAAATTACACAGCTAGAATATGGGGGTCTTAAAATGGATTGTACATAAAAGTGCCTCTATTCTAACTTCTGTTATCCTTGCTGCCACAGCAGAACTTTCAATATCTTATGCTAAGGTCTGGGAAAGCTACCCCAGTAATAAGTAAACAAAAACACATGACAAAAAAAATATACATATTATACTATTTAATGCAGTCTTCTCCTTTGTTGGAGAAACAGATCTTAAATTATTTATGATAATACTTCACAAGATATTAATAAAAGCAAGATGGTATACTTCATGCAAATGATGAAGCCATAATCATATGCAGCCTCTTCCCAGCACCATGCAATTAAATTATTACAGAGGATGATATTGTGTAGTGATGATAGGGGATCATAGAGGATGATATTGTGCAAGAATTGTACTTATAGGTAAATGAAAGAGAAAAAGAGAAGCTGTTTAAAATTTAATTTTCAAAGACTTAGATCAAACATTCTTTACTACTTTACGGGCTAAATAGAAATTCTAAGAAATCATAACATATAATATAAAGATCATATATCTTAAAAACATGTCTTTAAAACTTTGTTTTAGTATAAATTGCATATCATATGTTTGAGTAGTTTCAGACAAGAAGATTTTTTTCTTTAATAATGTTGATGTAATTTTAAACTTTTCTAACTTTAGTAAAATATTTGGGCTTATCTTAAAGACATGGTGGCTGACAGCACTGCAGTTCAGGCACTAAAACACAATTACCTCTAAAAGACATACTGAATGAAGGCTGGTAACTTTTCAATTTGCTCATTCTTCTATGAACAACCTTTAGTGCTGAAATTATTTATTCAGTTTTAAAAGATCCATTTATGTTCACAAATACAGAGTTTAAAGACAGTTACCCTTAAAGAAGTGACATAGTTTGCAATTTTTCAGATCATCCCTCTGAAAACAGGCACCTCTTGTCCTTAGATGTCTGTATAGGTTTTTAGTTAATATCCACCCACTACTTATTATGATGGGAACATTCAGAATACAAAATATTTTAGACAGAATTTCAGATGTGTACACAACATATATTCATTCATCCAATAAACTTAAAACTGAGTTGAAAACCCTTTGAACTCACTTCAATCTTTATAGATTAGCAGTTGAACCCATTATTAAATAAGAAGCTATGTGACTGAGAAATAAACAATGAATTACAAAACCCTGAACCTTAATATTTGGCAGAACCAATTTACAATTTTTTACAGATATGTATGCAGAAAAATGAAAGGCAAGAAATAAAAAAAGCAAAACAGAAAGGAACGGTATAAAGAACTCATAGCCTATGGAATAGGAGTACTTGAAGGAATAGGAATACCTGTTTCACTTAGTTGTGTCAAAGTCCATATATAGGAGTTTAGAATAATTGCTAAATTTACGGTGGAAACAGAATTAGGGCAAGACAGGTATTGTGTTAAGATGAACTTGGGAGTCATAGAAAATGGGGCTTTCAGTGAACAAAAGGATTTAGTCAAGACATGGCTTAAAGATGCATAAAGTGCCCCAAAAGTACATACATCCACATGTATGATCAGCCATCCCCAGGTTGCAGTCATTCAGCCCAGCTGCAGCCATAGATCTTTAGTCTGTGTAAGGCTCATGCAATATTCACATTAGTCGGTGACTAAGAAAAATGCTTCAAAATCTAGTACTAACTTCTCATCTCCAGCTTTCCATTGAAATAAGGAATGTTAAATACGAGGAGGAAAAAAGTAATTTTGAGAAATGAATTATGTGAGTGTAAAGCAGAGTTAAGAAAATATGTTCCAGCATAAAGTCAATGCCAATTAAATGAATCCTTGACTTCTTAAGATTTTGATCCTTTTTCTGTGCCATGAAGCTGAGGGCTTTTCCTTCTCTCAGACACTAAGATGAATACCTCTGAAGTTTTGAAGTTTCTTCATATTTTCAATTGATTTTTTTTGTTTTCTTCTGAACTTCACTTTAGTAGAAGAAAAGAAATATTATGTTTCATAAGCTCTGTACAAAATGATGGTTGCATTTATTTGGTCTTCCAGTTAGATGCTTTAGATGCCTAATCATTTTACTACACCTGTAAAGATAAATGACATGTTTAGAAATCATGCTCCAGATGTATTTATGTGAATGCCACATCATTCATTTTTCTCGGAAGACTATCAGTCACTGAGGTAAAGTGAAGCTGAAAAATTCTGCAGTGCACTAGGTATTCTTCCATGAGAACTTACAGAAAATGCTATAATACCTTACCTAGTGTAGTTAGAAAATGAATCAAAACCAAAAAGTCAGCATTGTGTTTTCTGCACAGAGTATATGACTCAACACAACATTATTATAAAATCTAAGCAGAATTTAACTGTCAGAAAATTATATAAAAATAATATTCCCTGTACTAGTAAGGAGAATAAATATATTTCCTTAACAAATGGAAAATTCATTATCTTCTGGTTTTATTCTTAAGAATTTATTTTAAATTCTTCACAAATTAATTATTTTTTATACAGAGGTTGTATTCTTTTAAATTCCATCTGCACAGGATGGTTGAGCAGACACATTTCTGTCCAGATACAAAAATTAAGATGGGCATTAGAGAAGAAAACAGTTTTGACTTGCAATCAATTTGCTACTGGCTTATTTATCACAAAGTAGCTAGCCTATGGTTACCAGTGACTTCTTGGCCCACAGCAAATGCAAAATACTATATAGCCAGTTTAATTGCCTTTCCTTCAGAAATGAGAAATACCACTCTATCATTTTACAGAAGTATAAAGTTTGGAGGAAAAAAAAGCCATGAGAAGCCTCTGGGTCAAATATCAAATTTATTATCAAATATAATCCTGTGTAAAAAATATCAACATTATTTTTAGGAAATGAAAACCTAAAATGTAGAGGAAGACTCGGAGATTAGTCGGAAAGCTTTCCTTGGTTGTGATGAATATTGAACCCTGATTTTTTAAAGAATAAGGAAATTTACATGAGAATCATTGCAGACCTCTGACTGTCATTCCTAAGCAGGGGAAAAGCCGTAGACTACCTGACAGTCCCATTTAGAGTGTTTATTTCCATCAGATTTTTTTCCCTCAGTAGACTTACATAAAGCAGCATTGTTGGAAAGACTGTGTAACAGAATATATATTAATATGTAGAGCTGTGATCTTCAATTCAACCTGGCTAAATAAGTGATTGTTTTTCCTGCATAACAATTTTGCTTCTTGAATGGTGACACTCTTGTTTTTATATATAATTTTATATAACAGCTGTTATACCTACGTGCCAAAATGCACACTGACATACACTTGGATGTCAAGATGGTCACCATTTAAGTTAAGAAATACCAGCAGATGACAGCAAGCATGTCTATTTTCATATTATGCCTTTATAAATTTCAACTTTTTACAGCCCTGTACCTCACAGCATAATACAAAATTATGCAACAACTGTACATATCATTACAGCGTTTTCACACTTTGAATTCAAGCCCTTTAAAATATATAAAATATTTCTTTATGTCTTTAAAATGCCCCAAAATATCCTTTCATAACTACTTTTTTTTTTTTCCAATAAAATTAAAGTGCACAGAAAAACAAGGAAGTGCAGTAAGAAATGTATATATTTTAAAATACTGAAAGCAATTTGAAATATTTAAATTCTGTGAAAGTTTGGCTTTGTACTTTGGTAATAAGTCAAAGTGAAAAATTATGTTGCTATCTTATGTTTTCATTGCTTGAGCTATGCTCTTTTTGTCTATGACAGCAGGTTAAAAATGATAAAAAACAGATTTTCATGGGTCTTTATTTTGTTTTGTATTTGGCATGTAAGAGATATATTTTTACCTCTGCAGTGTGTATTTTATTTTATGAATCCATCAGAGATACATGCTTAAATTAATCAAACCTGCTTAAGTACAGATATTAAAAGTGGCTTGAATTTTTCAGACTGGTGAACTGATGTCAGGTCTGCATAGATATCTCATTATACAGGCCTGTGAAAGGGAAGTTAACTTTCAGCAATGCATCTGAGATCAAGTTTAATGAGTAAAGCCACCAGCTGCTAAAAGACGATATCACAAGTGGAATGTTCATTGACTGATTTGTATAATTTCCTTCTTTTTGCACACTATATTTTCAGTCACTGCTGAGTGTGAACAATTTTATCATCAAGATAGGACAGTACAATGTGTAACAATTAAGATCTTTACAGTAACAATATTAATTACAATGGTAATACACAAAATTTTAATACAAAAAATATTTCTGAGGATAAGGAAAACCATTTTATAAATCCATGGTGTATAAGACCTAATATTATGTCATTTGAGGAAAGAGGACATGGCTTATTTTAAAAGTTAGATGTACTTTTGTCCTGGATTAAGTACATTGTCCTAGAACAAACAAAACCTACTCAAGATATACTGCTACAAATATTTTAGCATTTCTCATTTTATTCAAAATCATAGAATCATAGAATTAACTGGGTTGGAAGAGACCTCCGAGATCATCAAGTCCAATCCTTGATCCAACCCCACTGTGATTACTAGATCATGGCACTCAGTGTCACATCCAGCCTCATCTTAAAAACCTCCAGGGACGGAGAATCCACCACTTCTCTGGGCAGGCCATTCCAATGCCTGATCATTCTCTCTGTAAAGAGCTTCTTTCTGATATCCAACCTAAACCTTTCCTGGCAGAGCTTAAGCCCGTGCCCTCTTGTCCTAATGTTTCCTTTTATGTTATTCCTATAAAATATAGGATTAAGATAACAATTATCATTACTGGGTTTTGTTTAATTTTTTTATTGGGTTTTACAGGATTTTTTTTCATCCTAAAACCCTACAGGACTTTGTGATTCACACTACAATATGAATGTCATGAACAGATATCAAAATCAACTTTATGGCATTAGTATTTAATGGGCTATAATTACTACCATTACTAGTAGTACCACTACTCCTGGTACCACCACCAGTTCTAGCAGTGCTAATACCAATACTACCATGTTGCATAGCACAGCAAAAGTGATTTCTGCTCTTAGCAGGAGAAATCCTTTTGGCAGCCCAAGGGAAGGATGAGGCTGTGGTTAAAAAAGTATGAAAAAAAGGCCACATGAACTCCAGGTGGAAAAAAGGAGAAAGAAATCATGGCCATGGCCATGGGCAGGCCACTCCTCCCTTGGGGTGAAGTTCACCCCAAAAAGCTAAGGGCTTTACCTAACCCTGCTTTCACCACCCTCCTGGATTGGACCTTTCCAGAGACAGTTCAAGCCACAAGGACCAAAGCAGGCTGAGGCCATAACTGGGGAAAGGTTGGGCACCAGCAAGGGTGTATAGGTATTTTTTTGTATAAGAATGTAAACTGTACAGTTCTTGAAATCTGTTTTGGTATGTAATTTGAACTACTCAACTATTAAAATACTAATTGGGCTAACCATAATTCCTTAACTCCCTGTGTTTGGTACATTCATTTTTTGCAGATTACAAGCTTTTGAGTGTTACAGTGGTGTTCCCAGAGCTGAAGGTAAAGCAGGTGAGGAAAAAATCACTCAGATATCAGCAAAGTGTTAAAGCAAGCTGAAACCTGCTCAGGCCACAGCACATCCTAGGAACCTGAGTGACCAGTGCAGAGCTTTCTGCCTTCTCCTAGCAGTAACAAAAATCAGAACTGCTTAACTAAAGAAAAAACAAAAGAATTCATTGTCAAAGAAAAGAAGAAGTGACAGATAGAGAGATGGTAGACAGGCAGGTAAAGAGTCAAACTGTTCCATTCAGCAGAGTATATGAGGTCTCAGTGCACCATTTGTCTAACTGTTGTCTTCTTGGTTTTTGGTTGGGTTTGCTTTGTCTTGTTATCTATGTGGAGTGGGATATCAGCCACAACAAACATATTTTGAACTGACATATGAAAAAGAACTTAGACTGAGTCCTTATTCAGCCTCAGGTACTGGAGGGGAGAAAGCACCATCATGCTTTCTTTAAAATTTAACAGGTGGATGAGAGAGGCCAGCATCACTAAAGGATTGGGGGCAAGAGGTGACATATTAAAGGTCAACATATTTAAAGAGTGTAGGTTTATGAGGGGAAGATAAGTGTTGAAGGACCTTGGGAGAGAACAGAATCTATTTGTTAAATATGACAGAAAACAATGAATGAGAAGAGGAAGGTGATATTATCAAAACAGGCTACTCTTACAACAGAAGTCTGATTAAATAACAGGCTCAACTTGCATTTTTCAAGGGATGGAATAAAGTATGTATCAAAATCTGCCTGTCCATTAGTTTTATCAAAAATCACATACTGTAGAGCCTGCTTTTCTTCCTACTTTCATGGAGAAACAAATACCAGAGACAGTTACATAAACCTAAATAACCTGGATAGGAAACTGTCAGGTTCAAATGGAATAGTTAGGTAGGAATCTTGCTGACAGCGCTTACACTTTGCCATAGTGAGGAGAATAGGAGAGAAACATTCTTGAGAGAAAGTATGGCATCTCTTGTTATGTCAGACCAGATGTGATACCAAAACATCTACTCAGAGGTGTCAGAAAAGCAGGAGAAATTCCAGTTTGGATGAACCAGGTTTTCAGAAAGCAATTCTGAAATAGAGACATATCACAGACATAAATATGCATGTTTGATGCTAATGTTAGTTGTAATAAGCTACGAAGAAGGGAAAGAACAAAACAGTTGGCACTTTGGGAGAGGGTTTGCTCATTTGCTTAGTTTTGGGGGAGGTTGCTTGTTTGTTCTTTTGAAAGAGATACTGAAAGAAGCAATGAGAAAAGAGAACCAGGAGAAAAGAGTGCTTACACGAAGGCTTTGCAAGATTTTTGATTCCTTGTATGTCTATAGAGTAGCAGTCTGAAAAATGAGATGCACGAGTCAGTTCCTGAAAGAATTTGAATTATTTCCAGCCCAGGCTGTGGAAGAGAGTTCTCACCCTATGCATGCTGATGGTCTCATCTGTACAATGCTTAAGGAAGGAGTACATTTCTGCTTATTGTTAAAGTTAGGTCACAGTATCAAGAACTGCAAATTCCTTTTTCTTAGTTCATCCTCTGTTGTGTTGAACTGATGTTGAACCGATGTACTTTAGTCTCTGAAGACTAAACTTTGTATCTCCACTCCAAAGATTAAAAATGCACATGAAATTCAAAATGCAGATACATATGAAATGTTTTTCCTTTAATAAGCTCTCATTCTGTAAGATAGACCATACATATGATGTCTCATTTTTCCATGTGCGATGACAGAAATATTTTCCTCACCTTCAAGTTCAAAGAAAAGGAAATACGTACAGGTTACAATAAAACACAAAAGAGTGAAATAAATATCTGGATAAGCCACTTATCTATTTGAATATACAGAGTATAGAGTATAGAGAATAACTAATTAATATAGTATTAAAACTGCATTTGTACTTGTTTACTGTATTATTCCTCTCCACATCGTTGCTTGAAAATTACTCTTAACAATGTCAGGAATAGTTAGTATTTTTGTCTGTAATTTCCTTTTGCCTGGTACATTATGATGATTTCTCACCAGTACCAGTACTTTCAGTTCTGCGTGCAATATGAAACTAATTCTCAGTAGGGAGTATGTATTTATGAGAATATTAAGATGTAAGGCTGGCTGGATTATTCATTGCAAACTACTTTCCTGACCAGTGATTCTGATCCTATTAATACAGTTGTTACAAACAGATTTTACCAAATTGTTTTTTTTTAAAGGGTGCCAGCTGGTATACAGTTTTAGAATTATTCCATGTCCTGTTTTTCCTAATAAATGTAAAGCAAAATACATTAAACCAATGAATTGAAATCAGATTTTTTTCACTGATAGCACTGTAATCTGGATTAACTTGCATCCTCATTAGTCCAGCATACCAAATACTTTTACCTATTGAATTGTCCTTCAGACTTTTTCTCAAAGATCCTGTTCCAATTTAAAGAAAAAGACAAAACCAGGACTAGTGCCAGTCCCCATAGCCCCATTGTTATTGAATTGTTTTATTGGACAGAATTATCTTTTCTACCATTACTTCACTGTATAGAAGGAGCTGATGCCATCATGTAAGTATTTAAAGGTGAGATAATGTCAGTTTTACACTGAATGCTTATCATTTCAAAAGTAACCCTGAAATTTGTATATGTAACTACACAGATCCTTCAGTATGATTTGAAAAGATCAAATAAATTCGCACTGCATATTTAATCTGGGCATTGCTCCAGTGAGCTTAATGATTCCTACATTTATTCCCACATAAAGAATCATGTGTCAACAGATCAGGCTGATTGCAGAGTCCTTCTTCTTCCTTACAGTTTTGAACTCTGGTATCCTTACAACGTAGCTGTCTATTTTTAAGTTGAACGGTAAAAGTTATCTGGAGTTTCTAAGATGGCTTCCACCTTTAGAGAATAAAGATTCTCAAAGAGTGTGATTGACCTTGGATGGATGCCAGCTGCCCATCAAGCCACTTTAGAACTCCTTCATCAGCAGGACAGGGGGAGAAAATACAATGAAAAGCCAGTGGATCAAGCTAAGAACAGGGAGATCATTTACCAATTATTATCACAGGAAAAGCAGATTTAGATAAATTAATCTAAGTTATTGCCAAAGTAAATACCCCTGTCAGTGTTTAAGAGGCATTGGGAAAATGTCCTTAATAATATGCTTTAACTTTTGATCAGCCAGGAGCTGGCCAAGCTGTTGGACTGGATGATACTGTAGGTCCCTTCTAACTGAAATCCCCTCCTTCCTCCTTCCTCCTTCTCCTTCCCTTCCCCTCCTCTAAAAACTCAAAAAATGTAGTATTATTCTTTCACATTTAGTTGTAAATGACCATATGACTTAAAAGTTATTTGGAAGATCATAAAGATGCAATGCATTGATAGGTTGAATCACTGGGATTCAACAGTTAACAAGAAAGCTTGTTATTTGCAGTTTTGGGTTGTTCCAGTACAAAAAAGACATTAACACGCTGTAGAAACTTCAGCAGAAGCCACCAGGAGAGTTGGAGGTTGGAGTATTTGCACAGTGAGGAGATGCTTATGGAGCAAGTCTTACTCAGACTAGAAAAGACAGCTTTGGAAGAGAATTGTAAACCTGTCTGACAATATAAGACAGTGTTAGACTCTCAGAGCTGTGTAGCAACTAGATGAGAAGGAAGAGACACAAGTGGCAAACCTGGAAATTTATAGTGTCTAAGCCGATTTTTTTTCACTTTAACAATAATCAGACACTGTGGCAGGTTGCTCTGGAATCCTATTCTCCAACACCGAACTGTACAAGACCTTGAACATCTTGCTCTGGGTTGCCCCTGCTTCCAGAGAATGACTGAACTACACAACTTCTAAAGGTCCCTTCCTATCTAAGTTGCTCTGGTTTTAATATAATCCTTTTGCCATCAGGAAATTAGTAAAAAAGTACAGTTAAATATAATTTTTTTATTTTATTGATTTAGTTTTGCTCTCTCTAACTCTGCATTACTTAACACCCACAGAAGCACTTTCAAGTACCAGTGTTGGCACCAGAGTTATGAAGATAGTTGTAACTGCTTTAGTATCTGTTATGGCATCTGTGGATTTACAGAACATCTAGAAAAATATATTATCTCTGTTGCTATGTAGGAAGATATGTGAATAAGGTATAGTGATATTTCTTTGGAAACCAAACCTAACTTATTAGGAAAAAAGTGCCAGTTTTTCAGCACCTTTTTTCATTCTGAAGTGCTTTTCTCCACCTCTTAGTACAACAGATATGTGACAAAATGTACATGGAAGGAAGACTAAATCATAGAAAACCTTGACCTATAAACTTGGAGGAACTTTAATATACTTAATCTTTTAAGTGTTTGTCCTCCAGAGACAGTGTTCTTTCTTAAGTGATACTTTGTACAAAGTTCAATTTAATTATATACACTTTCATTGGTATTTTTGCATTTGAGTTTTCAAAATTAATTTATGGTTATTTTGTAAAAAAAAAAAAAAACAACACCAAAATCACTCCTATTACTGTCATGTGTTACATTTGTGCTCTCTATTGAGAAAAAAATCCCTGCAAAAATTATGATTAATTTTACTTTCTCTTAAATAAAATACTTTAGCACTTATTCCCATTTTTTACTGTTGAGGAAGATCCTTATCAGTCTTTTTTTTCAGTGCACTCTAGTGTACATACATGACTATTATGTGCTTAATAGTCATTAAGCACATAAATATTTTCTAATAAAATATAAATAAATATTTTAAAGATGAGGTAGCTAAAGAGGCTAGGAGCTCTAACTGAAAGTCTAATAAAACAGTATAGCTGTTGCACCTGAAATTATGGCTTGTCAAATGAGAACATCCCATTCCTTTACATCTTTAATTTTTCAGTGTTTCAAGATTCCTAAGCGGTTTTGCTAATGCTAACATAATTATAATTACAAATATTGATATATTAAACATTTTGGTTTAAGATAGTCAGTGATGTGATTCTTGGAGTGGTCTTCTGCAGGGCTGGGAGTTGGAGTTTGATGATCCTTGTGAGTCCCTGCCAATCCAGGATATTCTATGATTCTGTGAATACCCCCCAGTCTTCCTGTGAGGCTAACAAGGGTCTATTCCCACTTATCAGATGTGAACATGTACTTTAAGATGAAATCGATCAAAAATGGTAGTATTTCTTTCTGCCGCTGTCTGCAAAGTAATAGTTCAAATGTAAATATGTAAAGAAAAAGCTCAGATATCATGTTCAGATAACCACATGCTATGTCTGAATAAAAATTTAATTTTCAAAAAAGGAATTTTGGTAGGAAATCTCTTTCCTTGCTGGGTCAGAAAAAATAGCTTATGAATCATCTCAACCCAAAAACCCTTAGTTATTATAAAAACTACAAATGAGGTTTTTAGGTAATGTTAAACATAAACTTTTCACATCTTCATCTCTTGTCAGGTATTCACTGATTCAAAACTTATATTTTAGGTTGAGCCGCTAATCATATGGAATTCTCAGCTGACTAATGAGAGCTTAAATAACTAGTTTTTTTGGTAGACACCTTATTATGCAAAATGGATCCCACCTATAAGCCTTTACTTAGTAAATGCATTTGCAAAGGCATAAGTTCCATAAGTTCCTTATGTGTTACCATTGTAAAAGAGAGGGGGAAAAAAAAGACAAAAAGTAAAAAGCTTTGAGGAATTTGTCATGGCTGAATGTAGCATATTCAAACAATCTTTTGCATTGTGTCCATTTATCAGCTTTATCTAGTCTTGATTTTATGAATAGATAAGTTCTAGTACATGTTTATTTTTCTCCTTCATGTCTATTGTTAGACAAACTTTTTAATTATATCTTTTTCAGGTCTTCCATGATAATTCTTCATCCAAGTTTTTCTTTTTATCTTCAAATTTTCTTTTTATCTTAAAATGATTATCTCTCTTACAGTATACTCTAAAAATCTGGCAACTATAGGTATCTAGGTTTAGCTCTTTTTTATCTTCAGCATTCGATTTTAGCTTTATCCATGGCCAGGGAGCAGAATCTTTGAGTTGATGGCAATCTTGTTCATCTTAACCCTACACATCACTCTTAACAGAAAAAAAAAAAAGAAAAAACAGGAATCTGACTCTACTGTATCTCTGACTACCCAATAAATAAACTGATGTTAGTGGAATTCTTGCACAGCTGGTTAATTATTTCTTTGCTGGAGTTTCTGAGTTCTCAGGTATTCTCAGATCTAATACTGATGTTTCTGGTCCAATTTTCTAAATAATTGTTTCACTTTAACCTGAGAATTTATTTCTGCCATTTTCTTCCTGACATCCCTCTTCTGTTTGCACATGCAGAAACATGCTCCCAGTTTTGATGCTTGGGGGTCAAGGTCCCCTCTTAACTGAGTCACTCCTTTTAGATTGATAGCACATCACCTCTTGTGTGCTATCTGTCAGTTTTTTTGTGAGATGTTTACAGAAGGGTTTTATACACTATAGCAGACAAAGTTGGGAAAGAGTCTAATTTCTTAAATAAGAGGGAGACATCATCCATTAACAGGAAAGTCTGAGTTGGGAGACTAATTGAAAGATTCGGTTAGGAAATGTGATGTGTTCTTTGCAGCAGAGATGCAATTAATACATAAATCCTTTCTTTACTTGCTCCTAAGAAAATGTTTTAGTGCAACACTAGTCTCTCTTTCTTTAATTGGCTTCTCAGCAATTCCCTTTAATTTAAAGAAATGTATCAGATGTTTTCTGTGTCACCTCTGGGTTTTGACCTACATACATTTTAAGGGAAGCTCTTAAAATTTAGACTAGGACATCTACTAATGTTGCTATTGGAATGGTGCCCAGGACAACTCATGACTGGCAATTTTGGGTGCTAAAATAGCATAAGTTTTCCTTCTGCAAAATACTTTTACCTGATACTCTGTTCATTACACATTATTGCATTATCTGAGGCTGTTAAATTGTATTTAATTAAATCCTTTAGTAGACTCTGGATTTGACGATGTGGTTGAGCAAAATCTTATGTTGAACAGTCCTCCCAAATATATTTTGTTTTTTGATCTTGGAACATTGTACTTCCAGCGTTTTTGTTTGGTTTTTGTTTGAGTTTTTGGGATTTTTGTTTGTTTGATTTGTTTTGTATTATTTCTAGAGGTGTTAAACTGAAGGGAGCAGTAGATGCAATGTCTCATTTCACCTTATGGTGTGGCAAGAGGGGAACTCTCTTAGTAAAGATTTCCATGTGTAACAAGCTGTTAAGCAGATTTACTTTGGATAAATCCCTACATTTTCTTTGACAATCTAGCAGCAACCAATAATACAGTACTCTTTCAACAGTTCGCATCACTTCATAAAATTGTCCTACAGACTCTTCACTATAGCCTCTCCTATGAAAGGCTGGGCCTCTTTTTTGTGGTGTTTTTGCTGATACAAACTTGTCATAACTTTTATTAAGAAAAACCTTTTGAACAGTACAAATGTCAAAGGATAAATATCTGCCTAGACACCATTCTGGAGAAGGTATAGGGATTTTGGCTATATCAAATGCTGAACAGAGATTCCTCTGGTTTTCATGGGTGCATTCATCTTCTATAAATACTTACATCTCTTTGTTTTCAACTTTTCCTCAATTAATGTCTAAGGACAATACAGAAGGTAAGTGCATAGTGCAAGATGGGAAGCTTTTCTCTGCTCCCTTGTAATAGATTCAATCCGGCATTCATACTTAGGCTTACTGAAAGAAAACCAAATAAATTCCTTATTCAGAGTCTTGGAGCCGAGTAACTCAAAATATTTATCTGTCAGTACTTCTGATTCTGGCTTGCAAAGTAATCATGGAACTGTCTGTACCACTTGGCATTTGAAACTATGTAAAATGCTTCATGTAAAATGCTAATATGCTAGAGTTTATTATTGCAAGTGCAGTTTCAATTTCAGAGGCAATGGGGAGAAACAAAATGTAGAAAATACTGTATGTAACCTTAAATCTGATATGTTGAGATTTGATAATTTATTATATAATTTCTTTTCCACCACTGTTATATACAATCTAGCAATACAGGTCTAAACCATCTTTCTTTTACTGATAGTCTATTGTGGGGCTTGGGGCTGTTTTTTATTTATTTTTGAAACACTTTTTTTCACCCAGAGATTTATAGAACTACTGCTGATGGTAGTGTTTTTGATTAAAATTTAGATATCTATGCCGACAATCCTTTGAGGAGTTTCATAATCAAATGCATTTTTTCTTGAAACAACTATATAGATTAAATACAGTCTCAGTGTATTTCAAATTCTTTTCAACTCATCTCCTTTTAATTTAGCATTATTAATTCTTTCAATGTAGTGAGAACTAGACATATCTTAAAGTAATTTGATTATTTTATGCTTAAAACAGTCCTATTCCTTATTAGTACTTTTAAGCTCTTTCTTGAACCTAGAATAGAGAGGTTAAATCATTGCATCATTAATATTTAAGGCAGACTAAATGGAAAGAGGTGCTTATAAAGTCCAGACATCTTTGTCACTGATATAATAGTACAAAGAGACAATTTTCTTCATAAGAACAGGAAGATAGTTCTGTCTGTTCCATGTTGGATCATTTATCTCTGTTACATTGATGAATTCCTTTTAGTGACAATACTTTTTCTGAATAATGGAAAGCTGCATAAGATAGCCTGATGTTCAAGATCGAATACTTAAATTTTGTCCCAATTACATGAAAGCTTATTTTTAAGATTCATTATTTGGGTAATCCATCTTATTTTTCTCTCTGTTTCTTTCTTTTTCTCTGTAAGTTCTAGCTTTTTCACAATTTTGTTAAACAATGACTCTCCTCACCCTCATCAATTAATATTTTTACCTATGTTATCAGAAATTCTTGAGAAACTGGTATTCTTTTATAGCTTTGGTACATATTATTTTGTCATTTATACCAAGTTTAACAGTATAGTCCAGAGCAGAATTTGATGACTTTTTTTTCTTGAAGAAGTTAACACTTCAGCAGAAGTGCTAACCATTTGATTTAATGGGATGATAAATAGATTTATATAGTCAACGAGTGTTTAATTCTAGAAGACACAATTGGGTTATCTAATTTGACTTGCTGATTAACATAAAGTGTAGAATTCAACACTTTTAGTCCTGTATTAAACACATTGGTTTATGTATAACTGACGCATTTCCAAAGAAGGATGTATATTCATAAATTAAAGGTGTCGAGAGATATATAATTGGCCAAAGTTGAGGAAATGCTAAATTAGCAACTCAATTAAAACTGTGCTTCTAAGTGAAATTGCCTTACTTTTACTTTGTTTTGTTTTTCTCTCATGGACTACAGACCCTTTCAGTACTCAGATTTGTCCCACTCTGGAGGTATTCAGTACTACTGAAGTTATTTGTTCATATCTCAAATTGTTTGAATTGCTAAAACTGAAGACATAGACCAAAGCAGACCAGATTATGACATTAGGATAAAAATCCACAAATGACCTCACCTCTTTATTTCCACTAATGCACCTCTTATTTTCATAGTAAAAAA
>VXAY01000610.1:0-19171 GCA_013399855.1 Oxyruncus cristatus | reverse complement strand
AAAAAAAAAAAAAGTTTTCATATGCTTACTGGTACAGATACCCAGCTTTGTAAAACCTTGTAACATTTTTCTGTGTAGATTTACACACTCTTAGCCTGCTCAGTAATGACAGTAAGAGACTGCCTTGCCTGATATGGCAGTTTTACTCCTCCCCTTAACTAAATTTTCCATAATTTTAATTAAAATAATTAATCATTAAAAAGAAAAATCTGTTAATGTATAGGGATTGGACAACCACAACTGAAGAGTTGCATATGAAAGAGAAAGGTATTCACACAGAGAGAGAAAGAAGGTGGAAGAAAGGGTAATTTACAGATATTTATATTCTTCCTGCAGTGTTGAAACAATAGTGCTGCTAGTGGGATTGAAATATCCAAACTGAAACATTTCACAAATCTTAAAACAAATCACAGCAACTGCCTAACTAAATGAAATAATTTGTAGAGAACCAGTGACAAGGTTGATTTTGGATATAAAAAAGAATATAGTCAGTCAAACCAAACATCTCAAACTGAATATACTTTGTATACAATGACCACCGTGTTTTCCATTGTAAATTAACATAATTCTTCAAAATAAAATACAACTTTTTCTGAAATTGTTTTATCAAATACATAGGGATTGTAAACCTCTGTTTACTGCAACCAGTTGATTTTGTTTTGTTTCTTTAATAAAAAATGTATTTAGTTCATATAGAATGTGATTTATTAATAGAATGACATCCTCAAACAAAGATGAACAGAACAATGTTCTGTTAAAACTTGGATTGAGCAAACTATAGCTAAACTATGGCTCTCACTCTTATGCTATTACAGAATACTCATGGGGTCAACAGGACAGTTCAGATTCTGAGAGACATGTGCTCCACCAATGTGATCCTAAGAGCTCTTGCATTGAGTAATTTTGTTTTCATGTAACGGATGTTCTCTCTTGCTGCTGACAATGAGCAGGGAATTTGAACATGTGATTGACTGTATGCAGCCTGCTGAGCAACCTTTAACCAAATTGACTGAGCAGTGTCATCTTGAGCTTGATAGGCTTCCTAGGGTATACTAGGAAACTGAGCATCAGAGGCATTTTAGATAGCGCACCAACTAAATTCTATGTTTTCCCTGTTTAGGAAGATAAATGTGTTCCTGATATTTGTCAATCATCATTGCACAAAGATAAAATTTTCTCTTGTGAAATGGTTGCATGAATTGCTTTGAAAAGTAATTTTTTTCTTAAGCAGTTAATAAAAGATTCAGATAAACACCTAGAAAGCTGTAATTACAGTTTCAGTGTAATTACAGATAGACGTTCAAAATTCTCTCCTAGCCTCATCTTTCCTTCTCATCTCTGGATAAAATCCACTTATAGACTGAGACTTTAAAACCCAGTATTTTTCTTCTCCTTCAGCCTAATTTATTTAGAAAAAACAGTTCTCTGAGAATTGTTTTTTAACATGGAGTGTTTTAAAAGCCTATTCAGTGGATAGCATGAGATAATTTACCCTTTTTCTATTGTGTAAAATTGCTGGTGTTTTATGCAATTTAGGGGAAAGTAAGATATATGATGACACAGTGGTAGTCGTATCCTTTTAGTTTTTAAAAATAGTTCAAAGATTTTACTCACATATTAAAATACATACAAACGCAGTGATGGCTAAAACAATCTTATGAGAGTATTCAGAGTGTAACTCAGGCAAGGGCAAACTGGAGGTACAAAAATAAAACTTGGATATTTTACCTTGTGAACAAGTGAACAACTTATTCTGCAGCAAATCAATGTATATTGATTTTGATAAGGTTTGTGCATGGCATAGCCCATACATACAGTATCACTGTACCCTGATTCCTGAATTGGTCACACCTTCATGCACATTTGTATGAAGAGTCTACTGTACTGTTTGTCACAAACTTAATTTTCCTGTTCAAGTACCCTACAGTAAATAGTCACCTCATTCCTTTCTCAGAGAGATTGAATTGAGTGCAGGAGAATTACAGTTGATTTAGCTTTTTAAGCTGCAAAATGCTGTTCTCTTTATGAGAAGGAAAGGGAATTATACCTATAATAATCTTTTTTTCTTCACCTGTCGTTTTTTTCCTGGTTGAGGACTTTATACATATATGATTCAATTTGCTTGAGTAGCATAGGAACAAAGAGCTGTACTTGGATAGTATGTATTTTATGTGCAGGTCATGCTAGTTACATACATGCTAAGAGGCTATAAATGATTTCATAGCATTAATAAGCCATATGATATGTATAGCATATGCACAAATCATCAAAAAATGCACTTCCTCTGTCCATAAGTGACTCATCTGTTTGCAAGAATTATGTTCTAAATCCTAACAGAAAAAAATGCAAAGTGTTTTTTGTTGTTATTGTTTTGGAGTTTTTTTCTGGATTTTTTTTTTTTAGTGCTTTCCAGTTGAAGCATCATTCAACAGCTCTGACATCACTGACAGGCATTTTGCTTGTCAGTCTCAACAAATTAAATACACTGTCTCAGTTTGCCAATGTACATTTACAAAAGGTCAGTATAGAAAATACCAATTCCTTGGATGTTCCTTCTATCATTGTCATAATAAAAAAAAAAAAAAATCAACTCACTTATATCTTCTGCTCAATAATCATATTTTAAAATAATTTTATGATATGCCTCATCAAACTGCTACTTCAGTTCTTACTGCATAATTTTGATAGAACAGTTTGGAAAATCAATGCCTCAGAGCTGTGTTTGGATTTACTGCTGAATCCAATTACAGTGTATTATCATAAAAAGCATCAAAGTGAAGTTTATTGATGGTGCTTGTTTAGTGAACATGCAACTGTTAACTCTAAATATAAATATTTTAGTGGTGTGATTTCTCACTATAACAAAAGAGCAAAGAGAAATAAACTCTGTAATCTGGCACAACAACATCTTACTTTCAGACATAAACAAAGACCTTAGAAAGAAGCACTTTACTATACATAGATCTACTCTTACCTGACTACATTACCCTGCAGAAGTACAAGCCTTAAAATGTTATCATTGTTTTTTTTCTTATTAATGTTATTGTTGTTACCAAAATAAGAGCCATCCTATATATGCTATTATATATACCACTGAAAATGTACTATTTAATTATAAGTTCAAGAGCACTTAAAGCAATGTAATTTGCCTGTCCAACATCCAGATGAGACTGATGTGTTTCTCCCTCAGACAGCCATTAACTTAATTGCTATTCCAAACTAAAAACTGGCATATAAAAATCACTCATTTTGTACATTAAGAAATTAGACTCTGTCTTTTTTAATATGTTAAAATTTTAACATTATAAAATAAATGTTTATACATATCATTTTAACCAGTGCACATTTTCAGTGATCTCTATCACTTTGCATGATGTAAAGATTGAAAGATTGAAAGCACTTACTGCATTCTGTAGGCATGATAAGTGTAGAATACCAGAGTGGGTACAGGAATCTCGCTTGTCAAGATAGATATACACCTTGGGTTCCATCTGTTTTTAGCACATAGAAATAAGATGCGAAGCTGAAGATTCCTTGCATTATGAGAAACCTGTGCTTCAGGAATTTGTGTCATTAGCATTTTTGCCAAAGAACTCCACTGGAATTTTTTGTAATACATCAGTCAATGTGTTGCAATTCAGGTATCCAAAAAACTGTGGTTGTGACCAATTTCACAAGTGACTAAACAACAGTTTTGATAAATTCAGCAGTGCCTTTATAATGCCCAAAACATATGATGATGTGAGCTTTAGAACCAATTTTGTCTGATTTACAATAATGAAGACAGACATCCTCCCAATGGCTTGTACATTAGCATTGTTCAGGACGTTGTAGTAACAAAGTCTCAAGGAGGATATATTGAGCTTAAAACGCAGATGTTATCTGTTAGTTCTACTTCAGTAACAAATATATTTACTACTCACCTTTGCTGAAGCGTTTTCAGAACTCAACCTGCCAGTCATAAACTCCACAGAGCAGAAATACACGGATATCATATGGTCCTGGATCAAACCTTGCCACACCACATGATAAGAGGGCATATCTGAGAACTATCTGCCTACACCAGTTTCAAAAAGGTTTTTGGGTGACTTAATACTTGGCTTTCTTCAGTAGCTTCTGTCTGGCAGTGAATTTTTGCAAATCAAACACCAGAAAAGTGTTTCAATAAACAACTTCCCCATTCCCAGAAATGTTCAAGAATGTGGTTTTGAGCAAACTGGTATAGTGAAAGGTGTACCTGTCCATTGCAGTGGGGTTGCAATTGAAATATTTTCTTTTGAAGTGAGCACTGTACCTTTAACCAATTCACCTAAAAGATGTACATAGGTTGTGGTACACTCAAATTTAAAAAAGAAATTAATAACTACAATACTGCATCCGCTTCACTGCCAAACACATCAAAAATTACTACATATGGAAAAGCACCCCA
Organism: Oxyruncus cristatus; assembly: GCA_013399855.1. NCBI lineage: Eukaryota > Metazoa > Chordata > Aves > Passeriformes > Cotingidae > Oxyruncus > Oxyruncus cristatus. The sequence goes on along the minus strand of VXAY01000610.1, from coordinate 14,742 downwards.
TCCCATACATTCTTTCAGACTGCTCAGATACGGAACTTCTACAGGACTGGAGTGTAGGTGTTTAGGCAAGAAGCATGCACAGCAGAAGGTAGCATTAAAAGCACAGGTCAGAGAGAGATGCTCACCAGTAAATCCATTTGCAATTAGTAAACTGTTTCTCTAGTCAGAGTGAATTTAGAAAAAGGTCATCCAAAATGTTCCAAGACAACTATTCACACAATAATACGCATACAAATAGAGGGAACTTATACAAGGAGAAAAGGCAAACATGGCTTGAAATAGCCACTTACACCACAGTACTCATTTGTGAAGTTTAAGAGTTCAGTGATATTCTCAGGACCACTCTAGCCAAGCTCTTCCTTTACTTTGCATTAGTCTTTTTAAAGCCCGCTCCACAGAATAGAGTCCAAACAGAAGGAAAATGGTTATGGTTAACTCCCAACCATTACCTTTTATCATGTAGGCAAGTTCAATGATAAATTTTCCTTCTTTATTTCTGAGTGCTCTCAAAAGCATGGTCCTATTTCCATCCAAGAGTGGTTCTACAGTTGCCACAATAGATATTGTGAAATTGATCTTTAAGGTTTCTTCTAGCCCAAACCTATGCTGCTGTATGATTCTATGCTCTATGAACTTCAGTTGGGCAAAAAGAAAAATAGTAAAATTTAAATATTCTCTGAAAGATCCTTGTTTCTTTAGTTTGATGAATCTATGAATTGAACCACTGTAATTTATTTTGAATCATACACAAGAACTGATGTATTGTAAAATGGAAGAGTTAAAAGATATTCTGAAAACAACAGCAAATGAAAAGTACTCTAGTGATACACCCAAAAAAAGGACCTAAATTGTTAACTGTTTATGATATATTTTCTGGTTTTAAAACCCCAGTTTACTTTGATCTCACAACACTTTGTGCATAATCCTCTCTTTTTCTTTATCTATTTATGTGTTTCTTATCTATGAAGAAACAAGCTTGATTGTTTTTTAAAAAGGGAAACCTGTAAATTTACAGGAGTCCTTACTTGTGAAAAGTATATTCAAACAGACATGTTTAATGACACATTTAAATAAATAAACTGGTAGTTTTGTAAAGTATGCCAATAAAATATGCTAATAAAACCTTAATTTATACACCCAAGCGGTCCTTGATTGCTCTTCCAATTTGAACCTGGTTCTTTTGACATGTATATTATTAGGAAATCCAAGTACTTATAAATAAATAAAAAGTTTTATGCTGCAATATTTATGATAGAACATATTGAGGTACTGCTATCTTCATATATGTTTGAGAAGCTTTAGAAAAGAAATACAAATTTCTCAGGGTATGTGAAGCTAGGTCAAAGACCAAGGCTCTGAGCTAACAAAGTGTCATTATCAGTTTTTAATCCAAGGTCTGTTTATGCCTCGTTTGGTCTGTGTTTGAACATAGGAATTACAAGCACAGAGCAAACTCTTGCTGTTATTGTCAGTACTGTACTGTAGAAAGAGCTGCCAAATATTTTAGTACACTGTTGCTCAGTAATTGACATTTGACTGTCATTCATCACTTAATGCTGCTACATAAACTCTTGCTGTAGTTCAAATGACGAGCGTCAGTGATAGAGACACATATAGAGGCAAAGAGTAGTGTGGAATGAAATTGAAAAGTAAGGCAGCTGATGAAAGTAGCAAAATTTTCAATGACCCTCTGTTTGTAAAATCTTAATTCTCAATGCCATCCTTAAGGCAAGATGAAGCTAATATTCAGAGGTCTCCTAACATTATTTTAAAGCTCCAAAGATACCATGGTTTTACACAACTTGGGTAATCTATCAACAGTTTTTTGAAGGGATATATTGCCAAGGTTTATGAATTCCCCAGTTTAGTGTTCTCACTGAAACACTCCAAACCATGTGCCACTTGGTCAATCCCCTCTCCTCACCTTCCCTCTGTAGAGGGCTGGAGCAGAGAAGTGGAGGCACAAAAGGTAAAGATCACGGTTGAGATAAGAACAATTAGCTGGAAAAATGAAGGGTAACAGTGACAATACTGAGTGTTATGTGCTCATCCCTGACAATGCCTGACTGCTCTCTCCATCACACTATGTGATCCAGAAGGGACCCTTTCCTCCCAGCCAGAAAATGATGTGAGGTTGTACAGAATAACCTCTGCGTCCTGGCCATGCCTCCTCCCAGCTACTGCAAAAATTAACCCCGTCCTGGCAAGAACCAGGACATATATGAATATTGGAAAGAGCTGTCCAAGGGGAAGTGAAAAACAGAGGAATGGAAAGTATTGCTTATGAATGGGAAGCAAAAGCAAAACAAGTCACTGAGACAGCAGCTTAGGTTAGCATATTCCAGCTGTAAAATAAAGAGCTTTATACAAATTTACCAAGTCTAGCATTTTCCTCACTCTGAAGAAGCAGAAAATTTTGAAATCCATCATTGTGAGTGTGACTCAAGTCCTAGATTCTGAGTAGAGTATACACAGCTCTAATGGGATGAAACTGACTATGGGCACTGCTTCCTTGAAGATGTTTACACTGCTCTTTCCTATTTCCTTGCCTAAATGAATGAAGAAACCTGGCAGGAGAGTATACACACTGTTAGCTAACTGTGAAGGAGATAGAAATGACTGAGAAACAACAACAGGTATGCATGTTAAACCTTTTATCAGGTAAAATATGTTTTCTATTTAAATGTAATTTTTTTAAGTATTACCTTTTGTTCTTCTCAACTATGGTACGTAGATCAAAAGATGATAATCCTGTGATAAAATCCATATTTATTTATTAATTTATAATACACCAGGTCAAACAGTTGTAAAAGCTGGAAACACATGCCTTGCATGTTTTTCCTTCATGCGTTCATTATTGCAAAGCCTGGGTTTTAAAATGCACTGATGGATAGAGAAACATCTGGATTCTGAAAGCAGAAAGGATATGTGTGGGCAGACCTTCATGAATGTGAAACTTTGTGCCTGTCATGGTTTAATCCCAGCTGTCACACAACCACTCCACCACCAGTGGGATGACAGAGGGAATCGGAAGGGTAAAAGTGAGAAAACTCGTTGGTTGAGATGAAGACAGTTTAATAGGTAAAACAAAAGCTACACATACAAGCAAAGCCAAGCAAGGAATGAATTCGCTGCATCCAGTTGGCAGGCAGGTGTTCAGCCATATCCAGGAAAACAAGGCTCCATCGTGCATAACAGTGACTTGGAAAGACAAACACTGTCACTCCATGCATATCCCCTTCCTTCTTCCCCCAGCTTTATATACTGTCATAATAGCATATAGTGTGAATAATAGTAGCGAGTGAATAATGTGCTAGTTTTGGTTGGGGTAGAGTTAATTTTCTTCACAGTAGCTGCTATCGGCTTTGTTTTAGATTTGTGCTGAAAACATTGTTGATAATATAGAGATGTTTTTGATATTGCTGAGCAGTGTCTACACAGAAGCAAGGTTCTTCTTGTTTCTACTACTGCCTCCCCAGAAAGGAGGCTGAGGTGCTAAAGGAGTTGAAGGGGTACACAGCTGGGTTAGCTGACCCCAACTGGCCAAAGGGATATCCCATACTTTATGGGGTCAAACTCACTACCTAAAGCTGGGGGAAGATGTAAGCGGGAGACACTTGAAATGAGGGCATTTGTCTCCAAAAAACTCTGTTATACGTGATGGAGCCCTGCTTTCCTGAAGTTGGCTGAACACCTGCCTGTCCCCAGGAAACAATGAATGAATTCCTTGTTCTGTTTTGCTTGCGTGCACAGTTTTGGCTTTACCTATTAAGCTGTCTTTATCTCAACCCACCAGTTTTCCCATTTTTAGTCTTCCAATTCTCTCCCCATCCCACTGGTGTGGGAATGAGTGAGCAACTACATGGTGTTAGTTGCCAGCTGAGATCAAACCATGACAGCACCTAAATAAAAAGCTAGTTCAAGAAGACTTTTATGGATTTGTTGTATTTTTTTTCTTTATATTGCTATTTTATCCTTTTTTTTTAATGTATCCTACCTACATAGCTGTCCTCCAAAAATGTGTAAAGGCACACACAACCACACAGTAACAGATGCCTTATGTGTTAAATCACCACTGTCTGATTTGACAAGAGCTGAACAAGTAATAGAACTTGCAAGTAGAATGAAGAACATTAGGTGATATACATTTTTTTGTTAGTCCAACTTCCTATATCCACTAACTCAAATATTTTTGGCCACACTGATCATGAGATTCAAGACCAATAAAATATGGAAGAGTTAGCAAATAGGAAGGGCAGCAGAAATGAACATGAGGGCATTACCAGAGCCTGGCCATCCATATTTTGGTTCTTCTGTTTGTTTTAGCTGTTTCTTGAAATGGTTCCCAACAGCATTATTCTCACTAATAAAGAATTAAAGTAAAAAGGTAAACCCTGTCTGAGGAAAGGTTAATACAGTGTAGTTTTCCTAAGATGCAGTCCAATTAAGTATATTCTAATATAATCCTAATCTTGCAATGAAACCTTTACCTGAAATAGTAATGTAATATCAGGTTCTCTACAAGATAAGGGCCATAAATGTTTACTCTTTAAAACCACATTAGTACACTTTAAATATAGAATATCTGTTTTATTTTATTCTGTACTTTGTGTAACATGGGACAAAAACTTCCTACAGAAAAAGAAACTGTTTTTAAATGAATATCATCAAACTAATAATTTGCCATTTCATACATTTTCACAATCTTGACTTTCTGAGTTATGTTGTTTGGACAATTTTTACTGTGACCCAAAAGGTTTTACAAGTAGGACATACACAATTTTAAAGACTCAAACAATTATTTATTGACTAACATGCACAAGATTATGACACGTAACAGGTTAAGCATAATATGATGACCACTCATGGTACAACACCCAATAAGTCTCTGTTGTCCACTCACTCACCAAGCAGATGAATAAAGGTTGACTACTGTTACTTTTAGAATTGTACTGTTCCTTTTACTTTGCCAGGTTGCTATTTTCCAGTTAGCTTTTTGTTTTTTTTTTTTTTTTTTTTTTTTTTTTTTGTCTTAGGATTTTATACCTTTCCATATCAGTGTTTTTCCTCCTCAATGCTTGACCTGCTAACTACCCAGTCTCAATGGTCTTCTCTTTGCCTGAAATTTTACCTTTCTTACCTTGAATGGCTTATGGTTTATGTACTTTCTGATGGCTCCTTCCCATTGCTTAGCAGTTTTCTCAGAAGTCTAAGCCAAGGTTGCACATCTGTTCTCTATCAAAACCAGGCCTTGTGCCATAGCCAACTGAACCCCTGCAAGGAAGATTATATACAGGTTACACCTATCCTGGTTTATTTGACTGGGTCAGGGATTATCACAAAATCCTGGAAGACAACAAACATGCAGCACAATCTATTCAGGGCCAGATAGTGCCTGGGCATTATTTGAGGGGTAGTATTGCACAGTTACTGTTAACACCACATAGTTTTCATGTGGCTGCCCAGTAGTGGGCTGTGAGAGAGTTTAATAATGCAAGCTCCAACACCAGAGAGCAAATACAGGCATGTATAATTTATTAATGCAGATGTAGCCTATCATACTACCAATCTGGCATCAGCAACAATGTGAAAAAGAAAAGGGGAATACAAACTAAAATCAGAATTAATATATTATCCATTATGTCAGCTATAGTAAATATGTTTATATTATAATGAAACACTTTGGGGAGATTTGGGTAGTGAGAATACTTGATTGTCTGAAATAACTAGTCTCATTACAATTCAATACCAGAATCTGCAAAGCTTTAGAAAAAAATCAGTTTGCCAAATGAGGACAAGTTTATTTTAAATCACATAATTTTCTTTCCTGGACGAATATGCACGAACATGCATGCATGAACACATGAAACTGAATATGTTCCGGTGAAGATTGCTAACACATTCCTCTCAAAATAACTTGGAAGAATTAACGTAACGAATGTGTAAATTAAAGCAGAAACATGTTACATTTTTACCACTCTACAAGCTGAAAGCAGCTTGGCTGATTTTCTTTGAACTTTCAAAATATTCCACTTTTGTAGTTTCAAAATAGACAAAAGAATTTGCAGGCCAGCAGTATAGCTTTAAACAATGACAGAGGTGCTGAAAAGTAGGCCAACAAGTGGAATATTGGTTGAATCTTTAACTAGTCCCATTTTGTCAAGTTCTGCAGATTCATGCCATAGTCTGTAGAAACAAGGAATACTTAAGTTTCTTATGTAGGGTTGCTTAGCATTGACACAAAGCAAAATTGCCACATTCTTCTTGATTTGCAACGTATTATACTATTATACACTACCCCCCCACATGCACTCACCCTCCTCCCCAAATAATCTGCATTGTTAAAGTTGCAAGAGTTTGAAAAACCAAAAGGAAAAGAAAAGAAAGAAAAAAATGGGAAAGAAAAAAAAAAAAAGGAAACCAGATAATGCATGTCACTATGCGGTTTACAGAGAAAGAAATAGAAGTAAGTTAAAGCCAAAGGGTAGAAATTCCATATGCCACAGATTGTTGAACACCTGTTTTTCTCCAATACCGTGGAATCTAATGGGAGGGAAATGTTAGAGTTGTAGGGGGGAAGTTGTGATGTTAAAACCAGAAACTATATTTCATAAAAATTTTTATTTCTAAGGCTAGGACTGGCACATTATCCTATTATGAGGTAAAAGAGAAGAATTATTGAAGTTACACAGCTTCATGAAGGCTGGTTTCTTATTATTATTGTTGGTCTTACTGTTACTATTGTTGTTGTTTTATGCATTTGCTTATTTTGATTCCAGGCAGTTTTTCCACTGTTTTTTTATTGTGTTTTTGTACATAGCAATCAATGATCTTGTTCCCTTATCTAGCCCTACAGGAGAGCTGTGTTCTCTCACTCCATCTGCCATCAGCCTCTCAGGTAATAAATGAGAGGGATGATGAGTACCCTGCTTGTCTCCCTCAGGTTCTTTGACTCACCCTCCTGGAAGCATTTTTTTGCATGAGGGATCCTGGCTGTTAGTGCTTTCCTCCTTTTTTCTCTTTCCTGCACCAATGAATAGCCAAAAGCAGACCATAGGACCATAACTGCTAGCCATCTGCTTTCTCTGCAAATTAGAAAAAGCATAAAAAAAGATTAGAAATTATTCACTCTGATTATGTCTTGATTTGTTAAAAGCATTAACTCTGTGAACAAAGAAAGGGAAGCAGGGGAGAGATAGAGAACGAGATAGTTCTTACTTATCACTGCAATTTTCAACCAAAAGAATCAGAAAACAGAAAGAAAAATTAAGGAATCTAAGCCAATTCCTAACGAGTTTTGTAAAAGGGTGCTCTCTGTCAGCTGACCAATGATATTATCAACATTATTTTACACATGTATGTGCATGTATCTTTCAAAAGGTACAAAAGGTATCTCTGAAAGGCACTAGCAGAGGATTTTGTTTTATTGTCGTAGACACTTCACATCCAGAAACTTTTACATTATCATGAACAATGAAGAGATGCATTAGAAGGTGAACATTTTGCTCATAAGATGTCAATGAAATACATTTTTGGCTAACCTTCACTAGGCACAATGCATACTTGGTTGACACCTCAGCTACATCTGAACCACTTGTTTAGCTGTATTAGCACTTTAAATTGGCCAAAGAACCTTCTCTACACTCAAAACCAATTTCAAACTATTAAAAATTATCTGTCTGCAAAAAAAATTGAACCCCGCCCCAATGGTCCAAACAATGGAATTTCTCAGGTAAATTTAAAACTATGGTAGTATTTTGATTCAGATTTATAAATAGGTAATTTAAATGGAAAGGTCAAGTATATTTTCTAAAAAAATGCAGTAGCTGTAGGCATGTTTTCTGATTTTAAAAATTTTCTCAAAGGTAGAAAGCTGAACAAAGTGACAATTGAAAAACAGACTTAGAAGGAGATTTAACTTGACCTTCAATGCCATGCTATATACACTTTTATGCACAGAGAAACAAAACCAAATGCTCCAAGGAAGACTGGAAGGGTTTTTTTGTTTTCAACAGAAACAACTTTCACTCTAAAATTGAAGACACTCCCAAAAGTATATGTAAGCAGGTATATACAATGGTTTGAACTGATTTGTCAGTGCCTTGGAGTGTTATAAAAGTGTTTCAGAAGACAACTTACTTTGTTTGGTCTTCCACCAGTCCTCCCACGACATAGTTAACTTCATGCTTGCTGTTAACCCAGGAAATAGCTGGAAGATGGAGTATAAAAGCTTAGGGGGGGACAGAATTATTTGAATAGGAATTGTAATGTTGGTGCTTGCTAGCTGATGAAAGAAGTCTTTGTGTCATAGGCAAAAAAAAAAATATAACTTATAACTAATTTCTTCCTTACAATACTTCTTATATTATTTATAGCTAGCTCTACCTATGAACAACTTCAGTGTTTTAATATGTTAAAATTTCAATGATATCTTGAAAACAAATAAAGATTCAGAAAGAAAATGCAGAAACTGTAATGCCTGCTTACTCTTGTTCAATTTATATATAGCCAAAAGCTAATCTTGGTTCTCAGAAAATGGTGAAGTTTATATGTAACAAATATTACAAATAATCCAGAATATGCATTTACTGAAGGGGGCTAAAAAAAAGGGCTTTGAAGTATTTACAGGAAATTAGCCAATTAAATTATTTATCAATACAGTGCTTCTAAATCTGTAATTTTTTTCTATATTTTTCATGCTATGAAAAAAAAAGTCTTGTTCATGTGCTCATAGCTTTTGAACTCTTCCAGTTAAGGTTTGAAACTGAAAGAAAAAAATTTAAATTTATCTTTAGGTCATTATATTTTCTTCATCAACTTTCTTTCCTGGCATTACTTCCAAAACNGAACCAGTAAAACAAAGACTGGAAAAAATCAGTCTCACCACGTCCCTTAGAACAACAGGATGGCCTGGCGCAGCCGGCACTCCCCACTCTCCCGCGTAGCGGATCAGTAGTCACTGCAGGCCTCAACTCCAGATAAGCAAGACCAACGCAGAGAACCACTGCTCCTGAACCTCACCGGAAGAGAAGAGAGAGAGAGCTTCCACTCCCTTCTTATTTATACCTTTGCTTACGTAAAAATCGTATGGAATACTGGGAACATGGCCTTGGTTCCTTGGTTACAACCTGGTTACCAAGGAAGGCCTAGAATCAAAACCACTACAGATGTCAAGAAAGAACTACAAAAAAAAGCAAATTTAGTCAAAAATATCAAAAAGGAAGAAATCCCACAAAATCAGATATTATTATGTGTTAGAAAGCAAAATATATTGTGGCTTCAAATAATGAAAATTATATCAGTGGCATCCCTGGTCTAAATGTCTTGGTCAAAATATTTTTAATGAAAAAATAAAGCTTCTGAGCAAAATTATTTAAATATGATGTCAAATTATTATGGTTATTCTCAAGAAAACTGGTCACTTCAATATTTGCTTTGGTTTTAGCTAAGCAAAACCTATTTTTTTGTCAACATTTCCCCTCCTCCAATCTTTTGCCATGTAGAACAAATTGCATGTTTGGGCTCAAAAGTAAATTAGGTCTTTATTTCAGCAAAGAATCTTGAATATTTCTAATTTTTCCATCCTAAAATTTTTATTTGTATTAGTATTGTTTGTTTAGTGCAAACAAACATTATCCCACCATCACCAGATGCTCTCATAGCAAAAGCTGCTGCTCACACTGGTAAGATCAGAAATGGGTGGCTGGAAAATTTGCAAAGATTCTTCAGTTTTCAGCAGATCTCAGGCCAAGGAAAGTTTGTACTTATGACATGGATGTGTTTTTCAAAAAAAAAACTGCCTAGGCATTTGAGAGGTAGGACTAAGAGAAAGTGATTAGCAGCTACTTATGGAAGATCAAAGCAGAATATTATTGGATGAACATTTACCTTCAAAATTCTTCCTGTTATTCCATTGGAAAAAATGGTGCTGATCTGCACCTTTGGTCTCTGGAGGAGCAACAGCCCAGTAACATCTTATTGGTCAGAGTGGGAGTCCTTCCTTGAGGTAATTTCAATGACCTGAGGCAAAACCCCAGAATACTATGTCTCTCATCAGCAGAATAAAAAGTTTAATTACTTTTTCCAATTTCTGGTTTCATTGATTATACAAAGATTAAAATAAATACGTTCAAAAATGCCTTTGAACAAAACAACACTGGTTTTGCATATGGGTCATCACATCAGTGTGTAATAGCACTTGAAATAAGAAGGATTTCATCTCCAACTCTTTTGAGGAAATACTGAAAGTTAAGATGTCTGGTTTTGTTAAAAATGACAAGAGGAACATATAAAACACACTGCAGTGTAATGACGAATTAAGCTGAACATGTTTGCTTGTTTTAATATAAAGGTCGAAATTAGTATTGTTGCTATGTTACTAAACTGATTTTGTGATATTCCACACTTTAGAAGTTTAATTTCTCTTTATTCTATTCTGCATTTTCCAAATTGCATGTAATGTTTTTGGAGCATTATAAATAGTTTCTCAAACATTTTAGGCTTCTCAGTTTTGAATGATTTGTACTACCCAATGAATTTACCCATGTTGAAAAATGCATAAACACACACACAAACCTCCACACACCTTTCAATATAGTGTTATAGTAACAGACAGAGGAGACAATAAACTGGAAAGAAAAATAAATTAGATAATTATTTTAATGGTATAAAATATGGTCTGTGCAGTAACCAATACACTTGGCATTTGTAGTGGTTTTGATTCTAGGCCTTCCTTGGTAACCGGGTTGTAACCAAGAAACCAAGGCCATGTTCCCAGTATTCCATACGATTTTTACGTAAGCAAGGGTATAAATAAGAAGAGAGAGGAAGCTCTCGCTCTCTTCTCTTCCAGCGGTCCAAACGTGCAGGTTCTCTGCTTTTCGTCCTACTCGTGTGGAGGAGGGAGGCCTAGTGAGGCCTTGTAGGCCTTGGGCGGCAGCGGGTGCTGGCTGTCGTTTGGCGTGATTCTGTTATTTCAAGGAAAGCAGTAAGCCTTTCTTTTACTAGTTCTTTATTGTTTGCTCCTGGGTTTTGATTATGTACATCTGTTTTTCCCCTTTTCTCCTTTTCCCTTTTCCTATTCCCTTTCCCTTTGGGGGAGGGGGGTGTGTTTGGGGTCCCTAATATTGTACATAGTATTCTAACTGTATATAACTGTAATATATGCAAAAATATATATTTTGATATAATTCAGTTGATTTTGGGTTCTATAGTTTTTTTTTTCCCTTTGCCCTGGGGGAAGAAGGGAGGGGGAGGTTTTCCCTGTGGGTCTGGACAGCTGGTGGGAAGCCAAACTGGAAAGAAAAATAAATTAGATAATTATTTTAATGATATAAAATATGGCCTAAAAAAATACCAACCAATACACTTGGCATTAAAGACAGAAACTCGAGAAAAATGCAGCTTGCAGAGAATGTCTCTGTATGTTGAAGTGAGTTTACTATTAATTTATCAAGTATTTAATTTAGTCATAGATTTGTCAAATAATTAAGTCTAAGGTCACAAGAAACTATTTGATCATCCAGTTTGTCCAACACATCCCAAGTGCTTCACATTTTGCTTCACGAATTCTATATCAAACCCACTAATTTTTCTGAAATATATTTTCTAGAAGAGTAGCTTGCTCGCATCTGAAGTACTCAGGTATTTTGAATATCTTGCTGTAAGTTTCATTTTTTCATCTGTCCAGTTTAAGCCTTCAGCCATCTTGTTTCCTTCATTCTAGTAGAATACGTATTATCCTTTTTTTCTTCATTTCTTTGCTTATGAACTATTACATCAAAAGCCAGCGTCTGGATTCAAAATATACATCCCCATGAGTGAAACAATATCAGGCCATGAATCTGTCCACAGGTGTGTGCTTAACCATTCCGCTGCTGTTAGAATAGCCTCTGGAAGGCTTTCGACTGAGCACAACTACTATTGTCTGATACAATGCCTGAATATAGTCCAAGGATTAGAGACCATTGGGCAGAGGGTCAGCTCTATGTCTCAGTCTATATGCAGCTACACTGTTCCTGAAGGGACAGTGGAATTGTATGATTCATGCTTTGCCAAGTTATATGGACTGTCAATAACCTCCTGGAAATGCACTTCTGTGGATGTGATGTCAGGTTGTAGAAATGATAGAGAAAGATTAGAATTGGGTTTAAAACAGATAGGAAAATGAATTTGAAAATTTTTATCAAAAATAAGGAATCACACTTAGGGGGAGAGTTGCACTCAGCATATATGAGATATTTTGTGGTTAATTTCTCTTCCATTGGAAATATGATTTACAAGGATATCTGCAAACTATAGCACTTACATCTTGCTGATAGCCCAGTAGGACACCACTGTGTAGAAGACAAGACAATAAATATTATTACTAAAGTATTCAGGAGAGAGAATGCTTTTGACTGAAGCCATGTTTAATGAGACTATCAGTATACATAAAAGGGGCTCCAGATGTAGCATACAGAAGGATTATACATAAATTCAAGTTAGAAAGTGTTAAAAAAAAATAAAAGAAAAGGCATGAAAATTACTTTTGTCAAACAATAAAAGGGTGAATTTTCAGCCACATAAATGCTGGCTCCAAACACAGGGCTAAATCTAAAAAGATTCGTACATCCACTCAATCTTGTCCTAAGCATCAGGATTGAGTATAGAAAATGAAAAAGTGCAGTAATAGAATTTCATGAAAATTCAGGAGCTTTCATCTCTCAGTAAGTCTTCACTAACCACACTATGCTACACAAAAATACATGTCAAAGCTGAAACAGTGAAAACAGACATAAAATGAAAGTTACTGAGTTTCAAAGACTGGAGGTTATGGCACAGCTCAGTGGGGGTTTGTTTCCTGGGTATGGTTGATAACAGAAACCAGTTCCATTCTGCTTCAGCTATCTACTGTTTCCCTGAGTAGCTGCCCCAGAAAAAATTTCCATTGCAGAAGGAAAGTCCTCAAATTTTAAGTTATTAGAGGTAAGTCTCTGATGGGGAATAGGAGGAGGAAAAGACTCATGAAGACAGAAACAAACCCTTATATTTCTTTCTGAAGCTATGCAGAATATTGGGATAAATATGTACGTGAACACCTTAGAGAAAATTCTCAGTAACTAAATCCTGTAAACCCATCCACCTATCTGTGTGTTTTGATACAAAGTTGCTAGGAACAGGGAAGCTGGTTTGAATCATAAAATCACAGACAAGTATGGGTTGGAAAACAACTTTGAAGATCATCTAATTTCAAATCCTCTGTCATGGACAGAGATATCTTCCACTTCGATCACTATGATCAAAGCCCCATCCAAACTGACCTCTTGAACACTTAGAGGGATGGGGCATCCACAGCTTCTCTGGGCAACCTGTTCCAGTGTCTCATCATCCACATAATAAAAAATTTCTTTCTTATATCTAATCTAAATCTGCTCTTTTTCGGTTTAAAGCCATTGTCCCTTGTCCTATCATTACAGGCTTTAGCAAAACCCCTATCTTTCCATTAAGTCCCCTTCAAGTGTTGATAGACAACAATAAGGTCCCCAATGAATGCTTCAAAAGTGGAGTACAACCGTGAGTGCTTAACCTTGATTATTACCATGCAAAGTAAGTTGTTTCGACATTTTTGACTGAACAACATGATTCAGCATCTTGGTATGGCTTTTTCCTTAACAATTGCAATTTTTTTTTGTTTACAATCTTGAACTCATGTTAACAACTCCATAAGTCAAAATTTCTCCAGTATTCATTAAAAGTGCTGTAAGCGTAACCACATTGTTTCAAAAAAAGGGTATTGACTAGCATGACCATCTCAAAATATCTTAAAAATCCACAAAGATTAAATGGTCACTGAAGGAAAAAAGATGTCTTTGGTACTGAATATAATATTTGCACACAAATCTTTAAAATTCTAAAATATAAACTTAATGGAAAATTTCAGACTTCACAAAAGGACAAATTTCTATGCTTTAATATCAACTCAAATATTTTGCAAAGCTTGATGTGAATTTCACCTCTAATGTTAAACCAAGGATGGGAGATAGAGTAAATTTAAAAGGTAAAGGCTTATTAGGCCAAATGACCTTTTCTTGTTCAAAAAATTTAAATCTCCTTATAAAATAGATTTTTTGTTTATATAATTTTAGCAAAAAACACACTGGAAGACTTCCTGAAATTACAGCATAGGTGACATTTCCATGAGAACAGCTGGCAGGTTTGATAGTTAAATAAAACCTAATGTACACATCAATAAAATGTAGACCCCTACTACAAAAATCATTTTTCTTCAATTTGAGTCTATGAGAACTAAAAATATCCAGATGAAAGTTTCCTATCAAGAATGTTAACGTGACTGACAGTAAAAGAAATATATATATGAAATCTTTGAACAAAAAATGAAACAGAAAATACAATTTAATTCACTTTAAAAACATGTACAAATACATGTATGTTTAAATGTATTCATACATGTATATATGTGTAAGAGAAAATATCTTTCAGAAATCTCTTTGATAATGTTCCTCATCATTAGCCATTGGAATGTGGTAGATTTCCATTAAGATCTAAACATTTTTCCATCAATTTGCCACAGAACTCTGAAAATGTACCAACTCCTACTGTTTATAATCCATCCAGATTGTATGTCACTAACTAATTTGAAATAAATATGTACATGTATAAAATACAAAATTAAATTAAAAAAAAAAAAAAAAGAAAAACCACAAACCAAAACACAACCCCTAGATCATAGAATCATAGAAT
>VXAY01000608.1:264718-309776 GCA_013399855.1 Oxyruncus cristatus | reverse complement strand
GTCACTCACAGGCTCCAGGCTATCTGTGCAAAGTAGAAAACGTTTGCGATTCCCTCCACCTAGGTACGAAGCAACAGTTTAAACTTGACAGATTGTTTGGCTGGAGCAAGAGCTCCTGCTGGTTACCAGGCAACTCTTTGTATTGTCTCTTAGATCTCATCTCAAAAAGGCTCCTTCCTTCCTTTTTTTTTTTTTCCTGGTAAAAACTGCTTTTGCTGAATAAGATATCTTGCTATTAGGCATTTTACTAAATTATTCTACATAAAAAACTTTTCTAGTAATCTCCGCACGGGGGGAGGAAAGGGGGGGGAGGGGGAGCCAGAACAGTCAGCTCCAGCGCAACATCTGCTCCGCCCTGATGGTGAGTCGCCGCCCCGCCTAAGCCCCGGCCCGGCTCTGGCATTCTCTACCGTGGGCGGCGGGGCCGTTCTCGCAGGGATTCCGGCGCTAGCGGTAGCCGCCGCCACCCGCGCCCCGGTCTGGCGCGGCTCTGGCTCTGGCTCCCCCCGGCACGGCCCCGCATCGGCGCCTCGGCATACACTCGTGCCGCTCCGCCGTTTCGGCGCGGTCCTCCTCCGCCGCCGCCCCGCGGCCGGCTGCACGACCCCCGACCACCACCAGTAGCGGGTGCCGTCTCCATCAGGTTCCCGCAGCGCCGGCACTCGCCCGCTGCTCCGCTCCTGCAAGGTTCTGCATCAAAAGTTAAACGCAGTGTATTCAAGATGTAACATATTTGTCGAAGGAAAAAACTTCTTTTGATTCCATGGGCTGGTTTGTTATTGTTAAGCCGTCTTTGCCCTTACGGTGGTAAAAGCAAATAGTTATTATGGGTTCCAGTCTGCTAAACTCTGTCCCCCCTTCTGTCTCTGGATGTTCGTTTCCGGAACTGATTTAGGGGCACACAGGGCAAATTGAACTCGTTCGTGCTTTCACTGCCTTAGAAGCTATCGGACCCCCAATCATGATTTACCATTGTACCTCTGATATCTTTAATAAAAGCCCACAGCGAAACTCTCCATGGCAGATTCTGGCTAGGGAAAACTTGATCTGCGAAAACTTTTAAAACTATAGCACTCCCCGTGCGTTTTGACCCTCCCCTCCCCCCGCCCCCCGGCAGCTCTCCCGCTCGCTCCGTCTTCCAGCTTCGGGTTGTCTCCAGCAGCCATTGCGGGCGCGGGGCAGTCTCGGCTCTTTTCTCAGGCGACACCGGCCCCGGCGTGCTCCAATTCCGTCTTGGTTCTGCAGAGCCGCCCCGCACCGCCGACGCCAGTCCTCGCCGCGCAGCCACTGCCGCCCCGCACTGTCCCCACGCGCAGTTCCGCTACAAGCCCCGCGCCAGGTCTGTCCCACCGCTACGCGTACCCCCGGCCGCGCGCCGCGCTGCTGCCGCCGGCGCTGTTCCATGACTGCGCGGCCAAAACCTACCGCACTGGTGGCAATGGAGGGGGGGCCCTTCTCCCTCCTTTGCCTCCGGGGGTGAATTGCTAGGGTTTTCTACATTTTCTGGCTTGGGGGGTGGTGAGTTTTTAGAAGTGTGATCTTTTAAGGTTTCAAAGATAGTTCACCAGGGTTTTAGGATGCTGGCAGCCTGCTTATCTTCTTGGGTAGCTGCATCCCAGAGTTTGGTTCCTATGTGAAATGCAGTTTGAGTGTTTGCGTCCCCCCCATTTCACTTGCACCAAATAAGCAAGCTTCTGAGCACTCGTTCATCATATTTCATTCCTTGCTTCTCTAATATTTTGGTTAATAGAGTCACTATTGACTTTTCCTCTGTAGTTATCCGCATTCCCAATATGTCCCCAGCGGCTCACCTTCTCCCAAGGTATCTGTATTAGTTGTCCGGAGTCCGGTTCTGTGATCCACCGGCTTTTTAGCTATGCTGGTCTCCACTGCCACCGCTCTCTGGTCCACGGTCTTTTCGCAATCAGTCATGTTGGGGTCACCAGTTGCAGCGGACAAAAAGATGCTTACTCAGGAAAGTTGCAGGCACAAACCTTTATTAACAACCATATGCACTTGAAGCATCTCCATGGCCTCCTCTGGACTTGCTCCAGCAGCTCCACATCCTGAAGGACTGGATGCCATCCGGATGGACATGAACAAGCTCAAGAAGTGGGCCCATGGGAATCTCATTAAGTTCAATAAGGCCACATGCTGGTGCCGCACCTGGGTCAGGGTAACCCCAAATATTAATCCAGGTTGGGAGGTAAACGTTTAAGTCGAAAGCAGCCCTGGCAGAAGGACCTGGGGATGCTGGTGGGTGAGACGCTGGACATGGCCCAGTCCAGGAACTTTCGTGTGCTCAGCTGATCCCACAGCGTGAGCAGCAGGGCAGGGGGGGATTCTGCCCCTCTGCCCCCTGAGGTGAGACGCCACCTGCAGAACTGCCTCCAGCCCTGGGAACAGCACAGGAAGGACATCACCCTGTTGGACCAAGCTTAGAGGTGGCTGAAGCACCTCAGCTATAAGGAAAGGTTGAGAGACCTAACTGCAGCCTTCCAGTAGCTGAAGGGAGCCCACAAGAAAGATGGAGAGAGACTATTTACAAGGGCCTGGAGTGACAGGACAAGGGGGAATGGCTTCACACTGACAGAGGGATAGGATAGATGGGATATTGGGAAGGAATTCTTCCCTATGAGGGTGGAGAGGCCCTGGCACAGGTTGCCCACAGAAACTGTCGCTGCCCCATCCCTGAAAGTGTCCAAGGCCACGTTGGACAGGGCTTGGAGCAACCTGGGATAGTGGAAGGTGTCCCTGCCCATGTAAGGGGTGTGGAACTGGATGATCTACCTTGCAACCCAAACGATTCTATGGTTCTATGAATTCAGGTCAGACTTTGTTCAGATTTTGAATAAAGTCTGATCCTCACTTCACCTCTAAGACCCTCTGCTACAGCTGCTTCTGAGGCATTTTATTTACAGCAATAGGAAGAGCTGTACAAAAGCAAAGGCCGGTAAGCCCCTTGCTGTAAACTGTCCCTCCTGATCTCACTTTCACAAATGCATTCTGGATACAAAGCCCTTGTGGAAACCTTGGACCTCTGAGTGAACAGATGTCTCCCCACAGTGCAGCAGCACAGTTCAGCCCTGCTTGGTCCCAGTCAGTGATTGGTCAGGATGCTGCTGAGGCTCAGTGAGACAGGCTCTGGGTTCAGGTGTGTCCCAAAGGAGAAGCAGTTCCCACCACCGCCAATAACCAACAACTCCTTCTCATTTGGCAGAAAGACACTACTATGATTATGTAGCATTAATGGCCACTCCAGATGCTCCTGAAAAAGCAAAGAAGATTTTCAATATATAAGACTTCACATGGTTCACCGTACAAACCCATGAATGTGAGCAAAAAGAGATAGTTAGAGAATACAGGAACAAGGAATCCATGAGGTATAATCTTCCAGTACACCCACCCACCAACTTTCAGTTCAGTGCCTTTAATGGCACTGAATGTCTAATGAGAGAATGTCTTGGTAACCCTTGAATCCTAATGCTTTCCAAAGAGGGCAACATAAGTCACTTTTTCATTCAATGGAAACCTTTAGCATTCCTGACCTGTGGCAAGGAGTTCCAAAGCTTACTATGTCACTAGTAGGTTCAAAAGCCTAGAGAGTTTCACCAAAGCCAAAGCAAAGAGCTCACAAGCAAAGGCAGCTACCAATCCAACCACATCCATTTATTCAACATAAACAAAAAGTTATATTCTTTTAGATAAAACTTTATTATCACCCTACCCACCCTCACTGCTGTCCAACAAGGGCACCCTATTTTATCTAAAGGATATGAGGCCCTTTAAAACTTCTGCTACAGACAGTAACTAAAAACTAAGCTACATTTAAGCATGCTTCATGCTTTATGCCTCCAAGAAAATGCTGCAAGGTCAGTCAGATGCACCATACTGCCCACCATAAAAAACTGACCTGTCACAAATTCCAGTTTCACCAAGGACAGGTTCCGTATGTACAGCTATATAAAGAAAGGTGTTTCTTTATGCAAAAGAAATAACTTGTAAAGCAGCAGAAGTTTTCTTATAGAATCATAGAATGGTTTGGGATGGAAGGGACCTTTAAAGGCCATCTCTTTCCACTCCCCCTGCCATGGACAGGGACACCTTCCACTAGTCCAGGTTGCTCCAAGGCCTGTCCAACGTGGCCTTGGACACTTCCAGGGATAAGGCAGCCACAGCTTCTCTGGACAACCTGTGCCAGGGCTTCACTAGACTCTTCGTGAAAAATTTTTTCCTTATACCCAGTATAAAGCTACTGTCCTTTAGATGAAAACCATTACCTCTTGTCCTATCACTACAGGCCCAGCTAAAAAGTCTTTCCCCATCTTTCTCATAAGCCCCCGTTAGGCACTGGAAGGGCCTCTAAGGTCTCCCCAGAACCCTCTCTCTCCAGGCTGAACCACCCCAACTCTCTCACCACATCCTCACAGGAAAGGTGCTCCAGCTTTCTGATCATCTTTGTGGCCCTGCTCCGGACTCACTCAGATCCATGTCTTTCTTTTACTCCAGACAGTATTATCTGAGGGCTACTCACACATGCAGACCAAGTTTTGCCCAGAGTGTGCCAAAATCCTGCTATGTGACACCACCTGTATGACTGTTCTTCAGTGATCCATAGAAGAAAGTCACAGAATAGTTAAAGTTGGAAGGGACCTGCGAGCGTCATCCAGTCCAACCACTCCTTTTCAAAGCAGACTCCACTACAGCAGGTTGCTCAGTACCCTGCCCAGTCAGGTTTTGAATATCTCCAATCATGGAGACACTACAGCCTCTCTTTTCAGTGTTCAATGACCATTACAGTAAACTTTTCTTATGTTTCAGTGGAGTTTCCTGTATTTCCATGCTGGTTTTCCTTGTATTCCAGGCAGCAGCTATAACACAATGCAGTTTCCACCAAGAAGTTCTTAATGAAATTATACCACAGACCTCCATAAAGACTTACTGAGGCTCTGGTTTGATCTGTTCCCTTCCTCCAGGTATCCCAAAGGGACTATGTTTGTGCCCATTTCAGTTCTACTGCCCCTGTCTGGAACAGAGCACCTCCATGTCCTCCAGTCTTCTGCCACACAGTCTCTCTCTCTCTCTCTCTTAATGCTGTTTTCTCCTGTACTGGTATAAGCACTTCAGAATCAGATTCTACCTCAAACAGGGAATGTTTATTCCACTCCCGGCTTTGCCAACTTTGCTTTCTCTACTCAGTTTCAAGGAACAGCCCTAAAGTTACCATTTTCCTTCATACAACACTGCTTACCCTGACAGAAAAATTTCAGTACTTACCACATTAATCACATAGTCCAAGCAGAGGCCAGTCATTAAGTCAATGACAGTGATGCCTGGCACACAGGATGCATGAAACCACACTCCACCAGCGAGTAGAAGCTTTCCTTCATGCACATGTGCAGTATGTGAATACCTGTGAGTTCAAAATGAAATCAGTAAGGGAGTAAGGAAGATTGTAGAGACAGGCTGAAGATTCACTGATGAATGCTCTGAGCACCCTGGTCTAGTTGAAGATGTCCCTGCTCATTGCAGGGAGATTGGACTAGATGGCCTTTAAAAGGTGCCTTCCAAATCAAACTATTCTACGATGATATGAATGCCTTCTGCTCACCTTGGGATGAGAGGAGGGTATGTCTCTACTGCCTGCCACTGAAAGCCATGTTCAAGCTCCCTCAGAAGGAAAACCGAACCCAAGGGCTTCTCAGCTGCTCCCAGACCTCCTGCGATGAGCACTCCTCCTTCCCAGCTGCAGGCACTGTGAGAGTGGCGGCTTTCTGGGACTGGACCCTCAACAGCAATCTAGAGAAACACAAGTCCAAGGCTGCAGTTTGCCAAGCTAAGTATTTAAAAGCCTTAGTGTCCAGGCTTTTAAATGACTTTTTCCTGTGTGGTTGAGTTTTTTGACATCCAACCTTATCCACACATTCCTCTAGAGACTGCTAAATACAAGTGCTTCCAATTACACTGTCTCAAATATTTCTCTGGCCCTCAGTATATTTAATATGATCAGTCTTTAGAGGGTTTATTTCTGCACATTTATGACAGGTAACTTTATTTGCACTCTCGCATGCTGCCGTCTGCTCAAGAGACACATCTGAGAACCCTGAGTTTGCTTACAAACACACGGACTAGGGCAGTGACCAGCAAAGCAGGTGATCAGTGGCTCAAACCACAGAGCAGGATAACAGGCTGAACTGCAGGACTAAGATGCAGAAAAAAAACCCTTTAGTGCTTGCACGTGCTTACACGAAAAAACGTAAGATCGGGTGTTTAAAGAAATATCATAGCAAGCAAGTGGTGGAGAAAAATTCAGGGGCCACCGTGTCCACCCCTTTCCCCTAAAATAAATGAAACTATTTCTATTACCATCTGCATAGATGTTTATATAATAGTTTCTGAAAGTCTGCAGTGACAAGAATTTCTCACCTCTTTAGGCAGTCTGTTGCAGCACCTGGCTAGCCTAACTCCACAATCAATAGCTTATCTCAGTGTCCAGTTGATTCCCTGTACTACTCAAAGTAAAAATGGAGAACAATTTTTTTGTCTTCTCTGCAGCAATATTTTACATATTTGAAAATTTATTTCTATCTTGAATCTTCTCCAGACTCAAGAGCTACAAGTCCTTCAAAACCTTGCCCTATGAGGTATGTGATCACTCTTGTATTGTACCTCTGTATAGTTGTATCGCACCCTGTCCACCTCTTTTTCAGCAATCAGCTCTGGGTATTCTACAAGAATTCTGCTGGGAACACTGAAGAAAATAAAAGGAGCAATTCATGTGTCTTACAGATAACAGTCCTGGTTACATATCTGAAGACCGAGTTTAGGCCTCCCACAACTGCATGATATTGCTTACTCATGTTTAGCTTGTGACCTCCTACAGTTATGCATCTCTCACCCTATGATTGTACTATGTACAAGGTCAGGCTCAATGACTGAGAGTAAACGGAATTAAATCAGGCTGGTGGCCAGTCACCAGTAGGTTCATGAAAGGGGAAGTCCTCTAACTCAATTTGCTTTTATGACACATTCAGCAACCTAGCTGACTGAGGGAAGACAGCAGATGTGGGAGTGGTTTTGATTTTAGCAAAGCCTTTTATACTGTCTCTAACAGCATTCTTCTGCAAAAATGTCCAGCATACAGCCAGACAAGTCCATGATGGCAGAGACAGAATGTTCTCAGTAGCATCCAGCAACAGGACAAGAGGCCATGGGCACAAATTGGCATACAAAGAAATCCACTTAAACATAAAACCCCTCGCATTGTACTATCAGGGTGGTCAAGGACTGCCAGTGAAGACTGTATTCCATAAAAAGCAGGATGTTTAGAAGTCAGCTCTAACTTGAATCACCATGGAGTACATTCTTACCACAGTGTTAGAGAGTTCTCGAGCGTGCAGGAAATACCAATCCCCAAGCACAGGCTCCAGAGCAGAGCGGCCCCCATACACGAACAGGTACTGCTCACCTACAGAAACAGACAACTAGGTGAAAAGAGAAGTTAGAATTTGGTATGTCACCAAAGCAAAAATTCCTGTCTGCATAGAAGGGAAGCTGACTGAAGACAGAAATCAAGGCAGAAGCTCTATATACTATTTCTGTAAGACATCCTGCAACCTGATAAACAACTCCAGACTTCAGCAATAAATACAAGAAATTGTTTCATAGATATTGGAACTACTCTTGTACCTAGATCTTTTATAAGACACATGGAGTCACAGAATATGCTGAGTTGCAAGGAACCCATAAGGATCATGAAGTCCCACCCTTAGCCCTGCACAGGACCATCCTAACCACTTCTACTAAGAACCTGCACAGGACCATCCTAACCACTTCTACTAAGAACCTGCACTCTTCATGTTTGTGGTCATTCCGAAGACCACATCATCCACTTACTTTATGTCACTGCTGAACGGTTACAGTCCGGAATGTTTAAGGAATGGAAATCACACACTCTAGTCTCAAAATGAAGAGGGGAAAACATGCTTTCCAATATACCTAATGGATTTAGGAAATGGAATTCTAGGCAATGGAAAAATGACTCCTGTAGAACTAAAAAAACTAGAACTAGAAAACACTAATCTAAATCACAGCAGCTCAATGACATCTATTCATCTCAGGAAAACTGATAAATCCTCATAAAATAAATGTGTATTTGTTAATATGGAGAAGCTTCAAAAAGGAGGTTAAAAAGGGTGCAAAAGTACTTTGGATAGATGTCAAGGACGGGCATTCACTGCACTATGCCCTGTCCTTTCACTGTTTCAGAATGGACTGTATTGATAATACCAGTGTTGGTCACTTCCTTGAGCTACAAAGCAACATCAAGGCAAAAATAGGATGAAACAATACAGTCTGACAAAGGACAATGTAATATTTATAAAATTTTACTTACCCATTTCACATTTGCTTCTTTGATACAAAATTCTGACTGGAAGGCTGAACTCTAAACTACATTCCACTTTTAACTAAACACTGCTCCACAAATGGAAAGTATGCTCCAGACTAGACTACAACTGCTTAACAATTCCCTTCTGCTCCCCTTGGAGAGCTCCCTGTTCACTGGCAGGATTGGGACAGCTTAGGAAAGGACAGCTTTCACCTCCTGAATGCCACTGCTTAAGATTTTGCCCCTTACAGGATCTTCTACTAGGCCAACATTCAGTTTGCTACTGCAGGACCTGATTCTAGAGCCGTTCACAATTACTGAGTATTTATCAATTCCTACCAGAAAAGTAGCACTTCTGAGGCACTTCTGGATAAAGAGCTAAGTATTCTGCTTGAAAAAAAAAATTCTTTGGAGATAGTAAAACTTCCTTCTGGTGTGATCAAGAATGAATAACTTCAGCCATAAATGATCTCAAAGAATCAGTCTTCCAGAACAAATTACATCCCTAGGTTTCAATTCCACTTACCACTGGGGGTTATGTAGCATACAAAATACAAAATTACCCCATTTCAAGTGCCAAGATCTCAAAGCCTCTTTTAATTTCTTTCCTACTAGCAGACTTGAGGAGTGGGTCAATATGAAGTTCTACAAGACCAAGTGGAAGGTCCTGTGGCCATTTCCACTCTTTCCAGGCGTTTTACCTTTGAATGTCACTTCAGTTGTGCTGTGTCTCCAACGCAAAGTTGCTGGTTCAGCGGCTGGCTGCAGATTTACAAGCTCCACTGCAATGTCATCTGGGTCTGAAGCATTGCAGGTTTCAGGGAACTTTAGCCACAACACTCCCAAGCCTGCACTTGATGGGGACGTTCGTCCTCCTACCACCAGGGCCAGACCGCCTGAGAGACAGGACACAGTATGGTATAACCGCTCACCTGTGGAGACATAAAACACTATAGTTCACACAGATGTTTTTTCCAAGAAATTTACCTAGAATCACTTAGGTTGGAAAAGATCATCAAGTCCAACCATTCCCCCAGCAATGTCAAGGTCACAAGTTAACTATGACCCCAAGTGCCACATCCACACAGCTTTTAAATCCTTCCAGGGATGTGGACTCCACCATTGCCCTTGGCAGCTCATGCCAGGCATGGACAACCCTTTTCTTGGAGAGGTTTTTCTCCATATCCAACCTGAGCTTCCCCTAGCACAGCCTGAAGCTGTTTCCTCTTGTCCTGTCCCTTGTTCCCTGGGAGCAAAGCCCGATCCTCCCCCAGCTTCCCCCTCTTGTCAGGGAGCTGCAGAGAGAGAGAAGGTCGCCCCTGAGCCTCATTTTCTCCAGGTGAGCCCCGCCAGCTCCCTCAGCTGTTGCTATGGTGGGTTTACAGCAGTGGTGGATGAGGGAAGGGCAACAGAAACCACATACCTGGACTTGTACAAAGTATTTGACGCTGTCTGAGCACAACATCCAGTCTCTAAACTGGAGAGACATGGATTTGACAGAAGGACTACTTGGTAGTCTTGGAACTGGCTGGATGGTCTCACTCACAGAGTCACAGTCAGCATCTCAGTGTTCAAGTGAAGACCAGTGGTAAGTGGTGTCCCTCAGGGGTCAGTACTGGCACCAGTACTGTTTGACATCTTTGTTGGTGACAGGGACAGCGAAATCGAGGGCACTCCCAGCACGCTTGCCGATGACACTAAGCTGTGTGGTGCAGCCACGGGCTGAAGGGAAGGGATGGGGCATCCAGAGGGACCTGGACAGGCAGGAGAGGTGTGACTGTGCCAACCTCATGGAGTTCAACAAGGCCAAGTGCAAGGTCCTGCCCTTGAGTCAGGGCAATCCCAGCACAAATAGAGGCTGGGCAGAGAACATACTGAGAGCAGCCCTGGGGAGAAGGATTTGGGGGTGTTTGTGAACAAGAAGCTCAGTATGACTCGGCAGTGTGCGCTTGTAGCCCAGAAAAAAATCAACCATGTCCCAGGCTGCATCAAAAGAAGCGTGGGCAGCAGGTTGAGGGAGGTGATTCTCCCCCTCTATTCTGCTCTTCTGAGACCCTACCTGGAGTCCACGTCTGGTGCCCCCAGCACAATAAAGACATAGAGCCGTTGGAACAAGTCCAGAGGCCACTAAGTTGATTACAGGGCTGGAGCCCCTCTGCTCTGGAGCAAGGCTGAGAGAGTACGGGCTGTTTGGCCTCAAGAAGAGAAGGCTCCAGGGAGACCTCAGAACCCCTCCTAGTGTCCAGAGGGGCTCCAAGAGAGCTGGAGAGGGACTTGGGACAAGGGCCTGGAGGGACAGGACAGGGGGGAATGGCTTCCCACTACCAGAGGGCAGGGTTAGATGCGATACTGGGAAGGAATTCTTCCCTGTGAGGGTGGGGAGGCCCTGGCACAGGTTGCCCAGAGAAGCTGTGGCTGCCCCTGGATCCCTGGAAGTGTCCAAGGCCAGGTTGGATGGGGCTTGGACCAACCTGGGATAGAGGAAGGTGTCTCTGCCCATGGCAGATGGTTGGAGCTGGATGATCTTTAAGGTCCTTTCCATCCCAAACCATTCTATGATTCTGTGACTTCAGCTCCGTTCCCTTTCCTGGACACATTCCAGCCCCTCAATGTCTCTCTTCCATGAGGTTCCAGAACTGGACACAGTACTTGAGGGGACTCAGCAGTGCCCTGGGCCTGTGCCCACACCACTGTTGGTACCAGCCACGTGCCACTGACCTTCTTGCCCACCTGGGCACACCTGGGCTCATGTTCAGCCACTGTTGATCAGCACTCCCATGTCCTTTTCCAGCTTTCCAGTCACTCTGTCCCCAGCCTGGGGCACTGCGTGGAGTTGTGGTGATCAAAGAGCAGGACCCAGCATTTAGCATTCAGAACCTTCAGATCTCTGTGGCTGCCACCATCACAGTGCTCTGATACCACTTTTTCTAGACATTCTTTCACTTTTAGCACAAAGGTATCTCCCTTACACTTGCCATCAGCGTGAGAACTCACCCCATCTTTTATCAGGATGTTTCTTTGTCACACAGCCAGCTTTCCAGCAGCCTGCATGCTTACTCAGCACATGGAAATTTCTCAGGCGGCAGTGTTGACCATCCTCCTCCCCAAATCCTCCAGTGGTAAGAATCACATCGGGTTTTATAAGAACAGAGCGGTGACCGTAACGTCTCAGGCCAGGAATTCCTGAGAGCCTTGCACACACTGCTGCAGGGACACTCCCAGCCATGCCAACAGGACCAGCACAATGAGGAACTGTAAGCCAAAGAGAACCAAAGAACTTAAGCACAAACACAAACCAAGGACTACATTTCAAGTGAGAGATAATGTATGCCATCTTTTCAAGATCTTCTCAAGAAGCAAAAATTGAGAAGCAAGTTGACAGAGCACACAAACAATCTGACATGCCCTAGAAATCAGGCTGTAATGGTTAAAACTATCACTGTGCCAACTTTATCTTCTACTTACTGCTCACTTGGCTCCTGACAGTTCTGAGACTGCTTCCATGGGGTGGAGGTAAGACTGGCCAAGAGCATGCAGTGTCCTAAGCTGCTACAGTAAGATATGAACCACTGCAGTGCCTTCAAAAGGAGCATCTCTGGTTAAGACAATATTTGGCTACATGAATTGCAAAGAACAGCAGAAAAAGGACAAAAGCCAAGAAGCTGATTTCAAAGTTTCTTGCTAGATTTTGATCCTACCTTCACAAAGCACTGAAATAAAGTTCTGAAGCATGACAAATGATCTACATTAATTCCAATAGTCCTACTATAAGAGAATATTTCCAGTTATCTAAATATCTTCTCTCTAAATACTATACCCCTTAACACAAAACAAACTCTCAGCACAGGACTCTGGCTCACCAACACATTGCACATGTTGTTTTCTTTTAATCAGTTTGGAATTTTTATCTTCTGTGATTTAATCAAGAGCTTTATTCTTGTGTTATTAGAGATGATGAGGTTGAGGAGAAGTGGCTCTCAGTCCACTTTTTGTATGCCATATTCGGAAAAATTGCCTGTATTGTTTACTACAAGACCCTACTTTATCATTTGATGAAGTAAGAAATTTCATCTCCTTGGGCTTAACTGTCTTTCTAAAGATGGATCTTTTTAAGACTGAGGAGTTTGTATCAGAAAATATACTTACCATGATCTGTTTCAAAGATTTAGTACTTGCACACTCTTGAACAGGGACCCAAATCTACCTGAGAGGATAACTGGGGGCATTAACTGGTATTAGAGACATACCTTTTGCATTCCCATTAAAAAATATCTAATCATGGACATTTATTGGACTTTGAAGGCTTCTGCTATCAGTTTTGAATACAACAGAGACAGCAGCAGAAAGATCCTACTCCAGTCTCTAATGAATCAAGCGTCTTGACTGCAATAAAGTCCGTTAAGCAAAGGGATTTTAACTAAAGGATAGATACTACACATTTAGGAGCCTTTAAGGATTTAAAGCCTCACAAGGACCAGTGACAACCACACAACATATGTAACCACACCCACATTCGCTTAGCTTCAATTTCATGTTTCATGTTTTCAGATCTAATCAAGACACAACACTACGGATTCAGTGGCCTTGCTGGCCTCAGAAATGCCATCCTGCCCTATCCTTTTTCAGCTGCTTTTCTTGCTCCCTAAAACACAGACTTCAACTTTCTGTTGCAGATAGAACTACTTAAGGTACCAATATGTGAAGACTAGTGATATGAAACAGGTTAAAAGTAACCTTCTGCTTTCCAGTCTGAAAAAGGAAGAAAGCAGCCAAAAGCAGGAATTTTTTGGACTGCTACTGCTGCCAAATCCTTATCATGGAAACACGGTCATGGTTTTTCCCCAGCTATACCACTTTCCTCCCATCTAAAAAAAGTGACATACAGATTTAAAAGCATTTCACGAATGTGAAAAGAAATACTACAGGTACAATTCCACCTACAAGGGATAACAAAGCAAAGCACAGTTTCCTGACACGCTTTTGAGTGCTCTGCTGGACAGGATAGTAAGGAAAACAGAACAACCTTTTGGAAGCTGGAAGGAGAGAATGTTTCAGAGAGCCACGTATGGAAGCAAGAAGGAATAACTTCAAAAGGGAGATCCCAAAACCAGCAGGAGGAGCAGGGTGGGCTGGCATGTACTGGGGGGGTCTACATATAAACAGAAGGACATGCTGTTCCGACTGGAAAGCTCAATAAACTGAAAGAACGGAACAGATCAGAACCAGTAGTGCCAGGCTGAGGCCCTGAACAGCATTGTTAAAAGGGTGGAGAAAGCTACCAGACAGCAGCATCCCATCTGCCCCTTCCAGCGTTTCACTGTCTCCTAAAACCTCTCAGAGAACAACCTGCATGAGATAAAAAATTACCGCAAAAACTAGGTGGAGTGTACCTGTCACACTGGGTAACAACGGAGTCCAGGAAGGTTCCATCCCCTTTGATGCAGTCAACACAAAGTAATGAGAACATTTCAGATGCCATTCCTGTAGCAAGCCCAAAGGAAAGAAAACACAAAAACAAAAAACAATCCCCCTCAAAATCTTAGAACAAGAAGCACTGAGGATCTCAGAACAGCCAGGGTGATCACACCAAACACCAACCCAGTCTTGCACTGTTTCCAACAGGGGTCATAATCAGAGGTCTAAGGCTGAATCCGAGAAAGAGAAGGTGTGTAAATACATTCCTCACTTCAATATTCAAAAATTTACAGCTCAGGAATCTCTAAGCAAGAAGTGGTGTCTTTTTATTGAACAATCCTTGATGGATTTCTCATCCACGAATGCATGCACTTGCTCTTTGAACTCACATAAACTTTTAACATGTCCAACATGCTGTAAGGTGTTGTTCCTACAGCATGTAGGAACGAGTTCCATAGCTTAACGATAAGTTGCGTGAGGAAGCTTTTCTTTTTGAAATCAGCTTCCCTTTATGCTTGCCAGTTCTGAACACAGAAAGAGTGAAGGCTCTATACCAGAGGGATTAAGGTTTCTTAAGGTTCATGGAATATAACTGATTCCAAAGAAATCACAAATGTTCAAACATGCAACATGGTCTGTGCTGGATGATTAATACATAATTTTCAGTCTGGCCTTAGAATCATTCTGAGGCAAAAGCACAAGCAACAGGAATATAGAGGAAGTCAGTAGCAACGTTGGAGTCCACCCTGGCCTTTATGGATATTAGGGAATTGAGTATGTCCATTCCAATGGGGTGGGATATATTTAGCCAACTATACAACTACAAAGCATAAACATGAATTTAAAAGGCAAAATAAACCCATTATCAGCATCATTGCCCCAACCTCTACTAGAAGTAAAAAGTATCTTTTGAAAAGTGGCATCCAGAAATTAACGTAAGTACTGAAAATGGAAGGATCCACTATTAGTCCCTAGGCAAATTACTCTAAAAATGTCTCCCTCAGCACTAAGTGTATATGTTACATTTCTTACCTAATTTGCCCAAGCTTGTTTACAGTAAGACCTGGATTTTACTTAATCTTTCTCTCAAAGGCTAATTGTAGAGCTCTCTGTTATCACATCATTTACTCTTAATGCATGTTTCCAGCAACAATACCAAGTCTTTACCTTTCCACTGTATGAGCAACGGCCTTGATCTACAACAATTCTCATACATATTTCTAAACCACTTTGCAAATCTGCCAGCACTTTCAGACATCACTTTTGCACTCACGTAGCTGAGCAGATCCTGCATGTTGGCAAACCAAATGCAAGCATATTAAATTATTTTCATACTGCAGCTATTGGATTTCTAGAATTATAAGCAGGGAACCACGAAATCAAAAGGGAAATTTCTAGTAAGCATTTCACAGGATACTTACCTCAAAAGGTACTCACTATCTTGCACTTACCTTCACTTCTAGATTTCAAATAGCCAGAACTTTGCCATCACTTAACAAAAAATGGCAAAGAATAAAGTCACAGTTGAATTTCAATCATTAATATAGGAATGGCTGTACAAAGTCAGACCAAAAAGTATCTGAAATTAGTAGCCTGTATCCAACAATGACAAAAAATAAAGTAGTTACAGAAATGGAAGAGAGCAGGACAAGTGCATCTACTTTCCCCAAGAATGCAACCAACCACTTGCAGTCAGGAACCTCACATTAGGTGTGCTTTTACGTAGCCAGTAATCCTTAATGTATTTCTCTTTCATCAAAGTAATTGCCCCTTGAATCCATGCAAACTTTTAGCATCTAAAACATCTTTCATACTACCAGCAAGTCTGCTATGCCAAGACTGTCTCCCTGAGAGACTGCTCACTGAGGAAGGAACACAAAGCTTTTCTAACATCAAGGAGAGCCTTCTTCCCATACTCCTTGCCCCAGCTTCACCTGGAGCTCCCAGCAGCTTCTGTGTAAACCAAGCTGGCCCAGGGTTCTTTCTGCCTCCATGAACACCTGTGCCCCAACAGCCCTGTACAGAACTGCGACCATGAGAAACTGCAGACACGGCATCAAAGCCAGGTTGCTGATCTTTAGAATAAAGGAGGGTTACCTCATACTCATCAAAAGGCTCCAGAGCCTGCACTCTTCGCTGTTCATCTTCTGGAACACAACAGGTGAAAAACTCGTTCATATCCATGACACTGCACTCAGTCCAGCCCTAAAAGAGAAACCCCTCAAAGTAATCACCTCTGGAAGGACAGAAACTTACTTTCCATAAGAAAACAAAGATGCTAAATTAAACACTTGCATGAGCTGCTAAGACTGTCTAGCTGAAGTCACAGCATCCCAAAATCTAGTGACAACAGATCTCTTATCTCTAAAGCTCTTAAGAACTTAATTTATTATAACAAAAGTCTCAGAGGAACCCATCGTGCCTTAAGCCTGTATCAGAAAGTAGGCTGCAAGCTGGTTGGAAGCATCTTCAAATGACTAGTCATGCTACCAGAGAAGGCAGTGCCTCAGTCCTGTTTCTTCAACCTGTCACTGACCAAGCACTGAGTTCCAATCTTTATCAGGTCAGTCATGCTTTGTGCATGCCCTAGAGATGCAGATGCTTACCCTTCCCAAAAAGCGCCTCTGCTGTGCCTCACAGTCAGGGTACTGTGCCAGAGAGCGAAGTGCAGAGTTCAGCTGGCTGAAATGTTGATGCATGACACGTCCAAAGGGGTCCTCTGGGTGCACCTGCTCATACAGCAGGAAGCAGGCCCGAGGGAAATGCTCTGCTGCCCACTGAATCAAGGCATCTGACCTGTTGGGAGGCTGCATGTAAGACATTAAATAGCTGAGGGCTCCCCTACCACCACACAGATGCAGTACATCTTCCTGCAACACCATGAAGCTGCTATTGAGGCATCCTGACAAGTGGCAATATACAAATGAGAGTGCTGTGCTCGGGACTTAAGAACATCTCCTCCCCATCTGTACAGACAATGAGGGCATGAGAAGAACAAAAAATTCTCTGAGAGAACAAAATCACTCATTTGAGATTTTTCTTTTTTCTTCCCTCCCTTTTAGGATATCACATGGACATCAATTACACCATCACAATGATGATATAAGGAGCTATTTGGGACTCCACAGAATTCCCAAGGCTTTAGTTTTACGAGAGGTGGTCTCCCAGCCCAAGGTGATGTGGGTATGGGAGGAAAACCCAACTGACCTGCTGTTCTCCATGTAGGCGAGTACCACCTCTGCAATGAAGAGGGTGGGGATTTCACTGTCCAGTCCTGCTTCCTCCAGGGCTCTCCCCAGCTCAGACAGCTCTGATAAATCCACTCCCAGTAATTTATAATCCTCTCCAGAAAAGATAATGGCTCCTGGGAGACAAAAATGACGCAATCTCACTACGGTGCTGCTGCAATATTGAGAGCAAAAGGGATAAACAGGAACATAAAACCCACAGGCAATCACTCATAAGACTGAGTCTATCAACTCTATTTCCCTGGGACATGCATAGGAAAATCCTCATCACTACATGAACCATAAAGGGATAGTGCCAAAAGATCCATTAAATGCAGATCTAAAACTCCATTATTCCTAATGCAAATTTCACCTACAAATATCTCACAGAATTATTACACCTACTATAACAACAAAACTTCATCATATTTACTTTAAGAACTTTTTTCTAGAACCACTGTAATTCAGAATCAAACCTTAAGGGCTCTCAATTAGATGCCTTACAGTTTAGGCTAAGAAAGCACCATTGCTTTGATAGATTCAAATGGTTCGCCTCACAATCACAAAACCCTTCTCAAGTTTCTTAGGTTTGGTTTGTTTGTTTGCTAAACAGATTTCATTTCTGTAAAATGGCACTGAGTCCTGAACTCGCACATGCCAGCTCTGCAAACACCAGGTCCTGACTCACAGATCGTCATCCTCACAAGTTCCAGTTTATGATCTGCAAGTATAACCATATCTCTGTACACCATCAGAATATGATAAGCTATGGTTTGTTGACCTTTTCAACCAAAACCAAATAATGAACAAAGCAGCTTTCAACCATTGTCCCTTGATTGTTTGCTTTGTGCCTCCAAGAAAAGTCTGGCTCCCATCTTTTCTACCCTCTCCCAATAGGCATGTATCCATGCTTAATTAGACGCTGTTATTGTTAGTCTAGGTTTGGCCCAGCCACCTGTGGTTTGTACTTTTCTTGCCGAGATATGGGAAAACAAGGCCTAATAAATGGAAACTTCGTCCTTAAAGGCAGCACTTTGTATAAACTAAAATTAATTGGTATCTCACTATTGGCTGATGGCCTTCCAAGGGCATTTGAAGGAGAAAGTGAAGAGGAGGAGGATGAAGTAAACCCCCAGACCCATTAAGGGAAGACCCTCCAAGGTGTATCACGCAGGCGCAGGGAAATTCCAATGTACACATGCGTGCGCAGAAGGCGCACCACTGACATAACGGGGGGAGGGACTGAGGGCCTCTGGCTGGGCAGTGCTGGCCACACCTGCCCAGGTAGATGTCACCGGCAAATTATATAAAAAAGCAAGTGGCTCGTGCTCGGGGAGCTCGCGCTTCACACAAAGGACCACATTGCCTTTTGCGGGGATGCCCACTATGTATGAGCCTGCTGACCCTCTGAGGATGCAGCTGCTATAGAGAATCCTTAGTATTCAGAGTTGGTAAGGTAACCTCGTAAGTTACACCTGGGTCTCTGTGGGGTTTTACTGAGGGCTTATTTTCCCTTCTCTTTTCTGTCTACCGTTTTCTTGTTTTGTTGGCCACCTCTTTGTAATAAATATTGTTTTTCTGAGCTTTCACCGGTGTTTTGGTTTCAATTTTGGCATCCCTTCGAACCCTCCCTGGAACAAGGTAGCTGAAGATTGCAGTAAGACTCACCTCCCTCGCAACCTCCTCCCCTTAAGGCTAAACAAACCCAGTCATCTCAGCCTCCCCTTCTACATCACCTGCTCCATCACTTCATCACCCTCATCACCTCCCACTGGACATGCTGCAGTTTGCCACTGTCTTTGTACCAGTGAGCTCAAACCTGGACACAGGACTTCAGAAATTGTAACAGAAATAAACGGACCTTGGTTTGATACAATCAGCTCCTGACAAATCCACCCGGCAGCTTCTTGTTATCTCCTAAGGCTTAAAAATTATTTGTTTCAAGGTTTTTCATAAAATGAATATGCTTTTCATTTCCAGCTTCAGAGTTCCCCCACTATCACATCTCACTTTTTGAAAGCTGAAGGAATGTTTGTCTCTTTAGTACCTAAACATCTAGTACCTAAAAAACCTTCTATAAATACCATACCTAATCCTTCCCCCACAGTGTCTCCCACTAGTGTTGACAACTCTTCCATTCTTTTGATCAGAGTAGCTTTTTGGCACACCACATTTGGAAAATCCACCTCATATACCACAGTGTGATGCAGAAGACCCATGTCCTTCAAACGGAAGTATAAGGAGTCAAAGCCAGCACCTAAAGACAGGACCTGCAGAGAAAGTGTCAGAAGTTGTTATGCTCAACTCTTGCAGCATCCTGAGCATCTAAGTGTGAAAAATATTCAATATTATCTGCAGAGTGACAAAATCAGACAACCTCCTGCAAGAGAAGAATTTTGTGTGGATATTGCCCTCTCCCAGATATTTCTGCCAAAGTGACACATGGAGATCCACAGTAGTGCCAGTCAAGATTCTCTGTGCCCTCCTGGGAAAGGATCCCAACAGATGGACTAATGAGTTACTGCAGCGCCCAGATGCCAGAAGAACTTTTCACACGTTTAGTGGAACCTGCCAGTACCCCCAGAGAAAACGCACCTGTGTCCTCGGGTGGCTTTGTGTCTTCAGCAGGAAGTCCTGGACACAGTGATCTACAGCACGAGTGCGGATGTAATAACCCCTGCCGAAAGAAATTCACTTGGAATTGCTGTCCAGGAACCCACTGCACTCAGTGAGAGTATTAACCATCAAGACTATGGATAACCCAGAGAAAATGTGCAGATATCCCAACTGGACCTCTTCTGTTTTGCATAAGTAAATATTCAGAGTGAAAATACATGAATCCAGACAGTAAGGATGCTCCCCTGCGATGCAGATGGCCAATACCTGAGCTCCTGTCCCAAATCAGATGCTATAACAACAAAATGAATGAGGGTGTACAAATGCAATGAGAGGGGAACAAAAAAAGGAAGAGAAGCAAACTCAGGAGAGGACTTCTGTTCTCTGGTTTTTGAATAAATGGAACTAAGTTAGTCTAACTCCAGGGAAGTGTTTACCATTTCCTAGTCTGGCAGGGACTGATGCCTCTTGTTCCTTGGCATTCTCTTTTAGTTGGTTTCATTGTATATCCACCCAGCTATATCCCAGCTCCCATCATCCCTTTAACAAGCATGTTTTCATCTCCATACCTCGCAGGGACAAATATTTCACCAGATAGGCTAAGATGTCCCAATATTCATGATGACAGTGTTGATACTGCAATACACAACCATTTCTATGAATTCAGCTTTGCCTCTGCCAATGTGGTGTGACAAATCAACATAGGTTCAGCTTCCTGACTTGATGAGCCACACTTGTCTTTACAGGCCTGTAAGCTTCTGCTTGAACACCACTGTCTGTTTTTTTGCTCTGAATGAAACTCCTTTGGCAATTCACAGTCATTTAAACTGCTTTAAACTATTTGCCTCGAATTATGCAAACTCCATGACCACATCAGCCTAGAACCCTCTGCACACACACATTAAAACACGTTTGTCTCGCAAAGCTCTGGAGAAGAGCTCCTGGTCAGACACTGCTTATTCAAAAGATAATCCTGCTTCCCAGAGCCACCAAATACCTTACTGAAATTGTAACGGTCAGGAGAGTTAATGGGAAACCTACTGGTGTGCTTACATTAGTAGAATATTTTCACATCTTAAGGAGCTTTCAGCACCATTAAATACCGGAGTCAGGAACCAGTCCGGCGGCACATTTTACTAGGGACAGAGCAGCCAAAAGCCCCGCAGAGCGCCCCCTCCTCACCGGTGGATAAGCGGCGCTCGCCGGCGCGGCCGCCCCGCCAGGAGTCGCAGGAACCGGTCCTGGATGTAGCCTCGCGCTGCCGCCGAGCACTTGCTGACGGCGCTGCTGCCGCCGGTGCCCTGGACCTGCCGGGACAATGGCACGGCGCTGACGCTTCCTACCAACACCAGGATGGGGGGGCCGGGCAGCGCCCGCGGGGCTCCGAGCGGAGCGGAGGGCACGACAGCGCCCGTCGCCCCAAACCCCGTTCCGACCCAGCCCCCGGGCCCCAGAGGGTCACTCACAGCCGGGGTCACTGGGACACACACACACGAGGGTCACTCACTCACACACCGGGGGTCACTCACTCCCTCACTCCCACACTGGGGTCAGTTACTCACTCCCACACCGCGGTCAGTTACTCACTCCCTGACTCCCACACCGCGGTCACTCACTCCCACACCGGGGTCGGTCACTCACACACCGGGGACACTCACAACTGCCGACCCCCCACGACTCATCCCGCTCGCGCCTCGCCGACCGGAAGCGGGAGCACAGCGTCTGGCGCAGGCATGACGTCATGCAGGCCGCGCCCGGGGAACGGGCAGGGAAGTGGGCAGGGATCGGGGCAGGGATATTAGCAGAGCTGTGGGCGGGGATATGGGCCGGGGTCTGTACGGAGGTGCAGGCTCCAGGAACGGCTCCATGCAGCAGGACTCTCAGTAGTTTGGCCCAGGCTCTGTCCCCTGGGCTGCATGGAGAGCAGAAGTGGCACTGCCATTTGGGACATGGCTCTGTTGGGACCTCGGACGGGGGTCCCCAGGCTGGGTGTGCCGAGGACAAGTGGCCAGGGCCGGGGAACTGTCTGTGGCAGCCGTAGTGAATAGTTCGTGTTGTTTCTCGTGTTGTACTAGAGTTAGAGAGGAACGGTGGTAGTCTGATCTACGTGAGATGCCACGAGTGCTGCACGTGCTGTCCTATTCGCATCTCTACACATCTTGTACTCCACAAACTAATATACTGTGCTTTAAAAAAGTTACAGTCTCAAAATGTCACTTTTAAAGAGAATGATCCGTGTGTATTTTTATAACTGGGACCATAAAGCTCAGTCCTCAGCCCAGTGCTGGCATTTCATCAACCGCATGGAAGTTTTTCCCTGAGATGTATTCATGACCAAAATGCGTGGCAGTGAATTGGGGTGTGGCCACTGAAGTTACTGCCTCCAGCCATCCCAGGAACTGC
This sequence comes from Oxyruncus cristatus, assembly GCA_013399855.1. Classification (NCBI taxonomy): domain Eukaryota; kingdom Metazoa; phylum Chordata; class Aves; order Passeriformes; family Cotingidae; genus Oxyruncus; species Oxyruncus cristatus. Next base: position 287,726 of record VXAY01000608.1, on the reverse strand, counting down.
TTTCCAGTCCTACGTTTCTATATCCATAACAATCTTCTGTGCAAACTCTGTGAGCTGACACTGAAACATGAACTAGGCATCTTGGGTTTAACACACAAACACAGACACAAATAGTTGGGGGGGAGGGGGGGGGAAGGAGGGCTTGTAGTTTATTTTTCTGTCCTTAGTACAAGACACTACTGTGCGCTCCAGGAAGGAAATCCAGGTCATATTTCCATCGTACACGATGAGAAGGCAGTATGCAGCCATTCTTGGATCTGTGTGTGTGTGATCCTTAGCTGTCACAGATATAAAATCCTGTAATCACAATTTTATCAGGCTTTCACTTGGAAACATATGGGATTTTTGTTTCTATGTCCTTTTTGGTTTGGAAGGGTGTTTTGGAGCCTGATTGCCCTAACAGCTAAGAAATCTCCAGATTTCTTGTTGCATGTTTTACTGACTGATTTATATCCAACTACTCTTGATTCACATTTAGTCTTAATCTGAAGTTGTTTCTTTACTTTTTGGGCACACACAGACAGATTTATCACCTCATGGTCTGCTTTGCCAGACTATGGCTAGCTGAGCAAGTTCTGCTGATTGGAAGTAGAAGGCTTTTAAATCCATCTCTGAGGGGCTGGTTGCTGTATGGGAGGGAGTGCTGACACAGACCTGGTACGTCCCTCTGCTTTGGGCATCCCCACAGCCTGACACGGGCAGGAAGTGCCTCTTCCCTGGTGTGCTCAGGCAGCTTCCCCTGCCTGGTCTCTCCTCCCATTCCTCTGAGGATTCCCCCAGGGCTCTGCATGACATTCAAAGCTTGTGAGGAATGCACAGCTCACCCCAAATAACGGAAAACACATAGCAGAGTAGCACAGGGGCCTCTTGCTGCTCCCACCCGCGCTGGGCTGAGGAGGGGGGTATTTAATGAAAAGCATTTGCTGCAGCAGCTATCTATAGTCTTGTGTTTGGGAGGGGGCCCTGCCTGCCTGACCTCAGATCTGACGTCAGAGAACCCCAAATGGGGAACAGGGAGTGATGCAGCGAGAGGCACAGCCAGGCTGCTCAGCCTGGGAGGGGATGTGCCAGCACCGCTGAAGGAGAGGGGACCCCAGAGACGGGTACTCTGTATCCACAGGATCAAGACTTCAATTCCAGGTGACCCAAAGAAATTTGGGTCTTTCTATTGGCTGGCTCAGCAACACATGATCTGTGCTTCTTATCCTCTACAACCATTTTCCCTTCCCTGTTCTGCTTTCTTAACCACTTGGGTTCAAGCTGAAGGTTACCAGTTGGTTATCAGCATGGTCTCAGTATCAGCTTGCACCTGGGAAACAGTTCTAGGAACGATAAGAAGGTTACAGATCTGTGTTTTGCTAAGCAGGAGTGTCGTGCCTTAATAACATTTCTACCTAAAAGGCTTTGTTCTAGCACTACTGATGTGGTCCTGTCACTCCCAGTCACTGCAAGAGTGGAGGGCTGGATTCATCTGCCAGTCTAGGACAATGTGTTAAGAATTGGATCCAGGAAAACATATGGTTTGAGTCTCAGATCTCTATCATTTTATTGTAATGTAATACCACAGAGAGGCCTCAGTGACAGGGTAAGGCTGAGGGCGGTGCAGGAAAATGTAGAGATAAACAACACAACTTGTGCGTTATGCACACAGAAGTCTTGAGTGTGTAACGTAAGTACTGCATAAAATACATCTGTGTCATCAAAGAGACTGTGATTAACAAAACAAGATACAATCCCGGAATCTCAGAATGGTTTGGAGGAGACCTTTCAAGATCTAGTCCACCCGTTTGCCATGGACAGGGACATTTTTCACTAGATCAGATTGCTTAAAGCCCTTTCCAACCTGGCCTTGAGTATTCAATGCAATCACAAAAACCAGCTGCCGAGTCATTGTTAAGAATGTAAAAAAAATCTCATCACTGTCAAGGAAGATACTGTGATTTTCTCATTTGTTGATGTTCAGTGGAATCTTTTTTCTTCAGAAGGAGTGATAGGAAGTTTAGTAGATATCCTTAGATACTAATAGCAGTGATATGGGAAGTGGAGAGAAGAAACAATCATCCTGTGTCTTGTCACAGAAGTTAGGAAGTGCAGGAAACAGTTCTAAAGACTTTCAAAAGTGGTTTGTTTTACTGCCTTGTCAAGACTGAAGTAGAGAAGGGGGAAGTGAGAGATGGGTATGGCTAAAATAATAGCCTGGAGGGATAACTTTGCACTAGTATTATAATGGACTTAGATTTGTGAATCAACAAGGAAGGTGAAAAGAACCAGATGAGGAGATGTGAGGATCAAGAATGCTTGTTTTTCTTTTGTTTTTGTTTTGCAGAAAACTTGGACTAGAGGATCTGGGGGAAGTACCAGTGCACTGATATTTGTAGGATGAAAAGGACATGTCATGAGAAATTGTTCAACACTGCAGTATCAGGCCTGGACAGAAAAAAGGAAGGGTTGACCACGCGTTGTCAGAGGGAGCAATGAGTGCCATTAACTATACAACCAATATACATTTCTGAGAAGTGTAATTCTATGTCTGTGAGGAATACCACCAGTGGACATACGTTGATATCCTAGGAGGTTTGCTTCCCTATTTTATTCTCATGCATGTGCTAGTTTAAAGGTCAACCAGAAGGAAAAAAATAACCCAACTCAAAAGAGATAGTAAGTCAGAATTACAATTTAATAAAAATAACACAATAAATACAATTATACAGACGAACAATTGGGTTTAACCCATAAAAACCCAGATGTGTATCCCGGTACCCCAGGGCATGAACAGAATGGTGTTCGTTGGCCCCGGTGCTAGCCCCACTAGTCTCTCTGAGTCCAAAAGTAAAAGGAGAGGAAAAACCTGTTGGTGCGAGTGATGGTCACAGTCTGGTTGAGAGTGGGGATCGCAGTCTGGTTGTGAATGGTGGTCGCAGTCTGGTTGAGAATGGTGGTCGCAGTCTAGTTGAGAGTGGTGGTCCTCCTCTGGATCCCATGAGTGGTACCAGAAGTCCCAAGACCCCAAGATTATATACACTCAGGTTCAGGCAGGAATGCCCAGTACCTCCCCCAGGGTGGGGAGTTCCACAATGGGTGATTGTGAATCCTGGGTGTGAGGACAGGAACATCCTTTTATCTCACAGGCCTCTTAAGACCCAGATTATAGCCTGAGGGGTCAGGTGTGCTCTGGGCAGCTGCTGCAAATGGTCTATTGTTAACAGCTTCTGGGAAATGACATAGTGGGTGTAGAATACACAGTTTGGGTTACACTCACACAGTTATGAACTGGTCCTGGCTGCTCTAACTAGGACTGTGCAATATTGTAGTCTTTTAAAATCTGTGTGTGAATAGTTCAGAAATTCATTATATTGTTATCCATTCCATGTTGAAGGACAAGAGTTGACCTTTGGCACTGCTACAATCAACTCTTTCAGAAAAATTACTAGAGCTTTCAAAAAAATGTCTTGGAGTCTCCTCCTTGCAGGCGGACATCATAAGCTGTCCAAGTGATACCAACTCCATCTGCCTTCCTTCTGCTCACTGGGAGCACTCTCCATCTCCTCACCCTGCACAGAACTCCTGTGCTAACTGATGCTTTCCCCACTTTAAGGACACATTCCCAAATGTATTTGTTGCATTTACATTTAGGGATTCTCCGCATTTTTTGAATAAACATGGAATGTGCTCATGGCACTCCTGGTAAAGTGACACGGCATGTTCTGCAATGTTACATATCTGTTCATGCTGTTCAAAGACCTTGAAACTCCGTCTCAGTTTGCTTTTGCTCTCTGAACACGTCGAACTCCAGTTCAAGTTCCTGTCCAGTGGGAATTTTTAAAAAGAGTTATGAACAAGAGAGAAGTCTTTAACTTCCATTGAGGGAAGTTAAAGTTCCAAAAGTAATCTTTGTGCCTGTGTTCAGGGGCCTGGTGTTTGGGGTGCTGTTCCTGCAGCTGCTTTGATCAGCAGACTCAAGTCTCTCAGAGCTCTGTTTGTATTTGAGAGATAAAGACCCTTGTTCTTCACTCCAAATGCACAAGTTACACACTGGCTGCTTCACAGTTTCTTTGGTGACTTGAAAGCCTTCAAAAATCTGGCTCTTACGTTGTTTCCTCCTCAACTCTCTGTCTCAATTCCATGTCTGTAAAATGGGGATAAGACCAAATTTCATGGGATAAGACCACGCTTTTCAAGGGAAAAAGAATGAAGGAAAAAAGGATTTTTTGGCACATCAGAGATAGATGTAGTACATGAAGAGCTGCATAAACACCGAGCAGTGATTCATCAACTTTTGACTTAAACTCTGTTGCTGATTTTCTAATGGATGATTGTCAGCAGCAAGACTGTATCTAGGGGAGTCCCACAGAGCAGTTCATGGGTGGAGATTGGTGCCTGGGTCCTGGAAAGCAGGAATTAAAGGAATTAAGTGACCAACAGAGTAGGAGTTCTCAGTTTGAAGAAACTGGTAGACCAAAAAGTGTTTGAAGAGTATTTGAAAAGAACAGAATAGAATAGAATAGACTAGAACACAATACAACACAACACAATACAATACAACACAACAGCTGAAAGTGACCAACGAGCCTCTGGTCCAACTGCAAGAAGGACTGGCATCACTCCCATGTATTCCATTAGTACAGTGATTACTGGCACAATGTCAGTGTTCTGGGATGGGATCAGTGTTTCAAACCCATCCTGGTTACAAGTCAAAAGGAGTTCTGGGTTGAGGTGTCCCCTATAATCAGAGATTGAGTCTCTTTAGTTGTAAGATAGTTGTGAAATTGACTAGTATTACAATAGGATTTTCAGAAAATGAAGTAAAATTTGTATTTGGACTGTGAGTAAATTTTGTCGGAATCACAGCTGCATGATGCCTCTGTTCTGCTGGCAGGTAACATTATTTCTTATCAAGTTCCTGATGTTTCAAGGATCACCAGTATTGTACTGTCATGTTTGCCAGCAGACGTGGTGCTGCTTTCCCCAAATTAGAATTCCCTGTCCACATGATCTTAAAATCAGAATCGTGTTCACTGATTTCTTCCCAGGAGGCTTGGATGAACAGGACTAGCAAAGGGCAAGTCTCTCTGCAGTGATCTGACTCCCAGTTCTTCAGCGTCCAATTCTCTAAGCTTCATCCTGCTATTATTTCTGCTTCCAGTAACTCCTAACCTGACCCAGACATCTAGTCAGTCTCCATGGAGTCACTGGTCCATGAATTTGGCCTTTAGCATCTGAGCCACAATGGTCACTTTGGGCCCCCACACATAGATGGCAAAGGAGGAAAGAATATAAATTGTGCTGGCCCCTGCTTTCTTGTGGTGAGATCTGTACTTGCCAGAAACTTCCAGCCTTTGTTCTGGGCTGGGAATGGGTTTCATAATGGGTAGAGAGGCACTTTCTATTCTGAGTGGAGAAAGCAGCACCAAGGAAGGTTTTAATTGTCTGCCACCAGTGCAGAGCAGACAGGCTGCTGGTAGTTGCAGATGTTGATGAACAGTGCAGTCCCAGTCTGGTCTGTCACAGGGAGAATTCTGCAGGAATGGATCATTCTCTTACTCTGCAGGAAAGAATCTTTGCTGGAGGATGAGACCAACTCTTAGTAAGATCCAGAATGAAGCTCAACCCAGGAGGAGAGGACTCAAAGCAACAGAGCAAAACAAAGATCAGTTAGAAATGGAAGGAAAGCACAGCAGGCTTTTTTCAGCTTTGACTCCTCTCTGGACTCTGCTTGAGGTGACACTGTATTATATGGAATGGCACTCTGGGCTTGTCCCTCCAATCTCTTCAAAGGACTAATGTAGAGCTTGGGATACTGCTGCTCATAACTTAGCAGAAAATGCTGCAAACATGTGAAAGATATTCTTGTCTTCATTTTTATGCTCTCCCTGGTCATTATGCTCTTTTCCTCTGGGATAGCCTTGTACTGTCTTGTACTTTGGAGTCCTGCTATGACAATTTTCTGCTCAGCATTTTTCAAATTCTTTGAGGGTGGCTTCTTGTTTATGTGCCATTCTTATGTTTTTATTCCTCCTGTCTTGCTGATGCTATTTCTCCATCTTGTTACCCTTATCTGTTAGTGGTTCTTGTTGCCTTCACTAGATCCTTTCTCTGACTTGTTTTTGTTTTCCCATGCTAAGTATAAATTTAAATCCTGCATCCAGCTTGCAAGACCTGCTACTTCCTTCCATCCCACTTGGTTTGATTAATATTTCCTTCCATCTTTTCTGCTTACTCCACTGGCCATGTTGTGGATTTCAATATCACCTTGCTTTCTCCTGCTGTTTCTGAAATGTCCTCTGTAAAAAATGCATCTGTCGTGGTCTTTTTCATGGTCTTCCTGTCTGTGTCCTGAATCCTTAAAAAACTTCAATGCCCTTATTTGACATTTCTCATGTCTAAACTGATAATTCATGTTGGTTGAATTGGGTCAGGTGCCCGGGGAATGCTGCACTGCTGCTTTTCCACTGTTGCCTTTGCCATATCCTGCTTCCTTTCATCTTCTCTTCAGAGAAGTGCTGTGTTCAGCTTTTGGGTGTTGCTGTCACCAGATCCATCCTGCCACCCTTTCTTCTTTCAGTTTCTGTCTCCCTCTCTTTTTTTGTTCACAGCCATGGCTCGCATTTCTCTGCTGGCTAATTCTCTTCTCTGTTGTCCTCTACCCTAATTCATTTTGTCCTTCTCTTCCATTGCAAACTAAACCCTGAAAATCCTGAGCCCTTACGTACTTCTGGGATCTCTTTCACCTCCTGTACTGGTTCCTCCGACTTTCACTTTGTTATCTTCCTAGTTTAAAATGGTAAGGTTCAAAACTTTATTTATTTCCTTGTCCTTGATTTCAGGTGACTTTAACATGTTTTAGTTTGTTCCTCGAACACTTTCCCCCTCCTGCTTTCAGGTGTTTCTTTGTAAGAGCTCTATGCTTCCAACCATAGGAAAGGAGCAAGAAATAACCTCTTTACTTTCTCTTTGCCTTGTTTCATTCTTCTCTTTCTTCTGCCCATCAAAAATGCAGAAATTTCTTACCTGTTTTATTCTGTTATTGTAGTCCCAAGTAATGGTCTGAGGATTTCAACTGCAGCATTTCAAAGGATTTATGTGACTCATTATTTTCACTGAGTTCCACGTGCCATGGCTGTATACTTCTGAAGAGTTAGAAATGATACCCAAACTGCCAATGGAATTACAGGGACAAGTAATCATCTCTCAGAGTAAAAAACAATCCAGATTTCTCTGATTCCTTTATCGTTGTGCTCCCTGCTCACATAATTTTACTTTGATCACTTTTTCAGGTTAGTCAGATCCAGGGTGACTGAAGAATCTTCACAGAATCACAGAATACGCTGTGTTGGAAGGGACCCATATGGATCATTGAGTCAAACCCTTAGCCCTGCACAGGACCACCCCCAAGATGTGCCTGAGAGTATCGTTCAAACACTTCTTGGTCTTCGGTTGCTTAGGATCATATTTTCCCTTCATTAAAGAACCACAGAACCTGGGGTGGTATAACCACCAGTACCAATGCACTCTGGGGATGGAGAGATTGAGAGCAGCCCTGTCAAGAAGGACTGGTGGTACTGGTGGATGAAACACTGGACATGGGCTGGCCATGTGGGCTGGCAGTCCAGAAAATGGATCGTATCCAGGTCCAGGGGAACAATTCTTCCCCTCTTCTCTGCTCAGGTGAGATTCCACCTGCAGTGCTGCCTCCAGCTCTGGAGTCCAGCATGAGAAGGATGTGGAGCTGCTGGAGAGAGTCCAGAGGAGGACAGAGGGATGCTCCAGGGGATGGAGTTCCTTCACTCTAGATCCAGGCTGGGAGAGCTGGGCGTGTTCACGTGGAGAAGAGAAGGCTTCAAGGAGACCTTCAATACTTAGAGGGGGCTTATAAGAAAAATAAAGAGGCTTTTTACCAAGGCCTGCAGTGACAGGACATGGGATAATGATTTTAAACTAAAAGAGGGTAGATTTAGATTGGACATAGCAGAGACATATTCACACAATTAAAGCTTTTTCTGTTTATTTGTTTGCAATCCATGGTAACACTGAATATTCCTATCCTTGAAAATCTCGAATCCTTGAATTTTCTTGACCCTTTTGTTTAACTATGTGAATCCAAAAAAGCTGATAAAAGAACTGCTCAGAAGCTTTTGGTCTTTTGAGCAGCAGAGTATTTATTCGTCGACGTCGGGAGCAAGCATGGTTAGCACCACAAAGCTCTTGCTCGAAGGTAGCGGTACAAAACAGGGTAACTGATACAGTCTAACATCTATGATTACAACACCTTACATACATATTCATATGATTGCAACATCTAATCATACATATTGATAACAGGTGGAGCATAGGTGGAGCTCAGGCAGAGCTTGGGGCGGAGCTTTTCTTGACCCTCCATTCTGGGGGTACATCTGCCTTTCTTCATCATTGAGTCTGGGGTCTCTGTAGTCTTCCTCAGTGTGACCTCTCTAACTTTCCATTGTCTTTGCCCCAGTCACTGAAGCTTGGAGAGAGCCTTGACTTCAGGCCTATTCCACCTATTCAAATGTCTACCTTAGCTTACTTTGCCCTAATTTATTACCCCTAAGCTCATTGTATAATGTTCCTAATGTTCTTCTCTAGTTTTGAGTCCACTGAAATGAAATCTCCTAAATGTAGGCACTGCATTGGCTATTTAGCAGATATTTCACTTCTAATATGGTAGAAGTGGTTAAAAATTGCTTCCATTATCAATTGTCGCAGTTATGTATGGCCATTCTGTCCATTCTGGAATGCAGAGGCAATGCAAGAATCTAGTTAAAATTAATTATGATTGTTTCCACCAGGGAAATGAACATTTCCACACACCCTGTTTGTACTTGCCCCTGTATGTTAACACCACCTTTCTCAGGTGTAGAAATCAGCCTCTTCTGCATTTCTATGGTTTCTAGGTTTCTCTCTATTACCTTTTTGAAGCGGTAATTCATACAGGGAAGTCTGATGCCTTAGCCAATGACAACAGGATATTGGGCCTCAGTTCAACAACAACAACAAAATCAACAACAACAACAAAGGAAACAAAAATTGGTTGAAATTTCAGTCTGTTAAAACATGGAGTGGGATTCAGAGTGCTGAAGGACTCCAGCACTGCACTAAGAGTGCTGTCACTGCAAAGGGAGCAGCAAGAGACACCTTGGCCAGCGTGCTGGAACCCACCAACCATGACTGGAGGCAAGGTTGCTTGGAGGGCAAGACTGCTGTCAGGGAGTAAGTGCTGTGGAGTATTCCAGGGGGGTCTGTACGGGAGAAGAGGAGGAAGCTGTGGAGGACATACAACTTGTCTATGGTTTGTGAGAACTCTTCCTTCATGAGTAGAAGTTCAAGCTCCTGCTGCAGGGTGAAATGAAGTCCGTTTGAATTGGTTATCTCCCCTGCTTTAGAGTGGGCCATTGGTTTAGAAAATACATTTCTGTTTTGTTTGGTCAGTTGTCAGGTTCCAATACTCTCGGACCTGCTTCTTTTATAAATTCCACATGGGAAGGGTTTGATGTTTGGAAACAGATTTACTTATTTGGAGATACTTGGCATTACATGGATTTGATTTATAGACATCCCCTTTTTTCATACCTTTCTTACTGTATCCCCCCACCTCATGGGCACTGTCAGTAGAGCCCAGAGAGGTTTTATAATATTGCTTGATGAGCTTCTGGAAGGTATTTAGATTTTGTAAGGAAGGCTAAAAACTGGAAACTGTACCTTGTCTGCTTTGTGAGCCTGTGACACAGTGACAAATTAGTGGCTGCCAAAGACTTCCATCCTCAGTCATAGATATGATCCTTTGTGTACTTGGTCATCAAAGAGAATGTCATAGAGGAGAAGAGGATCATAAACTTTGAAATGATAAATTTAAAATTACACTGAGGCTTGCAAAACCAAAACAAAAAATGTTTGAAAGAGAAACTAACACCCTGACTTTAAAATCAGTGACTCCATGCACTAGCTGTGGGATTAACATTCTCTGCAGTTACCTAAGGTGTCAAGCAATTTAAATAAAAGGAGGAAAATAATCCCATGTAGTTGTTCCTAAAGGTGATGTGAGAAGAGTTTAACTCATCTGGTTATTGGAAGTGTCCAAGGCCAGGTTGGATGGGGCTTGGAGCAACCTGGACTAGTGGAAGGTGTCCCTACCCATGGCAGGGGATTGGAGTGAGATGATTTTTAAGGTCCCTTCCAACCCAAACCACACCAGGATTGTGTGACTCTGTGGGTATCCTACCTGATCTGTGTGTACTGGATGACTGTTCCCTCAGTGTTGGATGAAAATGGCAGATTCTGTTATGCCAGTGGAAAACCAGAAAGCAATCACAGAATCCTAGAACCGGTGAGGTCGGAAGGTTGAAAAAACTTCTAGTCAGGTCCCTCTGCTCAAGGCAGCATCAACTACAGCAGGTTGCTCAGGACTATGTCCAGTTTGGTTTGAATATGTCCAAGACAGCAAACTACACAACGTCCCTGAGAAACCTGATCAAGTGTTTCACCCCCTCCACCAAGAGAATGCTTTTTGGGTTTAAACGGAATCCTCTGTTCCAATTTGATGGTATCAGTGAGGAATCTTACCTTAAGAAATGGTGGAAGAAGTGGGTTATGTGCATATACTTATTCTCTGTAATAAACAAAGAGGTGGAGTAAAAACAAGAAACAGAGAATTGAAGGAAATAATGCTGAAAAAATGAAGTCTTAACAGTCCCTGGTTTTACTAAGATTTGTTTCACAAACTGGGTTTGGGTACCTCCAAACCAGAATGTATATCGTGTTCATAAGAGGGACAGAATAAATGAAGTTGAAAAGGACATCTAGAGATCTAGTCCACCTCCCCTGCTCAAAGCAAGGACAACTAGATCTTTACTAAAATTGACCCACCAACATCTGCTGCTCTTTTCACCAACACCAAGTCATTTCCTTGGAGGAGGCTATTGGGTTATTTAAGCATGATTTTCTCTTCATAAATCCTTTCTGACTACTTTGTGTCTTCTTGTGTTTAGAGATGCTTTTCAGGAGGGTTTGCTCCATCACTTTCCCAGGGACTGAGCTAAGACTGACTGGTCTGTAGTTTGCTGAATCTTCTTTTTTGCCCTTCTTGAGGATAGGAGTGATATTCGCTTTCTTTCAGCCCTTGGGAACCTCCCACCATCACTGTGGCCTCCCAAAGACTGCCATGAGTGGCCTCACAGTGATGTTACTCAGCTCCCTACCACTCTCACCACCCTCACCTGCACCACCTTTCATTCTTTCAGATCCTAGGAACTTGTGTAAGCCCAGTCTGATAAAAGTGGTCCCTAGCCTTACGTCTTCCACTGAGGGTAAATATTCCTTTCTCCCAGGCTTCCCTTTTGTCTCAGAGGCCTGAGGTTCCTGAAGGCTGCTGCTCTGTGTCCTTCATCACTGTGGTGCTTGCCCCATTCAGTGGAGGGCCCATGTTTTCCTTAATTTTCCTGTTGCTGCTCACATACCTGCAGAAGCCTCTCTTGTTGCAATTCATATCTCTTGCCATATTTGACTGTGGGTGGGCTTTGGTTTTCCCTCCCCATATCTGCTTTCTTGGCAAACACTTCTGTGTTCCTTCTGGGTTACCCATCCCTTCTGCCATCTCAAACTGCCTCTCAGTGGCCTGAGTTATTTCTAGATATTTAAGAATCATTAAATTGACTCATATACCAAACTTTCTTCCTTCTGCTGCACCAGTTATTGCCCTTAAGGTTATGTAAAGCAGGATCAGCAAAGTGGTGGTTTGAAGTCTGATTCTGCTGTTGGAAAAGAGATAGGGCTGGGATTTAACCTGGAGATCAGAGTAACTTTTAAAGTGTATGGTGGGCTCATGTGTGCACTTCTAGCCCATAGGTGCACACATGGGGACTACGATTTGGATTAGATCATGTGACATTACCTAAAGATCAAATCTTTGTCAAATTATGTGCATCGTGGCAGCTTAAACTGCAAGGTAACAACTTATTTTTCATTTTTTAAAATAACTTAATCATAGTAAGTTTAGCACATATATGGTCAGTGTCTAGGACTCATAAGCAATGCTACACCACAGATAACTAACATTCATGAGATTAAGATTGTGTAAGACATTAGCTCCCACGAGGTGGAGCTGCACTATAGCAGTTCATCCCGCTTTCCTCGGAGCTGGTGGTCCTTGTGTTTGTGTGTGTGATCGTCTCTAGTTTGGAATGACAGCTCCCCATGCCTATTTGTGGCAGGTATATTTAGTGAAGTTCAGATCATATATCTTATATATGCACACAGTGTATTCAGCTGTTTGGTCAGTGTGTGGCACTCCTTCAGTTTGCTGCTGGAATCTGCAGTGCAGGGGAGTTGTGGGGTGTTGCAGTGTCCCAATGCACATAGGTTGTGGCTGACAAACATCATTTATCACAGCGGAAAAAGAAGGAAAAAAAAAAAATCTGCATTTTCTTTTCCTGGAGGAATTATCAGATCTTACTTCAGAACCTGCCCCTCCATGGCAGACCAGAGCTTGAACCCAAGCTTAAGCATGGAGAAATGGGGTGCAGGTGGGCAATTCCTGGACAGTCCCCTACCCACTGCAGCCTCCTCCCGAGTCCCTGCTGCTGGGCAGAAGAGTCCAATGGAGTCGGCAGCGTGTGGGTGAGACTCAACTCTGCTGATCTCAGAGCCTTTCCTTCCTGAACAAACATTTTCCATTCTGAAATAGTCACCTCACTATATATAGAAAATGCCTCCAAAGCAAAAGCCATGTTCTTTGGGAAGGGATATTCCTCAAATTGTTTTCTTCCTTTTACTGAAATCAGCAGGCTCTTTGCCTTCAGGCTTGTACCTGTTTACGAACACTGCTGACTAGAGGCATGTGTCACTTCATGCAAAAATGACCTGCAGCCCTTGTGCCCCCCACCCCCAGCCCGCAGGTTCCAAGGTGTGTCTGTAATCAGAATCCATGTCATTTCGGAAACCACCCCCCCATCTCTCTTCCTCCCAGCTAATTTTCACGGGAACAGAAGGAGACTTGTTTGCTCCCAGGGAGGAAGTCCAGGCCTTAGCGAGCAGTGTTCTAAGAGGCACCGGTGAGAGCGGTGTTCTTCAGTCAGCGAACGCTCGCAGAACTGCTGCCAAATGAGGTCACCCCGCTGCAAAACGCGGATGAAGAGATTCCAGAGAACGAGGAGGGAAGAAACCAGGACAGGAAGTAGAGCAGTCAGTAGCTCAAGGCTCGGCTCAGTCAACTCCCCCTCTGGAAATGTTGATTCCAGTTTTGTCTGGGCTCACAGATGAAAATGTACTAGATGGTTTCCTTTTCATCATTCTCCCATTCCCTTTTATCACAACAATTCCTTGTTTTGGTACACTTCAGCCATCTCTTTGGGAAGGGTTTCATAGGGCAGGCAGCACATAGATTCAGAGGGCAGTTCAGACACCAGGACTGGGTGACATTGTGCGAGTCCTTTGGGAATCACAAAGCTTACACAAGCTTGGGGACAGACTCTGCTTCTTGAGAAAGGCCACAGACTTGTAGAACCAGAGAATACCATGTTGAAAGTGACCTCAGGGATCATCTGGTCGAACTTTTGTGGGCAAAAGCACTGGTGGCCCACACCCTTACAAGCCAAGGTGGACAATCGTGACTTAGGAATCTGTTATACCTTTGTCATAGTTATTCTTGTGATTAATTCCTCCTTCCACTTAACTGTTGCTCTTTCCTTTCAGTTTGTATAACTTCAGTTCCACTCCATTGTTCCTGTTCTGCCTTCATTTGCTAGATTGCAACATTATTATTATTATTGAAACAATTAAATTTTTTCGTTCTTACAGATCCTTAGAAATCATTAATTTTTTTCATCTTTCTGAAGGTCTCCACGTGGAAGCTTGTACTATGGATACTGACTTATTCTTATGACTTTGACCACTTTATACAGTCCTTATAAATATTGAACATTATGTTTACAACACTAAAACTGCAATAGCATCATTTCCCTCTTGTTCCGTGTCCTTCTGTTTAGTCAGTTTACACTTCCTTGACGATTGCTAGTCAAGATACTAAACAACATCAAAAACATTAAACAACATAGAAATTTTAAAATTATCATTATTCCTTGGTTGGAAGATGTCATGGGTTCACTTGCTCTAAAAACTAAATGTGGAATTTTTCCCTTCCCCCTGCCCCACTGTGTGTGGGGGGGGGGATGTTTTGAATGGGCAGGCTGGGTTTGCCTTGTCTATTTGAGAAACACAAAAGAACTGACCAACAGTTTGAAATTCCAGGCTGATAGCCTCGGGAGGGGCTAAGAGACTTTTTTTCTCTGTTTTTTTTGGGGGGGGGGTGTTTCTCTCCCAGAGAGGGGGGAAGTAGACACAGTTTGTGGCTGCGGGAATGGGGAACAGAGGGATAGGTGTGCTTTGTTCTCAGCCTGGCGGGTGTTTTGGTTTGTTTTTTTTTCCCCCTCTGGCCCCAGTTTGCTGGCACCCTGTTTCTACCCTTTCCCCCCACCCCTGCTTCCCGCCCGGTTGGACCAGCTTGGACTTCATCGGAGAGGAACTATTTGGGAAGAGAGAGAGAGCCACCTTTGTTTTCCCTCCCCCGACTCCCATGTTTGTGGCAGCGGTTTTTGGGCACTTCAGCGAAGAAAGGGGAAGTCACGAAGCCAGCAGCAGACACCGTGAGTCCACTTTTGGGAAGAACCCTTCTTTCTTCCTTTTTCCCCTTCCTGAGGAGGGGGAGGGAAAGGCTCCATTTCGGCTTCCCCAGCACACCCGGGGCACCTATGTGGCAACTGCCAGAGCCCAACAGTGCCTCCTGTTGACCAACCCTGAGCACTGCAGGCTCTGCACCTCCAGAGATCCAACAGCGCCCCCCTGCTGACTGTGATTAGAATTGCATCAAAAGCGCAAACTGAACTGTTTACTTTTCATTGAAAGAGATTTTTGGGTATAGGATTATTGTTCGGTTGGGGTTTTGTTTTGTGTTCTTCTGTTGTTCTGCCAATACACATATATCCTTTAATAAAGGGCTGCTGTTTTTCCTTTCTCCACACTTTCTCAGTTGGAGCCTTTTAATTTCAGGTTTACAATTGTTTGGAGGGAGGAGCTTTGGTCTTCCTAATAACTCATCCTCCATAGCAAAACACTTCCATCTCATTAAACTGAGACAGAAGATTATCCACTTAGTAGAAATAACAAACTGCACAGACACAAAAAACCCAGTCTACACAGTTTGGTTTACAGGGACCTGTCGGTTGAATATGGCTCAGAGGCCATACTGCAAAAAACAAAGTAGCATCACATAAGATGGTATAAAACAGAATAAGACTTGCAGGATGCATGAAGTTCTGTGGGGCCTGATGGGATTCATTCTACAAACCTCAAAGAGCTGCTGATATCATCACAAACCCTCTCTCGATGATTTTTGAACTGTCTTGGGAAACTGGAGAGGTCCCAGATGACTGGAATCTGGTGAATGCTGTCTCTGTTTTCAAAAAGGACAAGAAGGAGGACCCTGGAAACTACAGGTCTGTCAGTCTCACTTCAGTGACTGGTAAAGTTATGGAGAAGATTATTCTGGGAACTGTTGAAAAACATCTGAAAGACAACGCAGTCATTGATCACAGCCAGCAGGGCTTCTGAAAGTCCTGTTTATCCAACCTGATTTCCTTCTGTGGCAAGGTGACCCACTTGGTTGATCAAGGGAAACCACTTGATGTGTTCTTTTTGGATTTCAGTAAAGCTTTCAACCCTGTCTCTTCTGGGATCCTTCTGGACAAACTGTCCATCCCACAGCTGGATAAACAGATCCTATGCTGGGTGAGCAACTGGCTCACTGGTTCGGCATGGAGGGTGACAGTGAATGGGATGACATCAGACTGTGAGCTGTCACTAGGGCGTTCCCCAGGGCTCCATCTTTGGCCCTGTGCTCCTCAACATCTTCATAAACAACGTGGTCACAGGACTGGAAGGGATACTAAACAAGTTTGCGGATGACACTAAATTGGGAGGAGCTGTTGAATCCCCGGAAAGCAGGGAGGCCCTGCAGAGAGACCTCAACAGATCAGAGGGCTGGGAATTATCAACCATGGGAAGTTCAACAAGGGGAAGGGCCAGATTCTGCCCCTGGGATGGAGAAACCCCAGATGGACGGACAGAGTGGGGAATGAGAGGATGGAAAGCAGTGCCGGGAAGGACCCTGGGAGTGGTGGTCAGTGGCCACTCAGCCAGGAGTCAACAGTGCCCTGGCAACCAGGAGGGCCAACCCTGTCCTGGAGGACATCAGGCCCAGCATCGCTGGCCGGGCCAAGGAGGGGATTGTCCCTCTCTGCTCTGCCCTGGGGCAGCCTCACCTGCAATATTGGGACAGTCTGGGGGGACGCAATATCAGAAAGTTCTAAATCTCATAGAGAGTGTCCAAAGGAGGGATACAGAGATGGGGAAGGGCCTTGATTTGAAGCCATGTGAGGACACTGAGGGCACTTGCTTGTTCAGTTGGAGAAGAGGAGACTGAGGGGAGACTTCATTGCAGTTCCAGCTTCTCATGGAGGGGCAGAGGAGGGGCAGACCCTGAGCTCTGCTCTGTAGGGACCAGGGACAGGACTCTAGGGAATGGCTTGGAGTCCCTCAGGAGAGGGTTAGGCTGGATATTAGAAAAAGGTTCTTCCCCCAGAGTGGTTGGGCACTGAACAGGCTCCCCAGGGCAGTAGGCACAGCACCAAGGCCAAAAGAGGTCAAGAGGTGTTTGGATGATCCTCTGGGGCACATGGTGTGACTCTTGGGGGGATGGGCCTGTGCAGGGCCAGGAGATGGATTCAATGATCCTTGTAGGTCCCTTCCAACTTCTGTGATTCTGTGATGAAGTAACATTTCTGGCTCTGCTTTGCTGTGATCAGGCCCACAGCCACAGACTGTGTCCAGTCCTAGTCAGTGCACCTCAAAGAACGTAGACAAATCTGAGAAAGTCCAGAGGAGATGATTATACGTTGATAAAATACAATATGGATAGATTAAATGTTCTGGGCAGTTTAGCCTAGGAAAGAGTAAAAAGATACCACCAGCTTGATTTGTACAGGACAGTTGCAGACAATAATGTATTTCCAGTGTTCACAACAGGTAGTACAAGAAATAACGTCTAAATAACAGCAAAGAAAATTTAGCACTGAATAGAGTGACTGGCAGATTTATGAAATCTTCATTATGGGTGGACTTCCAGAACTTTCAGCATGGCAGGTGCTCATGGGTTCGACTGAACCCTCTTGGAGGTGAGGAAATGAAGAATCTCACGGCCTTAGATCTTTCTTCTACTGTTTAAAACTTGCCTGTGCTATGTTGTTTAGGAAGTACCTGCAGAGAACATAACTGCTGTCTCACTTGATGCTTTATCCTTCCATGCTCTTTTTTGTATCTACTGACTTGTCTTCACTTGACCATTTTTTCTTCTGGATATGATTGTGTTATTTCTGCACTTGACTTAAGTCTTAACATTTAGACACTGCTATAACTTAAGATAATACCAAATGAGCAGTTTTAGATGTCTCATGCTGAATTTCAAGACAACTGCTAGTTGGGAATGGAAGGAACTCCAAAATTAGGAACAAGTCCAGGGCTGGGAGAGGTGAAACAAAGAGCAGTAGAGCTTCTAGTGTGAACAATGCAGGGTATAATAGAAGCTCAAGGCAAGGAGGTAGCAGAGAGCAACATTTAAAGCCCACCTATTTCACAGGTTTTGCTGTGCTAGAGGATTTGATTGACAATCAGGTGTTCAGGGTGCTTGGGGCTGTGCTAGATAACCTCCTAGAAAACAGACTGCTACCATAAGAAAAAAGGGAAGCAAGTGGAGGTGGTGGCTGGGTTCATCCATGCTGATGCCAAAGTGTGATGTTAAGACCCCTGCTCAATCCAGCTGCTTCCAACACTGCCAGAGCTTCACCAAATTTCCAAGATTGCAAACATTCTCATCAACAAATTGAACTCTACCTGCTCTACCCTAAAGCCTTCTCATCACATGCAACCCAGGGAGAGAACCTTACATTCAGGGCTCCAGACTGCTCAGGAGTAACTGCTATGGCACAGAAATACGCCTGTTGCAAGACCTTTGTGTGACAAGAGCTCTGTGTCCATCCAGACAAGCAGCGAATGCAGAAGAACTGTTCCGCTGTGAGGTTCAAAGCCCTCTAATTAGGTTAAATCCAGCAGCAGCACACAAGTAGCATTTCCTCTTTTCCTAGCTGTGAATATAGAGCTGCACAGCTGAGGTACCAACTCCATTTGTAGGCAAAATGATTTTGCAACTTTTTCTCTGTTCATGGATTTTGTGGGTTGTCTTTCATGGATTTCAAGGGCATTCTAAATGGCAGAGGCAAACTTTGGATCTCACATGAAAAAAACCTTTTCCTGCCTTAAGGAGAGTTGTCCCCTCACTTTTCCCCCAGCCCTGGCCATGTGTGTTCCTAGCAGGTGCCTTGTTTTATTTTTAACCTCCATTCTGCATGCAGGAAGCCTTTGCTTGTTGTGAACATCCGGGAATCAGAGTCTAAGCACATCCTAGAAGGATTTCCTGTTTGGGACTTTGGAGCCAGACTCCAGCCTGCACAAGCAAGAGCCTCCAAGCAGCGAGCTCAGTCCTGCCGGGCTGTGGGCCAGATGGCTACTGTCAGCTTCAGGAGCAAGTTGCCATCTAGCAGGAAGGTACCAAACTTCCCAACCACTTTCCACCTGCTAGGGATGAGGATGGGAAATGCAAAGTCCAGTCTGGGTGGGGATGTGCCTGACTCTGGGGCCAGGGTCAGTGTGGTGGCAGAACAGCATTGTGAGGGGCATCCCGGCATCCCACTGTGTTTGCCTGCAGCTCTCAGAGCACACAGAGAGTGTGTTTTCTGTGCTCACCTCAGCTGGACTTGGGCCACTACAGGCTCCAGTTTGCCATATTTCACCTCCTCCTACATTATTTCAGTTTTGGAAGTTCACCAAAGCACTGATTAATTACCACTACCAGTAACTACTGCTACCAGTAACAGTCTGACCCAAGTAGGTGAACAGTGTATTTCTGCTCCTGTTTGTTTGTATCAGTTGCTCTCACAAGGCATAGCTTGACTTACATCCTTCTACCAGTCCACATACAGCTCCAAAGATGCATGTCAGAAAGACTGTGCAAGGCCTCTCTGAATGTCCAAGCACATGGTATGGATCTGTTCTTTTCTCTTGCCAAGGGCTACCGGAACTAGAATTTACTAGGAGACCAAAAGAAATTCACTAATTTCTATCTCTGAGTAGAGGGAGCACTTGTGAATAAACTGGAATTCTGAGAGGACAATTGTTTGATGATCCGGGGTAATGCTATGGGGCTGAGGAATAACAAACTTGCTGGTACCAAAGAAAGGACTGAAGGGAATGACCCAGGAAAATGCTGACTGCCTGTAATAATATAAAGGATTCAAAGCAGATTTTACAGGGAAATGATAGTTTGAAAACATGTGATCCAATGCAGCAAGCTTGCCAAATCATGCCAAAATAGCACTTAGACTCCTTTATAGGTGATTGGGGGGGGGGGGCAGGAAGAAAGGTTGATCAAACTTTCTGAACTGCAAGGCTACAGTAACATATAAGAAATTATTTATTCAACTGGGGAAGACAGAAATTAATATGAAAACTGTAAGATGTTGAAGACTGGCAAACTCCCCCCCCCCCAACAATAAGTCAGAAGTTTTATGCTTGGGGAAAAGCACAGTCTTTTCAAGGACAGCTTTGGAGCTCACCTATTTAATTTTTTTAAAGATCTCAGAAAGGAAAAAAAGTACACTAATAAGGTAGATCAGTGGCACAAAGGCAAGAGGCATTGTGGGTATGGAGGGTGACTGAAACATCATGAAAGCAAAAAGCTATTATTAAAGAGTACATTAACAGAAATGGAATTAATGGATTCATAGTAGACAGTCCTGTGGTTAACACGGGTGTCCAGAAATGCATAGTCCAACTTCTCATTTGAAGACAGTCAACAATACTAGGTCAAATCAGCCTTGGAACTCACAAGGGGATGAGATTTACTACTCTTTTTTTTCCAGTGCTACACTACTCTTCCGGTGAAAAAACTTCCCCTAATGCTCACTCTGAATCTCTCAAGAGTAATTGTGGTAATTGTTATTGTTCTATTGTTTGCATTTAGCTCCATCATCTTCGTTACCTGTCCGTCAGGTAGCAGCAGGATGCTGTTACACAGCCCTGTCACCCACACGTCACCAGACTGAGAGATCCCAGCTTCTTCAGTCTCTCGTTACAAATGACCAGATGTGCCAGGCCCCTACCTATCTCCTACAGTTTTTCCACATCCCTCATGAACAGTGGGAGACAAAAATGTACAGAAGATTCCAGATGTGGCTTTACCATGTCCCAGTTCGAGGGGCACGATTATTTCCCTTGATCTGCTGCTGACCACTCTCCTAAAGTTCTCCAATGTAAGAAGTTGTTTACTTGATTTGCAATGAGAGCATCCTATTGACTCTTCATTCCATGCTCACCCCTATTTCCATGTTCCTTTCAGCAGGACTGCCACTTAGCCAGGTGGTTCCCATCCTGTACCAGTTTTGGGGTCATTCTGCCTCAGGTGCAAAACTTTGTACTTTTCCCTATTGAACTTCACGACATTTCTGCTAATCCAATCCTGTGAGTTTCTACGTATCTCTCTGAACTGGAGTGCCACATGTCAGTGACCCCTCCTAGTGTCATCTTCAGACTTGTACTCCATGTCATCACAGAGTATTGACAATGATATTGAACAATACTGTTTCTCAAATTGGTGTTCAGAGTACCTTGTTGGCTGCCACGACCAACCCTGTATTGAGTCATTGACTGCTACCCTCACAGCCAAGACGTGCAGCCAGTCTTCAGCCCACGTAATGCTCTATTCTCTCAGCCAATACATCCTCAGGCTATAAATTAAAACTCTGTGGGATCAACTGACAAGACACTTTGCATCCACTGCTTTCCCTTCATCCATACAGCTGGTTAGTTGGGCTGCTCAGGCATGATTTGTGCTTGCTAAATCTGATTGCCTCCTTGTTCTCCATATGTTCAGAGATGGATTCTGAGACAGTGTGGTCCATGAGTTTTCCAGGTATAGAGGTGACCTTGACAAACAGATGGCTCTTCGAGTTCCTCCTTGCCTTCCTTAAGGTGAGTGTAATGTTTGAACAGTAGAATCAGAGCATGGGATGGATTGGAAGGGACCTTTAAGGGTCACCTACTCCAACCTACTCCCTGCAATGAGCAGAGACATCTTCAACTAGATCAGGTTACTCAGAGCTCCATCCAATCTGACCTTGAGTGTTTCACCGCCCTCACTATAAACGTTTATTCCTTATACCTACTCTGAATCCACTGTGTTTTAGTTTAAAATCATCACCCTTTGTCCTATCACTACAGGCCCTGCTAAAGATTCTGTCCCCATCTTTCTTATAAGCCCCCTTTAGGCACTGGAAGGGGTTCCAAGGTCTCCTCAGAGCTCTCTCTCTCCAGGCTGAACACCACCAACTCTTTCAGCATGCTCCAGCTCTCTGATCATCTTTCTGGACATTCTCTGGACTCACTCCAACAGCTCAGTGTCTGTCCTGTACTGAGGACTCCAGAGATGTGCAATGTCCCAGGCGGGATCTCTCCAAGGTGCAGCACAGAGGAAGAATTACTGCCATGATCCTGCCGGCCACATTTTTGCTGACACATGGGGATTGAGAGCTGTTGCCCTCTATGCAAAGTGTCATTAAAGGTCTGCCAGAGAAATAGAGACATGAACAAAATGAGCTCCACAGAGCTGAACAAAAAGACCCTCCACAGACTGCATTGCCCTCTTCCCCATTTCCCTCATTTCTCTCCTTTCCAGAATGGAAACTAAAGGTTCCATGCACTGAACTAGTCTGGACTTTTATCATCCTCAGTCCCCTCTTCTGAACTTTTTTTCTGCCTTCCTGTGACCTTCTCAAGGTAGATGTAGGAGGAAATAAACTGAATATACTATAGTTTAAGGAATTTCTGATAAGAATTGTGAGATGTGCTGTTCAGGGTCAAAAGGATTTGGCTTCTTTAGGGTACCTTTAGATCAGTAGCAGTAATCCAGTATTACTTTTTATTTCTAAATCCAGCTCAGCACATGAGGTATTCAGAAGAGATGCAGACACACAAATCCTGAAGGGTTCCTTTTCTGTGAAATTTGTCTGGTGGTCCCTATTCTTTCTTTGAATTGATTGTCACTGATGGAAGAACCTTTTCCTGATGGAGCAGACTGAGCCATGGCTTTTATAGCAGATGATCTTAGTAATGGACTGTAGTCAACGGCAGTTTCTCCACTAAGAAATCAAAGAAGGTACAGCAGTGGTTGCTGGCTTGGGTGCTGAGTGGCTCCAATAGGCAGTCGGACGCTGCTGAGACCTGGCCTATCTGGAGCAGAGAAAAGCTGCCTGAGTGGCCAAGCCAAGCTGAGGAGCCAGTCACTGGTGGAGATGCATGGACAGTCATTCACCTGAGTCTTGGCTTGTCCCTTGGCATAGATTGGCAGGGCTCCAGTCCCCTGTGGCACAGAAACATGGTGAGCACCTTCCAGCCTGGACCTTAGGAGCCCTGATGACAGTCAAGGGGTTGGCAGGTTACAGGTACTTGGGCTGCGGGTTCTGTGCTGAAAACGGAACTGCAGCAGAGAGGAAAGAATGGCCCGTGCCTCCGGGATCATGTCCCCACATGCCCCCAGTGTCACCTACAGCCTCCCTCCGTTCCCTGCCCAGCCCTATCCCTGCCCGGTCTCATCCCACTGCTGTCTCCTACTCCTGCCAGCCCTTCCTATTTCCCCGGGCTCCCAGCGCCCACCGCTTCCTTTCATCCCTCGGTACCCGAGTTCCAACCCTTCCCCCTTCTTCGTGCCGGCCCCGCTCCCCGGCCCCTTGGTGCCCCTCCAGACTGTCCCGCCCCCCGGACCCCCACCCGCCCGGGGCTGTCCCGGGTCCGCGCTCCACCGGCGCGCTCCGGTGCGGGGCGGGGATGGGGGCGGCGG
>VXAY01000608.1:211915-264197 GCA_013399855.1 Oxyruncus cristatus | reverse complement strand
GAGCCGCGGAGGCGCCGGGCGGGGGCTGCGGGCCCGGGCGGAGCGGGGAGCGGGGCTGGCAGAACGCCGGCACGGGGACCGCCCGGTGCGGGACGCCCGGGAGCGCCGGGGACGGGGACGAGAACAGGGAGCGGCAGCGGGCAGTGGGCCCGGCGGCCGGGGAGCCCCGGGACCCCAGAGCTCCGGGGGAGCGCGAGCCCTAACAGCGGGAGGCACCGGTGTGCAGGGAGCAGGCGAGGCCCCGCAGCGCTTCGGCGATGGGCACAGCCTGGCAGGAGCCGGTGCAGCGCGGGGGTATCCCGGGGCTGGGACTGTGGGAGCTGGCTTCGGCGTGAAGAAATTTCATTAGAGCTTTCTTTGTGGAGGAAACATTCTCAGCGACAGCAGAGCCCATGGGTAGCCCCAGTGTGGCACAAAAGCGGGATCCACAAGGGTGCAGTGGATCTTGACTGCATCCTCGGGAGACGATGGCCACCACCACTGTGACTGCTCGGAGCCCATATCTGAGGGACATGAGGCTGTGTGGCCCAGCTGGGAGCAAGCAGAAGGGTGCTGATCCTGAAGACCCAGGTGGGAAATGGTAGAAGGGCCAGGAGGCAGGGAGATGGCTGTAGCAGCAGGCTAAGTAGAGGCCAGAAGGGAGTTATTCACCCAAGGGTGCACTGCAGGCAAGTCTAAACTGTGCTTGGTTCGGAGGGCAGATCATCTGAAACTAGAGAGAGGATCTGTTTGAATGTAGAGGAGGAAAGCGTATTCCGGGTCAGCAACTGGTACTCAGCAAAGATTAAACAGGCTTCTGAATCCTTCCTCATCTGGACTGAAGTCTCAAAAACATCATTACGTGAGTCATGGCCTCTCATGTGAGACTTAGGGTATGGCATCAGCAGCATCTGCAGCTTTGATGGGGCCTTTGCACAGCAAGCACTCTGACATCTGTTTGTGGCGTGCACAGTGGGTGCCGTCTTTCCAGCTCCTCAGCGGGTACTGCTGCGGGCCCGCATCCCTTTTCTCATGGCTGACACAAGGGGCGAGGTGCCACTGGCAGGCAGGGATGGACACAGTGGTCCCAATGCAATTCCATATCTTTTTTCTTCCTAAACGTGACATATCTGCTAAGTGTAGGCTGGGCTTTCCTGGTGCTCCAGCCTGTCAGCCCTAGGCTTGGATGTGCTTATGAATGTTGCAGCTCACTCCATTTTAGCTGCCCTTCCTGTCAACATCCTCACCATGGCTCTGGACCCCAAATGCCTGTGTGGAGAGATTCTCATCCTGGCAGTTTTCTTCAGAGGCTCCTGCTGCAGTTTTTCACAAGGGATCTTGGTGCCCTGCAGTGGGAGGGAGAGAGGGGGTGTGGGGCAGTCCGGCTCACGTTACACGGACCAGCCAAGCCAGCCTCTGCACTGAGCTCTCTGCTAACTGGAAGCAGCTGTTCAGATTTGGTGACTCTGCATCCACTGAGGTCACTACTGTCTCCCTATGACCCAAAGCTGCAGACCTCATCAGAACAGGGGGCTGCTGGTATCGAGGATGGCTTCTGCTACCCTGGACTGGTGCAGTCTGGCAGCTGGGCAGTTGTACCTCTTACCAAAAGGTAGGCTCTGAAACTACCCAGTTGCATCCAGGGAGGATGGAAACAGAGAATTTTACACAGGCTTTTATCACCAGTTCCCCAACCCAGGGACCCTAATTTTTGTTCCCCGGTTGTCCCAGTGCTCTCAGCTGGCCTTCACACTCCCCAGATTCGCTTTTCGAGTTTCTCTCCTCCCTGCCAGCAGCTCACAAGCCTCACTGGCTTCTCAAGAGATGCATTACTAATCAAACCAGGTGGGCTTTTCCCCATATCTGTGCCCTGATTTGTTCTGGGCACTACCCAAGATCTTTCAGCTCCATCCTGTCCTCAGCCACTGAGTTTGCCCCAGGGAACCTTGGCCCTCTACATGCTTTTCCACTCTCATTTTTATTTTTTTGTTCTTTGTGTCTAAGCTCCTGCTAAGGCTTTAAACCCTCTGGCCTGTCCCTTCCCATG
The DNA here is from genome assembly GCA_013399855.1 of Oxyruncus cristatus. Classification (NCBI taxonomy): domain Eukaryota; kingdom Metazoa; phylum Chordata; class Aves; order Passeriformes; family Cotingidae; genus Oxyruncus; species Oxyruncus cristatus. The sequence goes on along the minus strand of VXAY01000608.1, from coordinate 262,171 downwards.
ACCTGAGCAGCTGGGCACCATTGGGATGATGCAGTTTCATCACAGAAACTACCTGGGACCCCATGCCCCAGCACTGCATGTTCTGGGGGTGGGTAGTTACCCCTCCAGCTGGGGAATTAGAACTGGCTCCAACAGAGAGACAGACCTGTCCAGGACCACTGAATTAATGCAGATTCCCAACTCGGAGCCCAAAGGGACAAAAGTATCTTCTTTTGACTTCTGCTCCTGAGACATTGCTGGGTGCAAAAGGAGTATGTGGATTTACCTCAGAATGTGTGGGTAGACCTCAGACACCAGATGCCCATTGAAATAAACACTTCTTTATGTGTAGAAAATACTTTTTAATGTCTCTGTTTCTATCACTAACACGGGATTTCCACAGGGAAAACCAGTCTAAACATCTGATCCAAGGTGGGAAAGGGGACCCAGGAATAATCATCCTGTGTTCCTGGAAAGGGTTAACACTGCCGTGGGGTTCTTTGGTCAAGGGCTGACATTCTTAGTTCCCAAACTAGACAATGTCAGCCACCTCCATGCCCCAAAACAGGGAGGTTCCTGCTCCTTTATCTGACATGAGCGGCTCCTGAGTGTGGTTATGGGACCAGCAGCAAACGCTTTCAAGGGAGTCCAAGTGTGAGCTCATGCTGCCGCCATCCCCGCAGACCACGGAGCCTCGTTCACCGGGGCTGAGCGAGTGCTAGGGCTGGTGCTCTTCACCAGCTACTTGGTCACTGGGCTCCCCTGGCTGTTCTCAGCAGGGGTGGGCAGGACGGGGGACTGGCAGCCCATGGACACGGGGAGCGTGTCTGCCGTGTCCGGCTGCGGTGCTGCAGGAGCTGTGGCTGGCTGCGCGTCCCTCCCCCACTGCTGCAGCGAAATGCAGCTACGGGGGAAAGGGAGGGAAGGAGCCGGAGCCAGCAAGGAACAGCGAGAATGAGACAAAGGAGGGGAGTGAGCAGCAGAGGGTGTGGGACGGGAAGGAACTGGAGCAACTGGCAGCTCAGAGGGAGTCACTGCGTTCGTACTGCACTGCCACCACCCTCCATGGTACCAGCTTGAGGCACCTACAGATCTCTGTGCCAGCCCAAACAATGGGCATGATCTGATTTTATCCCGGGCATTCCCAGCTGTGGGCACATCCTTTGCAATACAGTGATTTATTGTTCACTGGATGGAAGCCCACTCCATCTCTGTGCTCTCTCCCAGGGACACCAGATTTGCACTTCATGGGTTTTTAGCACCTATATCCCTGTGGTTCCGAAAGGCACACTGCTGGAGAGGGGGGAGAGAGTGGGGGACAAGGGCTAGGGTCTCAACTGATCACTTGCTGAGGTCTCTCACAATTTGAGACCCGCTTTACTCAGGGTGGAGAGATGCAAGGCTGCTGTTTGTCCAAAAACCTCTGTCCCCTTGCAGACAGGCTCTGAGCCTCACAGGAAGTGTTTAGCTGTTAAAGGCACAGGAGCACACTGCTCTTGGGCAGCTGGTGCCAGTGTTGCCAGCCAGGTGGTGGTTGGGAGGGGTGGTTTAGGGTGTAGGTGACAGGGTACGAGCTGCTCACCCCGGTGTGCTGTCAGGTGTGACCTGCTGGGCTGACTCCAAGTGCTGTCGCTGGCCTTCGTTCTGGGTACCCTCTGACATGTTGTCACATTTGCTCCTTGTGAGGGACAGGTGATACACAGCAATTGGGCAGCAGGTACCTGGCAGGCCTTCCCTCTCAAGGCTTTTTTCTCTGTCCTTCCTTTGCTCCTTCTTAATCAGCATCCTCTGGTCTGCATTCCATGCAGGATTAAAGCAAACACTGCAAAAGAGATCAAGCCACCCTCTGTTCTGCCAGTTGGCAGCCATGGAGCAGATGAAGGGGTCAGCCATGCTTCTGCTGGAGCTGCTCATTCTTGGGGGCCTGAGAGCAGGGATGGGCTCTGCTGTCCTGGGTACCCTGGATCTACAAATAGATGAAGAACAGCCAGCTGGCACCATCATTGGGGACATCAGTGCTGGCCTGCCCCCTGGAACTAGTGCCTACATGTATTTCATCTCAGCACAGGAGGGCAGCGGTGTCTCCACTGACTTGGGGATAGATGAGAACACGGGGATCATCAAAACAGCTTGTGTCCTGGACCGTGAGACTCGGGATCACTACAGCTTCATTGCTGTCACCCCCGAGGGCATCACGGTAGAAGTGAACATCCAAGTGAATGACATCAATGACCACGCTCCAGCCTTTCCCAAACAGCACAGCACCCTCCAGATCCCCGAGCACACACCCATTGGCAGCAGGTTTCCCTTGGACCCAGCCTTTGATGCTGACAGTGGCCTCCTGAACACACAAGGCTATGTGATTAAGGAAGGGAACGTAGGGCAGGCCTTCCGCCTGGAAACGCGTCGAGGACCCAACGGGGTCCTGTATTTGGACCTGGTGATCAGCAATGTTCTGGACCGGGAGAATCGTTCATCATACTCGCTGCTGTTGGAAGCCTACGATGGTGGCTCTCCTCCCCGGAACACCCAGATGATGCTAGATGTCTCCATCCAGGACATCAATGACAATGCTCCCAGCTTCAACCAGAGCCGCTATCATACACTGATCTCAGAGAATCTGAAACCTGGCAGCAGCATCCTGCAGGTCTTTGCCTCTGATGCAGATGAAGGTGACAATGGGGATGTGATTTACGAGATCAACCGGCGGCAGAGTGATCCTGACCAGTACTTCACCATTGATGCCCGGACTGGAGTCATCAAGCTCAACAAGGGTCTGGACTATGAAGTGAGGAGGGTGCATGAGCTGGTAGTGCAGGCAAGGGATAAGGCTGTCCATCCTGAGGTCACCACAGCCTTTGTCACTATTCATGTGCGTGACTATAATGACAACCAGCCCACCATGACTATCATCTTTCTGAGTGAGGATGGCTCCCCACAGATCTCTGAGGGAGCCCAGCCTGGACAGTATGTGGCTCGCATCTCTGTTTCTGACCCAGACTATGGAGAGTACTCCAATGTCAATGTTACACTGGAGGGAGGGGATGGCAAGTTTGCCCTCACTACCAAGGATAACATCATCTATCTGATCTGTGTGGACCAACTGCTGGATCGGGAAGAAAGAGACTCCTATGATCTGCGGGTGACAGCTACTGATTCAGGAACACCCCCACTCCGGGCAGAATCAGCCTTTGTGTTGCAGGTGATGGATGTCAATGACAACCCCCCACTCTTCGACCAGCAGGAGTACAAGCAGAGCATCCCCGAGGTGGTGTACCCAGGCAGCTTTGTCCTGCAGGTGACAGCTCGTGACAAGGACCAGGGTCCCAATGGGGAGGTGCGGTACAGTATCGTGCACGGCCACGACACCCACTCCAGCTGGTTTGCCATCGACCCTGCCACTGGCATTATCACCACTGCTGCCCCACTGGACTACGAGAAGGAGCCTCAGCCTCAGCTGACTGTGCTGGCCACAGACCGGGGAACTCCTGCCCTCTCTTCCTCAGCTGTGGTGCACGTGGCCTTGCAGGATGTCAATGACAATGAGCCGGTGTTCAGGAGTAACTTTTACAATGTATCCCTGAAGGAGAACACGCCTGTTGGGACCTGCTTTTTGCAGGTAGGTACAGGTGCTGAGATCTGAGGTTGGGGAGGGCATGGCCAGGGCTGTGAGTGGCTTGGGGTGCCAATGTAGGGTGTTCGGTGCAGACGCCATGGCTTTGACAGGCAGTGTTTGCAGCAGGAATGTTGGAGTAGAGATGCCTGCTCTCAATGTGAGTCTGGAATGGGACAAGTGGCGTACACCCTTTCTGTATGCGAGTAGTGGGCAATGCCACTGACACCGGGCACACTGCGAGGCTTTCCATTGTGCAGAGCATGCTGTGGGCCTCAGTTGAGGTGGATTCTGCTGTGCCAGGCCTTGCTTGCACCAGTGTGGAGCTGCCTTGCAGCCAGGACACTCACAACAGTGCTCAGGAACCACCTCTGGGAAGCTGCCTGTAACCAGGCTGCGAACCTCTCTCTCCCCCGCTCCCCCTCCCCTGTGAGGTCATTAGCCCAAGTTCATCAGTGTTACTAGGGCTGGTTGTGAGCATTAGCATTAATTATGCTAATTAACTGAGGCACGTGCTGCTGCAGCAGCCTTTCTGCTGCAAGAGGTCGCAGCTGGGGCCAGAGAGCTGTTGCCCCTCTGAAAGCTCCGTGACCCCACGATGAGCCAGCAGTACCGTTTGGGTTCTGTCTGTTCTGTGTTCCCTGTGTTTGGTGTTTCTGTCACAGCTCAGGCCCTGGAGCCCTCATTCCGGGGCACAGGTGATACCACCTACTGTCAGGACTGGGGACAGTGGAGAGCTGGTGCAGGGGTGCAGTGAGGCACTGCTGACCACAGTGGTGTCCAGGCTGTCCATCAGGACAAGCACCAGTGACATTGAGGACACTTCTTTGCTGAAGCCTTGAGACATGGGGATATCTGGCTGGGGCCATAAGGAGCTCTGGGGCCAGGTGGTGAGAGGTGCCCGTAGTGGCAGGAGGAGGAGGAATTCTGGGGCCCATGAGACAAGGCAGGAGGAGGTCCTGTGACCTGGCCCGGGATAGAGGTCTCCAGGTGGACCTGGAGAAGGATTTGGAGCATTAGAAAGAAAGAAATGGCAAGAAAGAACTGTCTATGGGTGCTCTGGGGATGCACTGCAGGGGCATGGGGGGGTGTGAGTGGGGGCTGGGGAGGACGGGCTGTGTTGGCTGTGTGAATGCAGGTGACTGACAGAGTGGGGTGGGAGCACTAGAGAGGGGCTTGTCAGGGGCTGAGTGCAGAGGATGGGGTAGGAGTGTGGGGGAAAGGAGGAACGTAGAAGAGAAGAGATGTGGGGCAGGGGCAAGTGTAGGATGGGTCAAGGTGGGATTAGGGGGAAGTCTGGGCAGAAGAAGTGAGTGGGAGATGAGGAGGAAGATTTGAGTCAGAGAAGATTTAGGTTTGGTTTATGCAGGGTAACACTATGCATTGTCCCAGTCTGGGGTGAGTGGGGATGGGGAAGGACTGGGGACAGGGATGGGGAAGGGGTCAGGAATGGGTTCAGGAACAGGGTTGGAGCAGAGGAGCCGCATGTCCCTGGGCGAGTATGATGGCCTCAGGCGTGTGCGGGGATGTCTGGGCTGCAAAGCCCCCGAAGGGAGGCCCCCCTCTCTCCTTGTCCTTGCCTTCCTGCTTGGTGCCGCTCGCTGTGTGGGAAGGCACTCTGGAAATGCAATCGGAGATGGTGGCTGGGCTCCTAACTGCGAGTGCGGGGCCGAGTTGGAGGGAGAGCGGACCCTGCGGATGAGCCAGGGTGTGCGGGGCCGTGGGGGCACACCCAGAAGTGGGTTCAGCACATGGCTGCCTGGCCCTTGAAGGATCCAGCCCATTTCCACGCTGCACAGGGCACAGGGCTGACCCAGCGGCCAGTAGCGACAGAGGCTTTGGCCAGATTTCGATGGTCTTGGCTCAGTCCTTGTGTTTCGTTTGGAAACGGCATGTCTGGGCTGAGTGCAGGTAACTCCCGCGTGGCCTCGGCACAAAGCAAACAGCTCACACATCTGCTGCTGCTTCCTCTGAGCCGGGAAATGTGAGAGGATGGGAAAGGAGGCTGGCCAGGCTGATGGCTCGGCCGGAGACACAGCAGGAGCCAGCCAGATCTGGGAGCTGGACAGAGCCTGGGCAGGGAGCCCTGAGCTCAGAGCACAGCTGCCCGGCATGACCACCCCTGTTGTCATGAACAGGAGGGCTTTAGAGGTGCTGCCAGGGCCCACAGTGGCCAGTGTCTGGCACTATGTCCCACAGAGTTGCCTATGTCAGGTGTGCTGCCCCAGAGCCCCGGTGTGCCATTGCTTCTGCCTGACTCCATCTGTCCATAGTTTCCAGGCATCAGGGCTCACCCTGACTCGGGATAGTAAAGGGTCTCTGTCAAGGTCTGGGACTGGGCCACACCCACACAATAGTCACGAGAGCTCTGGCCCTGCCAGATGACGTGCAGGACACAGGACAGTCACTCAGGTCAGCACAGAACTCGGTGGGCATGGTTCTTTGTCGGACTGTCACGTTTCTAAGCAGAAGACCCTGGGAGGATGAGGTCTGTTTTCAGACAGTGATGTCTGCTCTCTGTGGGTAGGACAAACAGTGGGGAAGGGAGGAGTCCCTGTGAGTGACCAGGAGAGACCTGAAGACCGTTTGCACGTCTCCTGCTTCCCCTCTTCACCAGGTCGGTCTTTGTACCTGGGGTACAAACAGGGATGGGCAGAGCAGGTTGCTGACCAGAGCTCTGGAGAAACAAAAGGAACTCATAACATCTCCTCTGTATATTACTTGTGTTTATCATGGGCCAAGTCCCACAGTAGCAGACTCTACGTGAGCCTGAAGCAAAGAAAATGGCAAACTCTCAGTTCAAGTCTGAGATGAGAGAGAAACACCAGTGGAGACAGAACCCAGGTAACCAGCAGAAAATGGAGCAGGAGACGGTCACTGGCTGGCTCCCTTATTCCTCTCTGTGGCCATAAGCTGACGATGCAGAAGATTTAGGGGCACACTGGACCACATTCCAGTGCTGTGGTTCCATGATGGGAAGCACTGCTCTGGTATAAATTGACTCTGCTGGCTTAAATTTGTTTTAAACATTTGACTTGTACCAGCATGCTGTGTGCATGGTCAGCTACTGTTTTTCTGTGACTTTCTGATTTTTCATACTAAATCAAGCATTGTCTGTGCTCTGACAGAGAGCTGTGAACCCCATGTAGTGAGCATGGGCTGATTGGACAAAAGCCTGAATGACATGAGATGGTGGTTAATTGATTCCTGCGTAGATCCAATACTGATTATTATGGAACCAGAGTTTACATGTTCCCTTTGTATCCATACCCACAATTGTTGGGGGACATCCAAAATGAAACGCTGACCAGCAATGCACCCAATGTATAGTCTCTGCGGTTTTGAGGATGAGTCTGATGAGTTTTGGGTCCTGATTTGTGATTCCATGGGACATTTGTGGGACATGCATGCACTGCACTGGGACAGCCCTGGTGGCTGTGCCCCAGGGAGGAAGACGTGGGTGAAGAGCTGTAGGCTACACCAGGCCACACACACTGTATTACTGAAAGAGAGTGTGTGGAGAGCTAATCCTGATGCCTCAGTTGTGTTGCTGAAGAGGGGACATGGGGCATAGCTGTGTGTGGGGACTGGAGCAGCATGAGTACTCATGCTCACCAACTGCTGCGAAGGGGAGGGGGCATTGCTGCCTGCATTTGTGTTCTTGAGTCAAGGGATTTAATGTCAACCTATTTTCAGACCTTTGCACGGCATAGAACAGGCCTCCCCCTCCTCAGAAACAAGGCAAGCTTTCCAAAGCAAGATGGGGAGATGCCTCTCAGTGTGCTGGGGAGTGAAGCAAGGGGAGGGAGAGCATCATGGTCCTGGGGAGTGGGCTGCTATGTGGAAGAGTCTGGAGGTACACAGGAGTGTGGACGTGGGGGAGATGCTGGTACATGGGGAGGCTGTGGGGGGAGGTGAGTGCTGTTGTTACCGCCAGAAGAGCCGCATTTGTTCCAAATTCCTGTGAAAGTTATTTCCTTGCGCTGCCAGCAGCCTCCTCCTGGGCTTGGCACAGCAGCCAGCGCCATGATTAATTCAAGTAGCATTTCCCCTGGAGCTGCAGCAGCTTTTCCACTGCAGCCGAGAGGCCCCAGCCCCTTGCGCTCCTCTCCCCCCATGCTCTGCTCCTCCTCCCAGCCCCCTCGTACAGCTCTCTCCTTCCTCCACGTAATCCCCAGCCCCCTCACAGCTGCCCCTTTTCCCTTACCTCTGCTTCAGCTCCAGGCCCCTTGGAACTCCTCTTCCTCCCACCACCCTTGCTCACACAGCTCCCTCCTCTACTTGCACCCACAACCCCACACTGGTGTACACTACCCTCCAAAGGACCAGTCCCCGTGCCCCCCTCACAGAGCCCCAGCCACCAGCATGGGCCCCCCAGTCTCTGCTCCCTCCTGTTCTCCCCACGCCCTTTGGTCAGTGCCAGCTGCAGTTGTCTTCTTCCCCAGAACCTTTGCTGCTGTGCCCCAGGGCAGCTCTCACTGGCCATGCTCTCCCTGACCTGCATGTCCCTTGGGACATGCCAGCCCCTCCTTGCTCCCTACGGATTCACAGACTGATTTGGACTGGGAGTGGACCTTAAAGCTCATCTCATTCCACCCTGTGCCATGGACAGGGAGACCTTCCACTGGACTAGGTTTCTTCAAGCCCTGTCCAACCTTGAACACTTCTGGGGATGGGGCAGCCACAGCTGCTCTGGGCAACCTGTGTCGGGGCCTCCCCACCCTCACAGGGAAGAATTCCTTCCCAATATCCCATCTAACCCTGCCCTCTGGCAGTGGGAAGCCATTCCCCCTTGTCCTGTCCCTCCAGGCTCTTGTCCCCAGTCCCTCTCCAGCATTCTGGGAGCCCCTTTAGGCCCTGGAAGGGGCTCTCAGGTCTCCCCGGAGCTTTCTCTTCTCCAGGTGAACACTCCCAGCTCTCTCAGCCTGGCTTCAGAGCAGAGGGGCTCCAGCCCTTGGAGCATCTCCATGGCCGCCTCTGGACTCATTTGAGCAGCACCATGTCCTTCTGTGGTTGGGGACCCCATCCCTCCCTTGGTCCCCAGGCTTGCCCTGCCTGGCATGCTTGATCTCATGCTGACCCCAGCCCTGTCTCTCCTGCATGTCTTGCCCAGCCTCGTCTCATCTTGCTGCACAGACCTTCACTGTGAGCACTCCCCACCTGAGCTCTGCACAGCTGAAACCCAGACCCACACCTTGGTTTGGGGTCCTTCTGCACCAGTGTCCCAAGGTCAGGACCTGCCACTTCTACCCTGCACTGTGGCTGCCCCACTCAAGCCCCGCACCGTGAGCACTCTTCCCTGCATAGCCTAGCTTTCCAGCTCCACTCAGCTCCAGGATTCCCTGCCTTATTCTGCTTCCCAGCTTCCAAGTTTGCTCAGCTTCTGCACCCTCCACGGGCTCCCTATGCCCTGCAGCTGCAGCTGCCATTTTGCCAGTGAGGACACCTGGGTGCCCAGGTGTGAGCTTTGCTCCTTTTCCTTTTGTGCCTTAGTCTGTCCCTACACTCAGAGGCCCTCAGGCTACCAGGAAGGTGCTGTGCATCCCCAGGCTCCTGCGCCTCTTGCCCAGTCTCACCCTCCACATCTTGCATCCTGCCTTCCTGACAGTGTCTGTGGTTAGCCCACTTCCTCTCATCCTCCAAACCGAGGGCTTTACCCCATCCCAGAGCAGTGCTGGAGGCCATTGGCAGCCCCTACTCCCTACTCCTGGCTGTGTGTGGCTGTGGCAGCCCAGTGCGTTTCACAGAATCATGGAAGAGACCTTAAAGCCCATCTTGTTCCACCCCCTGCCGTGGGCAGGGACACCCTCCACTAAACCAGGTTGTTCCAAGCCCCGTCCAACCCAGTCTTGAACACTTCCAGGGATGGGGCAGCAACAGTCCAATAGGCAGCGTAGAGGCTGTGGGGCTGCCAGCCAGCCCCCTGCCCATGCCCAGGGCAGTGGGGACCTGGCGGCATGAGGCGGCAGTGCCAGCAGCTGTGCGGGGGCTCCCTGGACAGGGGGCTCCAGCAGCTGTGGGCTCTGACCCTCGTCTCAGCCACGTGTGCTGGACTGTAGCTGGGCTGAACCCTGACCCCGCTCCCTCCCCCAAGGCCCAAGCATGCTGGAGGCTGAGACGCAGCCCGGGAGCCAGGGACGGCTCCTGAAATAGCTGCGTGGCCGCTCCCTGGCTTTTAGTTGGTCAGTGGCTGTGCCAGGGCCGGGAGGGCAGGACGCCTGGCACACACTCAGGCACAGGGAGCGTGCGTGGGATCGCTGACCACACTGGCGCCAGCCTCCCCTCCTCTCCCACCAAGAGCCGTCACTCGGAGGGGCGGGAGCCCAGAGCCACATGTTTGCCAAAGCCACAGCGTAACATGTGCGCAGCAGAACCCCAGCCAGGGCCAGGCTCCAGATGAGCTCCCTGCTTGTGACTGTGCTGGCTGGAGCAGGCAGGACAGCCAGGGAATGGAGGCCTGAGCTGCTGAGCAGTGCTCCATTGCTTTCCAGTGTTGTGGGCTGGGCGGGGGTACACAGCAGCAGGGCTGTGAAGGCAAGGGGTGGCTCTGGGTGAGGGGCTCTGGTGCTGCCCTCGAGATGGGTCTGTGGGAAGTGGGGGCTTTGACTCCCACAGGCGATGCAGCTGTGGACCCCAGTGTTAATCCATCCCCATCTCTGGGAAGTGTAAGATGTCTGTGGTGCCTTGGCTCCAGTCTTGCTGGGGAACTGGGAGGAGGGTATGAAATAGTAAGGCCTCAATGCCCATCTCTGCCCTCCCAGTTCTCAGTGCTGTGGGGAGAGGCACATAAGCCCAGGACCGCGCTTCCTTTTCTAAGGCTGGTGCTCTGGCTTCTTTCTGCCTAGCCCTGAGCCATCTTGCTGGTCTCCTGTGTCATCCTCGTCTGCTCCATGGTAGCCACAGCACTCCCACCAAGTGCTCTTCTGACCAGCTGGAGGGCTCTCCAGCTAAGTCTTCTCACCATACCTGGGAGGAAGGAGGGGCAGGTAGCAGGTGCTGCTGCCCAGTGTGGTCAGGGTTGTGCTGCAGGGCTGGGGAAGCAGATCAGCTCTCTTGGACAACTGGAGCTCAGTGGGAAACTGTGATGTTTAGGAGGGTCTTTGGAGATCACCTAAGGGTTGTGTTTGGAAGGGACCTCTTTAGATAATCTAGTACAACCTTCGTGCACAAGCAGCACCATCCAGAGTTGTTCGCCCAGGACATCACCACTTCCCTGGGCAACCTGTGACAGAGCTTGGTCACCCTCATAGTGGGAAAGTGCTCCCTGATTTTCATTGGGACCTTCCTGTGTTCCACTGTGTGCCCATGACCTCTGATCCTGGCACTGGACACCACTGGCAAGAGCTTGGCTCCATCCTCTTGTTGTCTTCTTTCATGTATGGATGGTATCCCTTGTCTTCTGCAGGCTGAACCATCCCAGCTCTGTTAGCTCTTCTTCACAGGAGATTTGCTTCAGTCCCTTCATCATCTTTGTGGCCCTTCACTGGACTCTTTCCGGTGTGGCCATCTCTCTCCTGTACTGGGGAGCCAGCACTGGACCCAGCGCTCCAGCTCTGGCCTCACCAGTGTCGAGCAGAGAGGCAGGATCTCCTCCCTGATCTGCTGGCCACGCTCCTCCTGATGCTTCCCAGGACACCATTCTCCTTCCTTGCAGCAAAGACACCTTGCTGTCTCATCTTCATCTTGGTACCCACTAGGAACCCCGGGGCTTCTTTTGCCAGGCTGCTCTCCAGTGGGGTGGCCCCAGCATATGTTGGTGCACGGGATTGTTGCTTCCCCAGGGCAGACTTTTGCACCTCCCCATACAAAACTTCAGAAGGCCTCTCATCCATCTCTCCAGGCTGTTGAAATCCCTCTGGGCGCATCACGACCCTCTGGCATTTCAGGCTACTCCTCCCAGTTTGGGGTCATCCGCATATGTGCTGAGGTGAGGCTACACACTGCCCCATCATCCAGGTCATTAATGAAGATTCCAAACAGCACTGGACCCAAAATTGACCTGTGGGGTACACTGCTACAACTGGCCTCCAAGTAGATGTTGTGCCCCTGATCACCCCTCTCTGGACAGGGGCCATTCAGCCCACTTCCGGACAACCTCACTGTTGGCTCATCCAGCCCATTCACCAACAGCTTCTCCATGAGGATCTTAGTGGGGAGAGTGTCAGAGAATTTCCTGAAGTTCAGGTAGACAATATCCACTCCTTTTCTGTCATCCACCAGTTGATTATCAAGTGGGTGAAGCATGATTTGCCTTTGGGAGAAACCATGCTCATTACTCCTGATGATTTTCCTGTTCTTCCTCTGCATAGAAATGGTTTCCAGGATTAGCTGCTCCATCAGTTTCCCAGGGATCAAGGTGGGGCTGACTGGTCTGTAGTTACCTGTGTCCTCCTGCTTATTCTTGAAGATAGGAGAGATATTTACCTTCCTGCAGATTTCAGGCACTCCTCCAAAAACTATATGATTGAAAAATGATTATTGTGAGGGGCCTAACAGTGACATCTGCCAGCTCTCTCAGCACTCATGGGTGCTCAGGACCTATGTCCAGTTTGCCTAGGAATTCAGTGACCTTTTCCTCTTCAACCAAGGGTCTATCTTCCTTGCTCCAGCTTTCATCCCGATCTCTGGGGCCTAGGATTCCTGAAGACTGGTCTTACTAGTAAAGGCTAAGGTAGAGAGGGCATTAAGTACCCCAGTCTTTCACATGTCCTGTGTCACCAGGTTCCCCATCTTCTTCAGCTGTGGGCCTGTGCAGCCTTCCTTTTGTCACTGATACATTTATAGAAGCGCTTCATCTTGACTTTGACATTCCTTGCCAGATTAAAATCCAGTTGGGAATTAGATGCCAACAGCTGTGTTTCCATGTAATTACACTGTTCAGTGGGTGATTTCAGCAGAAAGTGCCCCAGGTGTGTTCCCTGAGCCCCCCCCCCCCCCCCCACTGTGATAGCAGCCTCTTCTACACCTATGAAGGAAAAGGGCTTCAAAACACAGCATCAGGTTCATCCCCTGGGTTCCTTAACATATCCTCTGGTCCCAAGGGCACATACCAGTTCATTTGCATCCATTATGTGACAGAAAGTATGTAGTTCATCTGTCACTTTTGTCCAGATCACCACCTCCTGGCAGAGCACAGCTCATGAACCTCTCCCCTCAGAGCCTGCCTTCCAACCTGTCTTTCACCCATCTGGTTGTCCAGCCCTCCAAACTGTATCATCCTGCCTTGGATATGAGGATTGTGGGAGAAGGTGTCAAAATCCTTCCTAGAGTCAAGGCAATCGTCACCCACAGCTGTCAGCCCTTTGACCCCACATCCCATCATTGTTCATCACAGAAGGCAAAGAGGACAGTCAATCCATGGTGGCTCTTCCCTCCCAGGATCCTCCACGTGGCCAAAAACGTGCTCTGAGAGGACTTGCTCCATGATTCTCCTGGGGACCAAAGTGTGGCTGCCAAGAATGTAGATCCTCAGATGACCCTTTTGGCCTTTGTTGAATGTGGGGTGTGATATTTGCTTCCCTCCAGTTGTCAGGGATCTCCCCTGATCTCCATCACATGTGAAGAGCAGCCCTACAAATCCATTTCTGTCAGCATCCATTGATGCAGCCTGTTGAGTCCCATGGATTCACATGGATCAACTTCATTAAAGAAATCCTGACTCCATCTTCACCCCTCTTTATTAGCTCTGAACCCTTTTGAACAGCATGGAGGCCTGAGAAACTGGTGGAGACCAAGGTGGAGGAGAAATCGGGTGTCCCAGTCTTATCTGTGCCTGCTGTCACTAAATCACCCACCACACTTGGACATGGACTCTTCTTCAGCCTTTTCCTACCAGTGCAGTGGTAGAGGCTCTTTTTGGCACCCTCAGTTTGCCTTGCAAGTCTCAACTCGACTTGAACTTTGACTTTGCTGACACCCTCCTGACATGCCTGTCAATGTTTATAAATTCCTATTGTGTAGCTTGCCTCCATACCTACCTCCCACCTCATAGAATCATGGAGTGGTTGGGGTTGGAAGGGACCGTAAAGCTCATCCCATTCCACCTCACTGCCATGGGCAGGGGCACCTTCCACTAGCCCAGGTTGATCCAAGCCCCGTCCAACCTGGCTTTGGATGCTTCCAGGGATGGGGCAGCCACAGCTTCTCTGTGCAACCTGTGCCAGGGCCTCAACCGCCCTCACAGGGAAGAATTCCCAATATTTAATGTAAACCTACTGTCTGTCCGTGTGAAGCCATTGCCCCTTGTCCTGTCACTCCAGGCCCTTGTAAATAGTCTCCCTCCATCTTTCTTGCAGGCTCCCTTCAGGTACTGGAAGGTTGCAATCAGGGCACCCCAGAGCCTTCCCTTCTCCAGGCTGAACAATCCCAATTCTCTTAGCATATGCTGCCTTTTGCATGGCAGCTTAGCCCTGAGGCCCCTGCTTAGCCAAGGCCATCTGCTGACATGTCTCCTTGCTTTCCTGAGCTCTAGGATGTACTGTTCTGGACTGTGCTGTCCTGAAGGCTTGCCAGCTTTCCTGAGCTCCCTTGGCCTTCAGCACTGCCTGCCATGGGATCCCTCCCATTGACCAGTTCCTTGTATAAGCTGAAGTCTCTCTTGCACTCCAGGATCTGTACTCTGCTTCTCTCCTTCCTTACTCCCTTTAGGATTCTACACCTACTCCTTCATGGCCACTGCAGTCACACCTGCTGCCAACTGCCACATCCCCAGTCAGTGCTCCCTTCTAGTGAACAGCAGATCCATCTGTGTGCCACCCCTGCTTGGCTGGGGACATTGGAATTTTTTGTGAGACCAGGGGTCTGTGATCCTGGCTTCCCCAGGCACTGCTGCCTCCTTGGCAGCTTCATTTCAGGGATTTCCTGGCAGAACATTGATGTCCTTGTGCTTAAAGCCTTTAGTGGCTGTGGGGACTCCGTTCAAAAGTCAGAGATGAGGGGGCTGTGGAGGCTCCATTCAGGCTCAGAGCTCTGACTCCTGCTCCCACATATTCAAGCAGCAGGACTGACACAGCCCCAGTAGTGTGTTTCCTGGGCAGTTCCATAGGCAGCTTGACCCTGTTTCCCTCTGTTTTTCAGGCAAACATCAGGAGTGTCATGAGTGAGCTACAGTAAAACCAGCTGTGGATCCAAGATTTGGAGTGGATGCTAAATACAGAGTCTGGGGCTGCCCTGCATTAGCTTCTAGCAGAGTTCCTGGAAAAATGTCCAGACTTGGTTTAAAAATTTCCAGGAGTGGTGAACTCACCGCAGGCCTTGATGAGCCCTTTTGGTGGCTAATTACCCTCACAGCTAAAAATGTGTCCGTTTCCCAGACCATGTGTGCTCTGAGCCTGCAGCTGTGTGTGCCAGCTGAGATGAGGTGGCTGCCATACCTGGTGGCTGGTGGACCCCTGTGATGTCTCTCAGGAGTCCCCAGGAGGCCTCACCCAGCTGCACTGGGGATCCCGCTGCCCTCGGGGCTCATTCAGGCCCTGCTGAGTGTCGGCTGCCCACAGGCAGGCAGCCAGCCCCATCCCATGGGACGCACACACAGAATGTCAGCGGTCTGCGGGCAGGGAGCTGGGGCTGGGGGTGCGCCAGCCACAGCCTCCCTCCTTCTGCACACAGTGGCAGAGCACAAAGCAAAGTGTTCAGCGGCCCCAAACTGAGCCAACACCATTACCTGCTCCAGCAGGTATTTTCTGTTCCTGTGGTTTTTCTCTGGGCACCAGTTTAGCATCACCCATCCAAGGGAGACAAGGGCTAGGCCCAGTTGCATGCTGAGGTGTAGGTACGGGGCTGTACCCCAGTAACAACAGCCAACATGGAGCACTGTGCTTGGTAGCCTTTGGATGAGCTCCAGTGATGTCAGTGAGGTCAGATTTGTTCTCTCCAGTGAGCAGCTCCCCAGCAAGGAGGACTGGGACAGTAGAGGGGAGGGTGAGCTCTGGAGGAGCAGATGGGTCCAGTTTCCCAAAGTGCCTGCTGACCCAGCTCTGTCATGGCACCTCTGTCTCTGAATGCTCTGTAGCTGGAGCGGGGAGGGGGAATCCTATTCCATGGTGCCATGGTGTTCTTCTCGCAGCTGCTGCAGAATTGGGGAGCAGATCCTCTGCACAGGAGCTTGGTGCTCACTGGAGATGTGCTCTGAGCTTCTCCTTGCAGGCAGCCCCTCAGACTGCAGGCAGCAGGGCTGGCGGGGGTGTTGCAGGTGCTGCCTCCTCTTCCTGGTCATGGCAGGGTGGTGCCACCCCTGCCAGGTTGACTGTTCCCTCCTGACCCAGCCATTCTGTGTCCCCTCGCCCTTGTCCCTCCGTCGCCGGTGGCCAGGCTCGCAGCCCCCAGCCGGGCCCTCTCCTTGGCGCGCACACGACGTTCCTGCACTCCTCGCGCGGGAGCCGAGGCCCCATGGCCGCTGCAGGGAGGAGCTGTGGCTGACGAGGCCTGAACTCCACTTCACCCAGGCCTGGCCCAGCTGCCTCCCCCCGGCTCCTTCCCCCAGCTTTGTTCTCTGCCGAGCTCCCAGCTGGTGGAGGAGCCGTGGGCAGGGATGTGGGGTCAGGATTTGGTTCCTGCTGACCTGAGCTCTGTAGGAGCCTGAAGAGGAATTGTGGGGGGCAAGCAGGGAGCAGTGTTTATCCCCCTGCTGTGTCTGTTGTGGTGGGTGCAGTTCTTGTGCCCCAGGCTGGGTGAGACTGGGCTGTCACAGGGCAGTGCCGCTCTCCATCCTCATCCCTAGCACCCAGGGCTGCTGAACACAGAGCTCTGAGAGCAGGACAGAGTCAGGGCTCTGGTGACAGAGGGTTGACTTTCTTCCTGTCCCATCCTGAGTGTCTTTGAGAAAAGAAGGAGCAGAGAGGCAGGGGGAGCTGCTGCTGCCATCCAGGTTGTCCCTGGCTGGCCAATCAAGTGGGGGGCGATGGAGGTGCTTGACTGTGAGATCCTTGGCATCTTGGTGAGCCTGAGCCTTTCTGTTCAACCTGTCCCTATGGTCTTTTCTTTTGCCAAGGCAAGTGTGTTGACCTGGGTGATGGATGTTGCCCCAGAGGTGCAGAATGAAGTTGTCACCTGGGTGGTGAGGAACCCACAGCAGTGCTGGAGATAAAAAGCAGGGTGCAGCTCTTGCACATTCACAACACAGTGGTCCCCCTCCTCTGCATCCCCTCATGGGGACCAGCCAGCACAGGCTGATCCTAGAGTGCCCCACAGCTGTGGGCAACACCACCCAGGGCACTGTCTGCATCAGTGAGCCCTGGGAGCCTTGTCCTGATGCAGTGAGGGCTGCAGGGAAAGTGGTGGCTGCTGTGAGGCAAGAGCTGCAGGCCCAAGGTAGTCACTGTCACTCTGCATCACGATGACCTTCTCTGAGGACAGTGTGGTGGCTGTGGGCCATGAAGCAGAGGGTGGCACTGGGGTGTGGTGATGGGGCAGGGCTGGGTCTGGCTGGTGGTCTGCTCTGTTAAGGTAGTACCGTCCCTGACACAGGTAACAGCCACAGATGCAGACAGTGGCGTGTTTGGCTCTCTTTCCTACTCCATTGGCTCTGGCATCGGCAGTGTTGTCCCCACGCAGTTCAGCATTGACAAGCACTCGGGGCAACTGTGCACAGAGCAGCCCCTGGACCGCGATGAGGGAACGTCTGCCTACGACTTCACCATCACTGCTGTGGATGGGGTGAGTGCTGGCGAGGCCGTGGGACATGGTGCTGCTGCCTCAGCATTGTGCAGGGGGATGCTGCTGTCCTTGCACTGTCCCTGACCTGGTCCCTCTGCAGGGCGGCCTGAACTCCATGGTGTACGTGAAGGTGTTCCTGGAGGACACAAATGACAACCGGCCAGTGTTTTACCCACTGGAGTACGCCGCCAGCATCAGCACACAGAGCATGCCAGGGACAGCTGTGCTGCGTGTCACTGCCCACGACAAGGATGAGGGGCTGAACGGGAGAGTGACCTACCGCATTGTCCTGGGAAACTCGCCCCCTCTCTTCTCCCTCAACCAGGACACAGGTGAGAGCTGGCAGGGAGCCAGAGCAGGCAGAAATCAGCACATTGTGATATGGGAAATGTCAAAGCAAGCCTGACTGTCAATGCTTGGACCCCTCAGCAGTGCAGTCTGCGTCCGGAGTATGCCTGTTCTTCTCCCTGCCACATCATTCCCCCTTCGACTTCTTGAGCGTCTGGCAGCCCCTTCCCAGACTCAGTCCCTGACTCTTGCTTCTGCTCCCTGCTCTGTTTCTCATTTGTCCCATCTTTCTCCCTCTCCCCCATTCCCCATCCCTAACTCACTGTGCCTTTCCTTCTGTGTGCTGATGCTTTGCCCAATCGAGCTGTATCCTGGTTTGTTTCTTGTCCCTACCAGTACCCTCCTCTCCCCAGCTCAGTTAACTCTCCTCTATAACTCTGTCACTCTTGGTCCCACCACTCTCACTGGCTGTGTCTGCTCTGCCTTGCATTGGCCACTGAAGACAGAGCTGTTTCTGCTGGGGAGGTGGGCATATGAGCGTGCAGCGCCAGGGACTCTCATCAGGACAGGAAGGTTCATTGAGGGATCTGCACACTGTTTCCCAAGTTCCCAGCAGGTGACTGGGATGAGACTGGCACTACCAGCCCTCCTAACACAGGGCTACCTCCTTCATAGGGCCTGTCAATTATGGTACTTCAGTCCCAAAGCCTTCCCTTAGGCCAGGACTCACCTGCTGTGTCATGACCCTCACCCTGTGCCCCACATTAGAAAGCCCTCTCCCCTCCTTTCCCTCTCCCAAGACCTGCCCTCTGGCTCATGTCCCTCAGCCTGTACCACTGCCTTGCTCAGGGCTGGATGTAAGGTTGAGTGGGGAGTATTTGGGCAGGCTTTCCTGGGAGGGCTCCTGTCCTTCACTCCAACTGCCCCATAGCAAGCTCCCGCTGTGATTCACATTGTTTCCTGTCCCCTCTGATCTGTCTTTTCCAGCTTATGGTTTGGCCTATCCCCTGGTGGCAGTTGACAGACAGGGGTGCAGCATAGTGCCCCATCAATGGCTTTCTTCTCCAGGTGTCATCTCCCTGTCATGGTCCCTGAGCGGCAAAGCAAACACCCTGGTGCAGCTGGTGATCTCTGCACAGGACGGGGGGGGCTTGCAGGCACAGCCAAATGCCCGGGTGAACATCAGCATTGTGGAGGGCACGGTCTCACCTCCTGTCTTTGAGCAAGCTCAGTACTTCTTCACTGTGCCTGAGGACATGTCACAGGGCGCCAGTGTGGGGGCTGTCCAGGCCCACAACCCGCCAGGTAAGGGCTCATCACTTTCGCATGCCGTCACTTTCCCTGTCCCTACACCATCCTGAAAGTCTAGCACCCACCGCACTTCCTCACAGAGCAGCCCTGCTCCGGGAGCTCCACACACACACATCTGAATGTGCACCCTATGATTGTCACCCAGCTCAGTGTGTGTGCTTACACACGTCTGTACACACACCTGTGCATCCATGAGCATGGGCACAGTGCTGCTGGACATCTCAGACCACCTTCAGCATAGCCAGCGCTGCCCAGCCTGCTGTCATTCTCCTGTCTCCATCTCTTTGTCCACAGGTCATGCTGATGACATCTTCTATTCCATCTCCTCGGGGGATCCTCATGGCTACTTCTCCATCGACTCGGCCTCGGGACAGCTCTGCACCAGCCTGCCTCTGGATCATGAGTCCCAGGCAGTCCTCATCCTGGATGTCCAGGCCCGGAGCGGTTCCCCCCCCGCCTACAGCAACACACGCGTGAAGATCTCTGTGTCAGATGTGAATGACAATGTGCCAGCATTCCCAAGCCCCTCTGACTCCATCCTGCTGCCAGAGGCCACAGAACCTGGGACTATAGTCTACACCGTGCAGGCCGAGGACCGTGACAGCGGTGCCAACAGCCAGGTGACCTTCGAGCTGGTCTCAGGGGGTGAGGGCACCTTCGGCGTGGAACGCACCTCGGGGGCAGTGCGGCTCCTTGGGGCCCTGCAGTATGAGGCCAGCTCAGCCTACAGCCTGGCCATTGTGGCCCGGGACAGCGGCGTCCCACAGCTCAGCTCCACCTTCACACTGCTGGTGCATGTGCAAGCTGAGGATGACAATGGGCCCATCTTTGACACTCTCACCTACCGTGTGGAGGTGCAGGAGGGTGTCCCCGTCTCCACCCGCTTCCTACAGGTGAGGGCCCTGGCACACGATGTGGAATCCACAGCCCTTACCTACCACCTGCGTGCGGATGGGGATGCTGCCAGCTTTGGCATCATGTCCGAGAGCGGCTGGCTTTATGTCAAAAGCGCCCTGGACCGGGAGATGCGGGACCTGTACGTACTGACAGTGCTGGCCTCGGTGGGAGGCAGCGGGGCTGCGGGGGACACCCGGAAAACCGGCACCAGCACTGTGCGTATCAGCATCACTGATGAGAATGATAACAGCCCTCGGCTGAGCGAGGAGCGGTACTTCTTCACCGTGCCTGAGAACCAGGCTCCTGGCAGCAGTGTGGGGAGAGTGACAGCCAGCGACCGGGATGCGGGGCAGAACAGCCGGCTCACCTACCGCCTGCTCCAGCACGATCCTAACTTCCTTATCCACACACAGACAGGTGAGAGACTCCTTGCTTTCTAGATGGGGCTGACTGGTGGGAAAGCCCAAGGCAGGACAGCAGAGATGGCAGCCAGGCCAGTGCAGCAGCAGAATAGGTACCTTCCTGCCCCTGTAGTGCTGGGCTCCAGCAACACAGCTGAGCAACATAGCTGAGCATGGGCTTTGCTCTAAGGCAACTCGAGGGCTGAGCTGTGTCCCCACCTCTCTGTGTTCCCACTTCCTGTGCTTGTCCCATCCCTGGAAGTGTTCAAGGCCCGGGTGGACATGGCATGGGACAACCTTGTCCAGTGGAAGGTGTCCCTGCCTATGGCAGTGGGGTGGAACAAGATGGGCTTGAAGTTACCTTCTAACCCAAACCCTTCTGGGATTCTCCCTCACAGGAGAGGTCAGCACCAAGCACAGCCTGGACCGGGAGCAGCAGTCCAGCTTCCAGCTCCTGGTGATTGTGCAGGATGGGGGAGCACCGCCCCGCAGTGCCACCGGAACCATCTATGTCACCGTGCTGGACGAGAATGACAATGCTCCTGCTTTTCTCCACGTGGGCAGTGGTCAGGAGCTGCACGTGCAGGTAGAGGCACAGGCTGGAGCGCTGGTGAGGCAGGGATCAGGTGGCCTCTAGATATGGGGCAGGTGGTTCTGCTGGGGGATGAGGAGGAGTAGGGACACTCAGTAGTTTTGGGGTGGGAGATGAGCAGATCTATGCAGCAACCAGGGCAGTCTGGCAAATTTGACTGAGACATGGCAGGATGGACATGTCCTCGGGCAATGCAGACATCCTGGTGACAGAGCAGGCAAGGGCTGCAGAGGGCTCTGGCACCAGCAGGACTTGCCAGCAGACAGAAGCTCTTGGCTTGCACCTGCCTGCAGGAAGGGACGGCAAGAGGAGCCCTGAACTTGATCCAGAAGAGCCAGGGTAAGCAACTGTGAGTTGGAAGGTGCAGGATGCCATCACCTAGATCTATGGATTTTGGGTACCACCACGCTTATTTCTGGAAGGTCAAGAAAGCAGTGCACAGCTGGGCTTGACACGCACAATAGTTTTCCGGGAATCTGCTGTGGTTGCCAGCCCAGCTTTCCCCCAGCACTCTGGTGGCAGCAGTCACCAGGCACTGCATGTGCTGCAGACCCAGTTACGTGGGTGCTGCTCAGGAGAAGTGGGTGAGGACCAGCCCCCCATCTTCCTCCCTCTGCTCTGCTGTGTCCCTGAGAGCAGCACAAGAGGCAAGGGCTCATGGGAGTCGGCCAAGGATTGCTGGCAGCAGCAGAGCAGGGTGAGCAGCCAGAGCCCTGGCCTCATCTCCTTGGCACAGGAACAGCCTGTAGATGGACACTGCACATCAGGCTGTGTGCTTAAAGCCTCTCATATGGGGCTGGCTCAGACACATCACAGCGATGGAAACCACTCTCTGTCACAGATGCTGCCTGAGCCACACACCTCGTGCAGGTCAGAGCAGGCAGGTCTGTGTTGGTGGCCACTGCCCATCTGAGTGACACGGGACCTGGGGACACTCTGCAGCTCCAGCCAGGCCTTCCCTATTCGTTGCTGCTTCCCTTCCTGTTCCAGGGTGCAGCCATCCCCTGCCCAGATGCCTTCTCGCATGCCCTGCTCTGCTGGAAACACTGCTAGCAGGGCTTGGCCTGGCTGAACGCATCTCCCAGGGCCTGAAGGAGGCAGAGAAGGCAGTTAGTCTTGCCCTCTCTCTGAGCAACACTCTGGGACCAGAGCAGGGAAGGGAGCAGCCAGCCACAGCATGGCTGAGGCTTTGCTGGAGAGGCTCTGTGATACAGCAGTGCTCACAGCCAGGGTCCGTGTGAGCCCTGCAGCCATCACTGTGTGGGACACCCGTGACACGCTACATGGCAGGATCTGCAGCTGATCCCAGTGCCTGCGGGCACAAAGTGCTGCAAGTGCCCTGCTAGAACTTGGGAGGGCTCTGCTTATACAAAGGGACCACAAAAGCAGGTTTGTCCTTCAGGGCAAAGCTGGGATGGGTTCAGAGCTGTGAGGGCAGGTAAATGCTACAGCAGCTCTGAGCAAACACCTGTTTGGGCACTTCGGTTTGCAGCTCTCCTACTGGAAATAAGAGTAGGAAGCACAGGAAGAGCCCCCTGTTAGCCATCATTTGGGTGTAGAAGAGAGGCTTGGAGGGAAAAGTGAAAACTGGATGATAACACAAAGCTCTGTGATTCCCTGCAGACGTGCTTGATGCTGTGTTCATGTTGGTGTTCATCAGACAAAGCAGAGAAGGGTTCTGTGTCAGCACCCTCCAGCATCAGCTGGAGGAGTGTCTCGTGGGAGGGATTCTAAGTTGAAGTACATTGGTGACATGCTGGCAGGACCAGGGGCATTTGCATAGGGTCTGCAGTAATGGATCCTCCCAGGGAATGGTCGCTGGGATAGGGGAGAGGGTACAAAGGGAAGTCTGTTTTCACAGAGGGGGTGACCCTGGTGCTTCTGTTTTGATGTATCCTCCTGAAGAGGTGAAGGTTGATATCACTGGTCTATTCACAGCAATCAAGGTGAGGGCTCCCAGTGAAAAACTGTAGAAGAATCGTCTTTCACTGTTCAGTCAGGAAAGACAATGGGAGATGAAATCACTGCCCCTAACTGGAGAGAGACACTGATGGGACTTACACAGTGGTGGGCTCTGAACTGGCTGCTTCAGTCTGGGGAGAAGCCTGGGGCTTTGTGTAAGTGTCACTCGAGGCTCAGCACAGGCAAAGAGGCAAATCAGATGCTGAGTTTATTAGAAAAGGAACAGAGCATGAAAGAAAACATCATTACCCCACCTCAGATTCTTCCCACTCTCTCTGCCCGGCTCCGTTCCCTAAGTAAGCAGAAGTGCTAGAAATGGTTCAGAAAAGGATGTTAATGGGATCTCTGGCAGATAATGGTTTTCATGCAGAAAGGAAATACTTGGACATTCTTTGGCATGAATGAAGCTGCAGGAATATCACAGAGGTGTGCAGAGAGTCATGGGGAAATGAGAAGTTGCTTTTTTCACAACACAAGACTGGGCAGCTCCATAAGAACTGACCAGACAGCAGGTTTAAAATAAACACAGGCTGCACTTTTTCACACAGAACATAATTAAATTGTGAAATCATTGCCCAAAGTCGCATGGGTTCAAAACTAGATGAATTCATGGAAAGAAAAAAATATCCATCAAAGGCTGTTGAACACAAATATGATCTATGGCTCAGGAAGTGTCTGAGCCACAGTAGGCTGGGAGCTGGGGAGCTTCACAGCAGGATTGTTCTACACATACCATGTTTCTCACATCTTCTCTGTATATCCACTGCCAGCCCCTGCCAGAGCTGGCCTGTGGCCAGAATGGCTCTGTGAGCTTGGAACCAGGCTGGTGTTCGCAGCAACCTTCAGGTGGCCTGGCCACTGTATCACCAGTTGGCAGAGGCAAGGCCACTGCTATTGCTGTTTATTCCTCTCTGAGCGGCTGAACTGGCATTTGGACGTGGGCCTGTGTGGGTGGTGCTCATGTAACTCCTCTGCTGAGCCTCTGCCTTCCTCGGAGAGGTCTGATTCCTCGTGGAAGGGGAAGGTGTCCCTGCCCACTGAGCAGGAGCCACTCGTGTCCGGACTGAGGGCAATAGGGACAGTGTGAGGGCAGACCCTGCCCCAGCCTGTGGTGGGGAGAGGTTGGAAGGGGCCTCTGAGACGTGGCCCCATGCAGAGGTGTCCACACAGGCTCTTCATCAAGGGCCAGGCTATATTTAGGTCTATGCCTCCATCACTGCTGTGAAGGGCTGTTCCAGATTCCTTGATCTGGTACAAGAAACCATCTCTTCATTTCCAGCCTAAACTAATTTCTGACCATTTTATACTTATTTGTTCTTGTGCCAATATTGTGTTTTCGCTTAAAAAGCTCTCTTCTCTCTCTGGAATTTCCCTCCCTCTCCCAATGTTTACAGAGCGCAGTCCCAGCCCTGCTTGGCCTGGCTGAATGAGTCCAGCTCCTCTGGTCTCCCTTTCCAGGGCTCCAGCATGGTGCCAGCAGCTTGGGCAACAGCCCTGCCCCTCACCTCCACTTGGGAGCCCACAGCCTCTCCTCTGGAGTCCTGCTCAGATTCCACTTGTCCCTTTCCTAAATGCCTTAGGAGACACAGATCACCCTTCACAGCTGGGTCTGAGAAGGTGAACTGTGCCTCGGGACGTGCTGACAGGATGGGAATGCTTGAGGTCTGTCCCCTTGGGGTGGGAATTTGGTATCTGCTGGGATGGAAGGAACTGCAGGGTTTGTACCAAGCAGGAATCCTTCTCCACCAAGGAGTCTGTGCTGGAGGAGGCATGTCTGCAGCAGGGAAGGGGTGTTTGCTGAGGGTGATCCCAAAACCTGACAGGTGCTGAGGAACACTGATGGGGATGCATCCAGTTCCATAACTATCCAGGAAAGATGTTTGTGTACAATGCTGTTGCACGTGGTCTCTGAGGGGAAGCTGGTAACTCCCCTCAGGACATGGGGTTACCTGAGCACGGGTGTGATTGATTTCTCAATGGTCTTGTGCTGCATTGGCATAAAATATGGGTCTAAAGTGCCCAGAGACAGGCAGTCAGTGCTACCCAGGAACAAAGGAGGGAAGGGAAAATCCCCAATGGAGGTGCCTGAGCCCAGGAAGATCTGCTAGCTGCATTTCCAGAGGTGGCAAACTTCTCAGGCTGGCTGTGGGAACTGAGGAGATCACTGGCTGCAGCCAGGAAGGCTGGCACTGGGCTGTCGGTGCTCACACCTTGGCATCAGCCGCTGAAGAGGTGTGTTGGGGCAGAGGGAACCAGGGCTGTTGTGGAGCTCTGTACTTTCCTATCTGCAGAGGCTCTGAGTGTAACATGGGTGAAGCAGTGCCCTCCCACAGCCCTGCAGTGTCCACCCACCCTGCTGAGTAGGTTGTGAAACAGGGCAAAAGGGAGGGAGGACTGGCAAGGTAGAGCCTCCCCTGGCCGGTGTCACTGCAGACTTCTCCATGTTTCCAGCCTCAGGCACAACCTGTAGGTCCTGCCAGGGGTCTGTTCCATGGATGAGGTGTAGGGCTGGTGCAGAAGAGTGCAGACCTTGTGCCATGCTTGGCAAGCTGTGGGGGGTGATCTGAAGAGTGCCCTGTGCCACTCAGCTGCTCCCTGGGCTGTGCTGCAGGTGCTGGAAGAGAAGCCATCGGGACTTCTGGTCGCCTCCCTGCAGGCCAAGGACCCCGACGAGGGGGAGAATGGGACCATCATCTACTCACTGATAGGTACGAGCTCCAGAATTGGTGAATCGATGCTGCTCTGACTTGCAGCCATCACCCAGGCAGATGGGTGCCCACTGCCCAGAACCCCCACACTGTGCTCCCACCCCTTCCTGCCCTGCCCTGCTCTCTCTCCTCCATGGCAGCATTTCAATTCTCTGCAGGAGCCTGGGCAGAGCGTTTCACCCTGCATGTGGCTACTGGAGAGCTGCGGACAGCCACAGCTCTGCGTCGGGCTGACCGTGCTGAGTACATCTTCACCGTGACAGCCAGCGACCGCGGCGCAGTGCCTCGCAGCACATCAGCCATCGTTCATGTCCAGGTACCTAGTACCCAGCTTCTCCTGTCCCTGCATCCCAGCTCATCTCATCCCTGCACCCCAGTGCTTCCTGTCCCCCTACCATCTACCCCTCACTTGCCTCTTGAAGAACACCTTCCAGCTACCTGTCAGCCTTTCTCCCTGCCTCCTCACCCTCCACGACCTTAATCCTTGGGGACCTTCTGCCCTTGCTCAGCTGTTGATCAAGCCCTAAAATCCATGTGGAGAACCTGAAATGGGAAGGGGTGGGTCCATCTGCCCCTGCACATATTCTCATTTCCAAAGTGGCCAACCACAGTTCTGCTTTCTCAAGCCTTGGACAGCTGACTCTGTCCTAGATACCTTGGTGCAGGGAAGAACTCAGAGGTCCCCTGCACAGAGACATCCATTCTTCCCACCATCTACTGAAATTGGTGTTCTGACTCCCAGGGTGTTTGTTCTGATCCAGAGCATGTTCTGACCCTCAGGACATCCCTCAAGTCTTTGACACTTTGGCACTCCCTGCCTTGTACTGCCTGGACAGCCACGTCCGTTCTCTTCTGTTAATAATGAGCTTCCTTTCATAGCAGAGACTCTGGTTCCCCCCATCAAGGCACTCCCACAAAACACAGTTTCACATCTTTCTGTCTCTGTCCTTGCAGGTGTCAAGGCCATTTGACTCTCCATACTGTGCCATCCCCACCAGCCCTGTCCATCACTCCCTTTTCTGTCACACAGCTGTCCCCAATCTGTGCCTTTCCCCTCTTAGTTTGGGAACTCCATGTGTGCTCCCACACCAGAGCCCAGCTCCAGCACAGGCAGGTGTGATACACCACATTCTCTCGAGAAGCAGAGCCTGGTGTTAGCCTGGCACATCTGCCTTCAGCCACCCACAATATGTTTGATACCATTTCCTTTTTACACCATGTCTGTAACTGTTCTTGTCAGCAAAGCTGTTCTGGGTGAGTTCTTCAGTGGGTTTTCCATTCAGATCACACTGCGGCCTTTCCAGCATTCTATCTCCCACCCACAGGTGCACCTCATCCCCAAATTAACTCCAGTATCTCTAATAAAATTAGAGATAGTATTTATTTATCTTGGGGTCATACTGGGTTCTCTCTCTTCCTGTACATCCCATTGGGATGAGCATGACCTCTCTTCTTGCCCAGTCTTGCTTATGTTTGCAGACTTGTTTCTGCTACTGTCTGTTGTATCTGACACAGTCACAGGCCCAAGGAGTGGCTGAGGGAAGGCAGCTGTGGAGGTCGCTTTGTCCAGCCCCCTGTTTGGACAGGGTCATCCAGGTGGCTTTTGTCTGTGTCCAAGGCTGGAGAGTCTACCACCTCTCTGGTGCCAGGGCTTGGGCACCTTCACAGTGAAAAGGGTACCCTGAGGACCAGAAAGACCCTCCTGTGTTCCAGCGTGTGCCCTGGCACACAGCCCCCTGTGTGTGCCCCTCACTGCTGCCTCTCCTTGCAGGTGCTGCCATCCTCCCGTGTGCTGCCACGGCCTGATGCCACCGTGCTGACCCTGCACCCTCTCGAGGGGGTCAAGCCAGGGTCTGTGATTGGCTCGGTGGCTCTCCCGGATGCCCCTGCACGAGGACAGCTGACCTACACGGTGGTAGGAGGTGGTGGGGACGGCACCTTTGTGGTTGACAGTGTGACAGGGGAGATTTATGCTGCCCGGGAGCTGGACTATGAAGCTGGAGCACGGCACGTGCTCCAGGTGAGTGCCGAGGACACGCAGCATGGCTATCCCTCCAGCCGACTGGTGCTGGTGCAGATCCATGTGCAGGACTGCAACGACCAGGCGCCCACCTTCCCTGAAGACCCTATCACCATCGTGGTGCCAGAGAATGCCCATGCAGGCTCCTCCATCTTCACCTTCCAAGCACTGGATGGGGATGGGGTAGGCCCCAACAGCCAGGTGCGCTATGCCCTGCTGCACCTGGAGCCCGCTGGGGCCCCCTTCCAGCTCGACAGCCGCTCGGGGCAGCTGACCCTGCGCCAGGGCCTCGACCGGGAGGCTGCTGCCTCCTTCCTGCTGGTGGTGGAGGCCACGGACCAGGCCCGCAATGTCAGCCAACGCCGCTCAGCCGCCGTCACCGCCCGTGTATTCGTGACCGATGAGAATGACAACACGCCGATCTTCCTCTCCCCGGCCACTGTCAGCATCATGGAGGACCAGCCCACAGGCTTTGTGGCACTGCACGTGGTGGCCCAGGACAGTGATCTGGGAGAGAATGGACGTGTGAGCTACTCCTTGCGAGCAGGCAATGGTGACGGCCGCTTCCACCTCAATCCCAGCACTGGTGAGGGCTAGGAGTGTGCAGGGGTGGCAGTGTGGACACTGGGAACATGGAGGCTGAGGAAGGTGCAGAGGTACATGGGGATGTTGCATGGTGTGTGGGAGGAGAGTGTGGGCTAGGAAGCCTGGAGGAAGGAGATTAGGGGTGCAGGAAGCCCCAAGCACAGTATCTGGTTGGCACAGTGTTGCTGGTCTCTGAGACCCGTCTGTCCCAGCAGATCCCAGTGCCTGCAGCCTCATAATAGACCTGTTCCAAGAGCCGTCAGCCCCTGTGCCACTGGTCCCAGCTCGCCCCAGCGCCGCTGGTCTCAGCTGTGCCCAGCTGCCCCTCTCCTGTGCCCACAGGTGCACTCTCCATCGTGCGGGCCCTGAACCGGGAGGAGGTGGCGCAGCACAACCTGACGGTGGTGGCCATGGACCATGGCTTCCCACGCCGCTCTGCCATGCAGCTGCTGACCGTGGTGGTGCTGGATGTCAACGATGAGGCTCCTGCCTTTGAGAAACCCGAGTACGAAGCCCACGTCATGGAGAACCTGCCAGCTGGCAGTCCGGTGCTGCAGGTGCTGGCCACGGACCGGGATCTGGGTGAGGACATACACAGGTGTGGGCTGCCCAGTTCAGTCAGGGTCCATCTGGAGATGCAGCCCCAGGACTGGGCATACCCTGCTTGCTTCTGCTGATCTGGAGAACCTGGCTAACCAAAGGGAAGGGTCAGCACCGGGCCTGGAGGTGGGAGATGGCCTGGATCCTGGTAGAAGCTGAGAATGGAGCAGGGATTGTGGTTCCCTCTGCTCCCCCCAGCCAGTGGCCTTTGTTCTGTAGGGGCTCCTTGGGCCATATGCGCGCCCATCAGCAGGGCTGGGCTAGGACCCCCACACACCTCTCTGCCCCCAGGGAGCAAGCCCACCCTCTTGCTCAGCCTGTGAGTGCAGGTGGGAGCTGAGAGCAGAGAGGCGTAGGGCTGGGAGCTGAATGAGGCACTGGGGCTGCTTCTGGGCCACTGTCAGACCTTCTTCCTCCCCGCAGGTGCCAATGGGCAGGTGTCCTATGGGGGTCTCTCTGGGGGACCGTTCTCCATCCACCCGCAGACAGGGCTTATTGTCACCACGCGCCCCCTAGACCGGGAGGAGCAGGAGCAGCATGTGCTGACGGGTAGGTGATGAGGGGCAGCAGGCAGGGGGTCAGGGGGGTAGATAGTGGCTCCCTGTTGCTGGGGCGGGGAGCATTGCAGGGAAGACAGGCCATGGGGAGGGAGAGGGGTCTGTGGGGTACAGCAGGGCTGTGGAATGTTTTGGACATGCAGGAATGCTGGTGCTTCCATGCCTGGGCATTGGCATATGGGTGCCGAACTGTAGCTCCCAGTTGGCAGGGCTCTCTCTGTGTCCTGCAGTGTATGCGCGGGACACTGGCCTGCCCCCCAGCCTTGCCAAGGCCACTGTGCGGATCACAGTGGGGGATGAGAATGACCATGCACCACACCTGGAGAGTGAGTCCTGCTCCGTGGAGGTCCCCGAGAACCAGAGCCACGTGTCACTCTACACCCTGCGGGCCACCGATCCCGACAGTGGAGAGAACGGGCGCTTGGAATACTGGGTGGCAGGTGAGGCGCAGTGGGAATGCAGGGCTGGGCAAGGACGGTTCTTCTGTGCTCCCATGGCTCTGGGGCATCACAAGCGGCAGGTCCTGTTCCCACTTTAGTTCTCTCCTGCTCCAAACTGCATGGCACTCCTGCCATCTCTCAGCCCTCGAGTTTCTTCACCCCTGGTAAACAGCATCCCAAGGTCTGGACAGGCTCCACTCCTCATTCCCCAGGCTCATGTCTGGTTTCCCAGGCTTGGACTAGTTCCACACCTCTCTTGGCTGCTCTGACCTGTGAATCACAGGTTGCAAAGTGAGCTCTCTGCTGTATCCTGCCCAGAATGTTATCTGGGGAGCCCCCATGGCAGCAGCACTGGCCTATGAGTGGTTGAAGTCAGTTCTTCACATGGAGCTGCAACAAGGAAGTTTGCTTCCACTGGGGCTTACTCTCCCCACCCTCCCCAGGACTTCCTGCTGTCCAGGGCCTTGTTATACCCCCTCTTCTCTTCCAGCTGGAGACCCTGGGCAGGATTTCAGCCTCGACCCCATCTCTGGTGTCCTCTCCACTGCACATGCCCTCGACCGGGAGCAAGTTGCTTCCTACAGCCTCACTGTGGTGGTGCAGGACCATGGCTCCCCCCCACGCAGTGCCACCATGTCGGTGACTGTGCAGGTGTTGGACCTCAATGACAACACACCCAGTTTTGCTCAGGCCACCTACGCAGTGGAGGTACCAGAGGACTTGCCGGTTGGTGCCCTGGTGCTGCAGCTGGTGGCCAAGGACCCGGACGAGGGCACCAATGGGCAGGTCTCCTACTACCTGGGCAACGAGTCGCTGGGCATGTTCCAGGTGGAGCCACAGAGTGGGCGCATCCGGAGTGCCCAGGCGCTGGACCGGGAGCGCCAGTCCAGCTACAGCTTCCTGGCCAAGGCAGTGGACTCAGCACCATGGGAGCCCAAAAGCACGGCCGTGCGTGTCACCGTCACAGTGCGAGACGTCAATGACCATGCCCCGGCCTTCCTGCACAGCCCACTCACCGTAAACCTGTCCCACCACACGCCGCTCAAACAGGTGGTGGCCACCATGAGGGCCGAAGACAGGGACACAGGTGCCAATGCCTCTATCCTGTACCGACTCGCTACCCCAAGCTCTGCCTTTGGCATCAACTCCTACACGGGGGACATCCAGCTTCTGCAGCCCCTGGGCTTGCTCAGCCAGCGCCAGCGGACACTCTTCATCCTGGCCACGGACCTGGGGCAGCCAGCGCTCTCCTCCACTGGGGTGGTGGTGATCCATGTGCAGGAGGAGCCATACTGCGGGCTGCACTTTCCCCGTGGCACCAGCGATGTGGCCCTGGCCGAAAATGCTGCCCCAGGTACCTGCTGGCAGTGACAGCAAGCACTGTGATGGAATGGGACAGGGCGGAAGGGGAGGTGGGAGCAGCACTGTGGGGAGCTCAGACCAGGGAGCACTGCAGGGTCTGGGGAAGCCCCATTATGCTTTGGGCAGACCCCAAGGGACCACAGGGCCTGACTGGTGCCCAGGCTGGTCAGGGTGGTGTCCCTGTGGGCTGGCCTCGGGGTGTTCCGATCACTATAGGCAGCCACAGACACCCAGGTGCTCCCAGAGTGTCTCCAGGGTCACAGACCACAGAGGGGCCATGGACAGGTGCCACAACGCCAGGCTCCTAGTGCAACATTACCATTAGTTGTGTTCCCTGTCAGCAGTGTCCTCTAGCAGAGCGGTGCTCCTGTGGTACTGCACGTGCTGCCACACACCACCCTGACCCTCTGCCACCTGCCCCAAGGCCCTGCTGTCCCTTAACACCCTTTCTCTCTCCCAGGCACTGCAGTGGCGAGTGTCCAGGCCGTGCACTTGGGGGGCTCCTCGGGGCACATCACCTACAGCATCATCAGCGGCAATGAGAGGAACACCTTCTTTATCCAGCCCAGCTCAGGTACAGCTCCAGGAACACCTGGGGAGCTCTGCCCATGCTTGCTTGGCTGCTCAGAGGCCCCCAGGGCACAGGAACGCTGCTCACAACTCTGTCCCCAACTCTGTCAGTTGAGAGGTGTTGGGACTGGGATGTGGACACTGCCCTGTAACTGTCCAGTGGCCGTTAGCACTGCTCCCAGTGCTATTGTTGTCCTCCCATAACTGGACCTTTCCCCAGAACCTCAGAGTGCAGGGTTAGATGGGATATAGGTAAGAAATTGTTCCCTGCGACGGTGGGGAGGCCCTGGCACAGGTTGTCCAGAGAAGCTGTGGATGCCCCATCGCTGGAAGTGTTCAAGGTTAGCTACGACAGGGCTTGGAGCAACTTGGGCTAGTGGAAGGCGTCCCTGCCCATGGCAGGAGGGTGGACTAGAAGAGACTTTAAAGGTCTCTTCCAACTCAAGCCAGTCTGGGATTTTGTGACAGGAGAAAGCTGGTCCTTGGAGCCCAGACATCCAGTGAGAACTTGTTGTTAAAGCGCTGTGCTCCTGTGCCCACAGGGTGGTTGGGTCCAGGACAGGACCCAAGAGATCTCACTGACACCGTGCCTGTGCTCTCTTCAGCCCACGGCCACTGTGCAGGTGTTTGTGAGCCACCCGTGGCAGAGCACAGTGTGCATCCTTTGGCACCATGACCAAGTACTGGCCACTGTCAGTCACCCATGGGCACAGCAGGCAATGCTCAGCCATGCAGAAGAGCCCATCTGACATCAGGGTGCCTGTAGCAGTCCACTGTCACCACATGTCCTGTTAGCCACCGTATGGCCCCCCCCCCCGGCACCTTGGTGTCACCACGAGCCCCTCCACACCACAGCACAGCACTGCGGGGAGGCCAGGTCAGCCCCCTGCATCCCGAGAGGGGGTCTCAGGGCCATGTTTCCATGAAGTCCTGAGGGGCCTGAGTTGCAGGTTTCCTGCTGCAGCCACAGGAGTGGGTCTGTGTGAGGCTAATGTTTGGAAGTGAGCATCACAATGGAGCTGTGTGAGCAGGACTCTTCTGCACGGCGTGTGACACTGGACTGCATGGCAAACTGCTGTGGGGCCACAGAACCACTCCCCATCATCCCTGTTTCTTTGCATCCCCTTGTTGTGCCTCTGCTCGAGCAGTGTGTGCCCATGGTTCCCAGAACACCCTGGCCACATCCTGGCTCTGCACAGTTACTGTTGCACTGCCACTTCATTCCACTGAGGAAACACTGCCCTCAGCAAAGCATCCAGAATATAAGATTTTTCCCTTAAAACATGTCTGTCTGTGAGTCCTGTATGCCTGTAGGTGATGCTGCCCTGCCTTCTCCCGGGGCAAGGGGCCAGTGCTGTAGGCAGACATGAGGGATTGGAGGTGGCCAACCAGAAGGGCTGGCATGGATCTGACCCCTGCCCTGTGCCGGCTGCCCAGCAGGGTTACAGAGGCGGTGGGTCCAAGGGGGGACAGTAGCGCAGCCAGCTCCCAGCCCACAGGTGGCGGGAGGTGAGGACGTGGCTGTTCCCCAAATCAGGCCCCTGTGTGGGCAGCTGCCACCCATGTCCACTCCTGGACATGTGGTCTGGTTCACTGTGTGCCCTGGAACCCTCCTCATCATGTCCCCACGCAAAGCTGGTGGCAGAGCTCTCACACAGGCCAGGCTTGTCCAAAGCCACGCAGCTGTTCCAGATGCTGCCACTGCCTCCCTGCCACTGGAGTGGTTCAGCTGCTGGTTTCATGTGGATGCTGGAACAGGCTGCAGAGAGGCTCCTCAGGACTCCTGGGGCAGGAATTTAGATGTAGGAGCTCAGTTCCCACTTGTTCCATGTGAACACATGCCTGTAGGAATGCTGCCAATTGATTTAGTACATCCTGCTGGCTGCAGCAGCCAAGGTGCCCGTGGCTCAGGTGGGTGGCAGTAGGTGTCTGTCCTTGGAGCCCTTTGCAAGGCTCTTACTGGACTCAAAGCTGCATGAGGTGACTGTCTCAGAGCTGGATGAGCTTGTGTCATGATAAGAACAGCTCTTTCTGCTCCACACCTCTGGAGGAGGGTCTCCAGGTGGGGGGACTGTCGGATGCTGTAATGTCAGCAGGAGGTGCTTGTCCCCAGCCAGATGTGGAATTTATCACTCAGGGCAATTCTCAGGGGCAATGAGAAACTGCCAGTGTGGGGAGGGCTGGGAAGGGCTCAGTGTATCTGTCCTGTCCATCTGAGAATGGATGGCTGGGCAGAGGGAGGGATGGATGAATGGAGGAATGAGTGGAGTGATGGATGGATGAGAGGTGGACATGCTAGTGCATCACCCCCCACATTCACTTCCCCATCCCGCTGGTTCCCCTCCCAGGTGCCATCTCAGTGCAGGACTCCAGCAGTCTGGACTTCGAGGCCAGCCCTCGGCTGCGCCTGGTGATCCAGGCAGAGACTGTGGCTTCCTTCAGCTTTATGGCCATAAACCTCAACCTCCAGGATGTGAACGACAACCTGCCCCGCTTCCAGCTGCAGAACTACGTGGCGTTCATCTGGGAGTCACAGAGCTATGACTCACCTGTCATCCAGGTAGGGCTGGGACACAAACAGGGACACCTCAGCCCTGGCCTGGGTAGGGTGAGGAAGTGGGGGCTACATGGGCCTGGGCTTGGCACCTGTACACAGGTCCTGCCTCAGGGGTTCCACAGCTGAATCTCATGTGGCTTTGCAGGTGCTGGCAGATGACCTGGACCAGGGAGTGAATGGGCAGGTGACTTACGCCATCAACCAGTCCCTGCCAATGCCAGGCTTGTACCACATTGACCCTCAGACCGGCACCATCACCACCACCGCCATCCTGGACAGGGAGATCTGGTCCCAGACCCGGTGAGTGCAGCCTGGCTGGGGGGTGCAAGGACAGGGCAGAGCTATGCAGCACAGCGCCAGGGCATGGGGGACACTGTCCGTGGTGCCCCCAAAGCTGTCCCAGCCTGGCTGTGAAATGGCTCTGCAAGCAGCAGGAGCTGAGGGTCAGTGTGAGTGTGGGAGTGAAGGGCACAGGAGGCAGATGGCCAAGATGAGCCCAAGCATGGCCCAGCTGGGTTTCTGCAGATCTGAGAAGATTGTGAGAGGCCCTGGGCTCATCCATCTCCCTTCCTGCCTGCTTAATCCATACCACATCTGCTCAATCCATTCCCACATCGGAGCACGGCATCCTTGTGTCATGCCACATGACTCCAGGCTGCTGCACTACACTGAGCCCCCCCCAGATGTCCCCTGCATCCAGCCAGGCCCTCTGGGCCCCTCACCATGTGTACATGCTCTAAACATGTTCAGCCACTCTGCCTGCACATATATGAAATGCTGGCAAACACCCCACCAAGAGTCTGAGTCTTCACTTGCCCTTTCCCACACACCTAGCTCAGGTGCAGCCCCCCAGGCCATTTTTTCCCCCAACTTGTGCTCCAGTGGCTGTGGGTCCCTCTCTCCTGTCCTCCGATGTGGGGGGCCCTGGGACAGTCCTTCCATCCACACACCTCTAACCATTCCAGAGAGGCTCCAAGTGTTCCATAGCAGCCAGAGAGCCCCAGACACCTGCCTGCACCCCGCAAGGTACTCTGCCTGTACCCACTTTCCAGACTCCAACATGTGCCTTAGGAGTGCATACACCTGCTGCCCTGCGACATCATGCCCTTCATGTACCCACACCCACTGCCCCACATGTGCTCTCTATGTACCCACTCCTACACATGCCCTCCAGATCACAGAATCAATTAGGTTAGAAAAGACCTCTGAGATCATTGAGTCCCACCTGTGACCTATGTTGTCAACGAGACCATGGCACTAAGTGTCACGTCTAGTCTGTCCACTTCCAGGGAATGCTCCTCACGGATCCATCACCCCATACACTTGGCTGCCGTGCATGGTTTCCCCACCACATGCACGTGCTCCAGCCCTGTGCACACCTGCAGTGCACATCCCAGGTGCTGTGCACACTTATGGTCCGTGTCCCAGCTGCTATGCACGTGTGCAGTGCATGTCCCAGGTGGTGTTCACATGTGAGATGCTCCCTCACAGACGTGGGCACGTGTCTGACCCTTGTGCCCTCCTACAGTTTGGTGGTGACAGCGATGGACCGAGGGACGCCACCACTCATGGGCTCAGCCACACTGACCGTGGTGGTGATGGACGTCAATGACAACAGCCCCACCATCCCGGTCCCCTGGGAAGTCCGTGTCCCTGAGAGTGAGTGTTGTAGCACTGAGGGCTGGAACTGGGGTGTAATGGGCACCACGGGGCAGGGAGAAGCCCCCAGGCAGGCTGGGCTGTGTCACACTGACTCTCTGGCTGAGCCCCCCAAGTTCTCTGGCACAACCTCTGTGGTGCAGTTGTGTCCTAAGGGAGCCATCTGAATCCCCAACTCAGCCCAGGCCCCTGCCCCACTGCCACGGCTCTGGCTGAAGATACTGGCCCTGCCTGCTCATAGTCCTCAGCCAGTGTAACCTGTGCCCGTGCCAACCTCCACCTGCCCTGCCAAGCTCCCAAGACCTTCCCATTTCCCCTAGCATCTCCCTCTCCTATGGTATCTCCCCTCCGCTCTGGTGCTCAGGCTCTGCAATGAAGTGGTTTCCCACCAGGTGAGCCACACGTGCTCCACAGCCATGGGGCTGCTCGCTCACGCCTCTCCTCCCCACAGACACACTGCTGGGCACCCAGATAGCCCAGCTGACCGGGAACGATGTGGACTCGGGTCCCCCGCTCTCCTACACGCTGCTGCTGGAGGGAGACGCAGTGGGCACCTTCGGGGTGCTGCGCTACGGGGGCCGCATTGCCCTGACGGGGCCACTGGACCACGAGCAGCGCAGCCGCTACACCCTCACCCTGCGCGCCTCTGACACACGCCACGAGACTGAGGCCAACCTCACTGTCCTCGTGGAGGACGTGAATGACAACGCGCCCACCTTCACCCAGAGTTTCTATCAGGTAATGTGCACCAGGTGTACCAGGCAGTG
Source organism: Oxyruncus cristatus (assembly GCA_013399855.1). Classification (NCBI taxonomy): domain Eukaryota; kingdom Metazoa; phylum Chordata; class Aves; order Passeriformes; family Cotingidae; genus Oxyruncus; species Oxyruncus cristatus. Next base: position 225,650 of record VXAY01000608.1, on the reverse strand, counting down.
TGGGCCATCCCGCACGAGCCCTCTGCAGCTCCTGCCTGGTCACCTGCACAGAGGATGGGTCTGAGCCCCTTCTGGCCCTGCTTCCTGACTCCCAACCACATCCTAACACTCCTCCTGCTGTGGTGTAGAAGGGGCCGAAACCATGCAGATGACCCTGGGACCAGCCCCGGCAAGGGGCACAACTGGTTGCAGCGGGTCCAGCTGGAATGGACGGGCACAGAGGGGAGGCCAGAGTGGGTGGGGGATGGGCCACAGCCTGGACAAATATTTGTGGTGAGACCTGGGATCCCACAGGCAGGTCCCCCTTGAGACAGGCAGTTTGAAGCAGTGTGTGCCTGGAGCCCAGGCAAGGGGCTGGGGAGCCCCAGGGATGCTTGAAGGAGCACAGACCCCTTGGTTATGGCTGCCCTGGCCAGTGAAGTGCTGGGCCACCTTGGCTATGGCTGCCTGGCCAACCCCAGACCCCTCCCTGCTGGGAGCTCTGGGCAGGGGGTACCAGACACTGACTGAGGTTTCCTCCTCTTCAGGTGCTGCTGCCGGAGCACACACCTGCTGGCAGCATCATCCTCACCGTGAGTGCAACTGACCCTGACTCGGGGAGCAACGGGGATGTCACCTTCCACCTGGCTGTGCCCAGCCCTGATGTCGTCATTGACCCCAGCAATGGTGGGTGGGGTTGGCACTCTGTGGGTTCCTCTCAGGGGTCATTCTGGGGATGTCTGTGGAGGGGGTGCCCCCATGCTGGCCCTGCTCAGCCCCTGACCAGATCACTTTCTGGGGTGGCTGGTGAGGCAGACACATCGGGATGGCCATCAAATGCTCCTGCCACAGTGTCCCAACACCTGCTCCTCCAGCTGATACCCCAACATCAGTCCTGGCTCCTGCTGGCCCCATGCTGACCCTGACTTTGTGCCCCACAGGGACCCTCTTCACCACCCGGCAGATGGAGTTTGATGCCAGCCAGCCCACCCTGGATCTGGTGGTGGAGGCCCATGACCATGGCTCTCCCAGCCTCTCATCCTGGGCCACAGTGCAGCTCCAGGTGCTGGATGTGAATGACCACAGCCCCCGCTTCCAGGAGCCATGTTACAACACCAGCGTCCCTGAGGACCTGCGCCCAGGCACCACTGTGCTGACGCTAGAGGCAGGTGATGCCGACCTCTCCCGGGAGAACGCTGGCTTCGACTACACCATTGTCAGTGGGAATGGTGGCAACGCGTTCCAGGTGGAAAGTCGGGTGGCCTGGGCCGAGGGGCAGCTCTGTACACAGGGAGCCCTGGTGCTTGTGGAGCCTCTGGACTTCGAGACCATCCCGGTGTACAACCTAACTGTGGCAGCCTCGGACCGGGGCCTGCCGCAGCGCAGTGCCACCGTGCCTGTGCTCATCACCGTGCGGGACGTCAACGACAACCCACCCGTGTTTGCCCGGGCCGAGTACCGCACAGCCGTCAGTGAGGCTGCGCCGCCTGGCACCGAGCTGCTGCGCGTGGCGGCCCATGATGCTGACTCGGGGCCGCGGGGCCGTGTACACTACACCATCAGCTCAGGCAACCAGCATGGGCTGTTCCAGCTGCATGAGAGCACGGGGGCGTTGAGCCTGCTGCGGCCACTTGATCGGGAGGCCCAGACCATGCACACACTTGTGGTGCGGGCCACGGACACACCAGGCGGGCACTTTGCACTGGTTCCTGTGGCCATCGAGGTGAAGGACATCAATGACAACAAGCCATACTTCCCAGTAGAGGTGCTGAGCGCCAGCATCCGGGAGAACCTGCCACCCGGCACACTGGTCACCACAGTGCGCGCTGTCGATGCCGACACTGGCACCTTCGGGGAGCTGTGGTACACGGTGCTGGAGCAGGCGGTGGGGGACCCCGCCACAGGGGATGGCCGGGACGCCTTTGCCGTCAACCGGAGCTCTGGGGAGCTGCGCTCCCGCCTCACCTTTGACTACGAGCGAGCCAAAGCCTTCCAGCTCCTGGTTCGGGCCACTGATGCTGGCAACGCCTCGGCCACTGTGACCGTGCGGGTGCTGGTGACGGGGGAGGACGAGTATGACCCCATTTTCCTGAGCCCCTCCTTCAACTTTGAGGTGCCTGAGGGCGCACACAAAGGGCAGAGCATCGGGCGTGTGCTGGCCATGGATGAGGATGAGGGGGCTGATGGTGTCGTGCTGTATGCCCTGGCAAAGCCCTCACCATACTTTGCCATCAACCAGACCACAGGCACCATCTACCTGCGCGTGGACAGCCAGCCCCAGGCCGGGGCAGGGCGTGCCAAGAGGGAGCCCCGGGAGATGAGCCTGGAGGTGCAGGCACGCAGTCCCCTGCCCACCTCCCGCACAGCCTCCGCACAAGTCACCATCGATGTCACACACACCTCCTTCGGCCTGGCGCCCGACCTCAACCTGCTGTTGGTGGCTGTGGCCGCCTCACTGGGTGTCGTGGTGGTGCTGGCTGCCGTGGCTATCGTGCTGGCGCTGGTGCGCTCCCGGCAGCGCCGGGGCCGCAAGAAGGCGGAGGGGGACGGGGTGCTAGCCCACACACAGAGTGGGTCCCTGCAGAAACTGGGCCGTGAGGAGCCGGCACTGCCGGGGGCTGAGCACATCTACCACCAGGCGCTGCCAGGGTACGGGGCCGAGCCAGCTGGGCCCTACACACGGGGTGGCTCGCTGGACCCCTCGCACTCCAGCGGCCGCGGCTCTGCTGAAGCCGCTGAGGATGACGAGATCCGGATGATCAATGAGTACCCGCGCGTGGCCAGCATCACGGCCTCTATGCAGGAGCACATTGCTGCCCGTGGCCCTGACTCCGGCATCCAGCAGGATGCCGACCAGCTCTCTGACATCTCCTGTGAGCCGGCTGCGTTGGAGAGCGCCCAGTGGTTCAAGAGCAAGAAGAGCTCTGGGCTGCTGCTGCCTGGGCCATCCTTGCAGCTGTACCGTGAGGACGGGGGGGGCAGCGCCTTCCTGGGTGTCCGCTGTGGCCTCAGTGTCTCCTCACAGCCCCAGGACTATGCCTTCCCGGAGGATGGCAAGCCCTCTGTGGATGGCTCGCTCACTGCCATCGTGGCCAGCGACGAGGAGCTCCGTGGCAGCTACAACTGGGATTACCTGCTGAACTGGTGCCCCCAGTTCCAGCCGCTGGCCAGCGTCTTCACAGAGATTGCCCGCCTCAAGGATGAGAGCTCCCTGCGCAAGCCCTTCCAGGCCAAGCCCAAGGCAGAGCCCAAGCCCCGCATCGACCCCCCACCCCTCATCACCTCGGTGGCCCACCCAGGTGCCAAGTCTGTGCCCCCCAAGCCGCCGCCAGGCAGGACCTTCCCACACCCATCCTCCCTGCGTCGCTCGCCCATCAGCCACGAGGGCTCCATCTCGTCCTCGGCCATGTCGCCCAGCTTCTCCCCGTCACTGTCCCCGCTGGCCGCCCGCTCCCCCGTGGTCTCACCCTTTGGCATCTCGCAGGGGCCATCAGCCTCCACCATCAGTGCTGAGCACTCGCTGGAGCCCTCCGAGGAGGCCGAGCTCAGGATTTAGAGCTGGGCCCCTGGACTCCTCTGCCCCAGCCCAGAGCCATGGGGCTGGAGTGGGGCCCAGCCCAGGGCTGCTGACATGGGTGCTTCTCCTGCTTTCAGCACTACACCTGGCCAGGGCCCAAGGGGGCTGTGGGTGCCTGTGTCATTCAGGGCTGTGGCCCCTGTCCCTGTGGTCTGGCAGACCCCACGCTGGCTGGTGCCCTATGGACTGCTGACCCCAGTGCTGGCACCCTGGGGCGATGGTCTGTGTGCTGCTCACCGTGTTTTGGATCAGCGCCGGGCAGGATGGTGGGTCACGGTACTCGGTGCTCTGGGAATGGCTGGGAGCAGAGGGCTGCTGGGCCAGGGACTGCAGACCCAGATCCTCCCCTCCCCAGCCCCAGGGCCATGCAGCAGCCCGGATACAGGATGACCCTGCACTGTCCCTGCTGCCCCTTCCCTAGGAGCTCCCAGAGCAGGGGTATTGGTGCCCCAACACTGGTGGTGATGTCCTAGGGCAGAGGGACAATGCTGCACAGCTGGGGTGATCTCCCAGGGCAGGGGGATGATGCGCCACAGTTAGGGGCAATACCCCAGTGCAAGGATGCTGCCTGCCCATCTGTCTGTGCTGCCTGCAGGGACAGGGGGCTGAACCTGCCTCCTGACCAGGAGGGGACACCCACCCCACAGCTGGATATGGCAGACTGAGAAGGCAGTGCCCATGTCCTGCTGCCTGTCCATGGCTGGGTGGGGACAGGGGAGCCTTTGGGCTCTCCCCAGCCCTTCCACCACCCACAGTGCAGGTGACGCTTCCAGGCGATCTCCTGCCCAGAGCTGCAGGGAGCTGTTCCTGGGGTCCCAGGAAGGGAGGTGGGTGCCCTGCTCAGTATGGGAGCTCTGTTCCCCGGGCCAAGTGCCTCTCTGGGTGGGGATCTCAGGCAGGGACAGTGCCTGTGTTCAGGCACGGGCAGTGCAGTGGGGCTGGCAGAGCTGTGTGAGAGTTGATGGGGACAGCCCAGCCCCAGGAGCAGCAGTGATGGCTGCTGTGACCCCCACCCACCCCAGGCCTGGTGGGCAGCCTGCAGCTGCAGGGACGCAGGTAAGAGCGGGTACCCCAAAAAGCCACATGGCCTGAGGCTGGTGTGGTGGCAGCCAGTGTGTTCTCTTACAGCCACAGTGGGGACATTGAGCAGCCGGACTCCCCTGGGGCCCTGTCGTGTGACTGCTCTCTGGGACAGTCTGGGTCACAGGTGCCACCTCCAGAATGTGGGCAGGTACTCCTGGCCCCAGCCCCCTGTGCAGGACTGCTCTGCACCCTCGTCATGCATGTTGTGAGCACAGGACAGAGCCCTCTGTGATGGGGCCGGTCCCCATCCCCTCCCACTGCACTCGGCTGGCCATGGAGCCAATGTCACATTCACACTATGCTCAGCCCTCACTGGAGCTTACCCCAAGCCCACAGCTGCTCACAGGGAACAGCCACGAATCGGGAGCCCTGGCAGTTTGTCTGGGAGTTCTGCCGCTGCGGGCCTGCTGTGCCCTGAGCCTGTGATCCCGATAGAGCTGTGGGTGCAGAGCAAGGGCTGGATCAGGGCACGGGGAGCCCTGCGGCAGCCCCCAGTGCACAGCCAGTCTGGGCATGAGCATGTTTGGGGGTCAGGGAGGACACCCCACACCTGAGCAGGGGCTGGGGGAAGCTTCCTCCCATCACACTTTCCCCAGACCCGGCACATGCATGCGGTGGCTGCAGCCCCAGCACCAAAGATGTTGCCTGTTCCCCTTATTTCCCACGAAGAACCATCTGTGGCTGCAGCTGCATCTGTTATCATCAGTCCCCCATCCCCCTTGTGCTGTGGGGGTCCCTACACCGTGGAGGTCCCCCAGTGTTGCACTCCAGTCCAAACGCACAATGGGCCGCAGTGACAAGGGACAGGGACCTGTAGCAGTAACAGGGGGCACTAAGGTGGCACAGGGTCATGTCCACCCTGCCTGGGATCCACAGGGACCTGAGGGCCTCTGGGAGGGGAGAACACTTCTGCCTTGGTGCAGGGACAGCCCACAGAGGTTCTTGGGGTGGGCACCCCCGTCCCCTTTGTCCTGCTCACGGGCACTGTGGGAACATGCTGTGCTCCCTGGGCCCTGTGAGAGCACTCTGGGGGTGTCCTGTGCTCCTCAGCCTCTGCAGAGGCACTCTGGGGGTGCCCTGTGCCCCCTGGCCGTGCTCTGCCCAAGCTACCCACAAAGCCCAGCTCCCACTGCACGACACAGACAGGTCACCCTGCACACCACATGGAAGGGTCAGACACATGCACCCTGCTTTCGGCTGGGATCACCGAGCCCCTAGTTATTTATTTTTACACATTGTACTATGATTCCTGTTTTTACTCGTTTGTACCTTTTGTATCGTGTCTCGCGGAGCTGCATGTACCGGCGCTGCCCATGGCCATGCAGGGGCCACCCGCGCAGCCTGGACCCAAGTGCCAACTTCTCAAAAAATGCCTTAATAAACCACACGTGTTTGTATGGAGACAGCTGTATCCCCGCCAGACTGGCACTGTGTCCTTGTGGGGCTGGCAGGGGAGGACAGACCTGTGCCACAGGGGGCTCAGCACATAGCTCAGTTGCTGGCAACGTGCTGTGGGCCACGGGCCTGGCCAGGCTCTGGAACCCACGTCCATGGCTCCATCCTGCAAAGTCCCTTCTTCGACAGGCCAGCGAGGCTGCAGCCCGGGGTTGTCCAGCAACAAGGCTGATCATGTGTCTCTGTGGGCACACACAAACACAGCTGTGCGAGACGTGACTCCACACGTACACACAGCTGGTCCCACATGCCATGGGCAGGCCAAGCCCGTCCCGTCCCGCTGTCCTTGCTCCAGTGACAGCTGTGGGCAGGGCTGTGAAGGGACCCCGAGCTGCAGCAGCTGGGCTCGGACACGCCCAACTGGGTGCCTCACGTTCCCAGGATTCCCACTGCAGACACCTGGACATATAAGCCCCAGAGGCCACGGCTGCATCACAGACACCAGCACACACAGACACACACTGGGGATCCTGGTGATCCCACCGGTCTGCCCAGTAGCTTCAGCTCTGCTCACCCCTGTTGGGTGACAGACACACGTGAGGGGTTCTCCACTGATCTCCAGACCCTATGACCTGGCTCCACACATCACCCTGCAACAATCCCCCCAACCCTGGGAAACAGTCCTAGAGTTGGAGAACTGGAAGTGGCTGTGCAGCCATGAGGTGCGGGACGTGGCCAGACCCACACGCTGACCATCAAATACTACATGTGACCAGTCACTGCCATCCTGCCTTTCCTGCTTTCCCACTTTTTCTTGCTCCCCAAACCATGCTGTTCCCTCTTTGTCCTCAGCTCTCAGTTCCCAACACTCCATAGCAAGTTCCGCACAGCCCCAACCTTCTCTGCAGGGCTCGCCCCCACGGAGAGTATTCCACCCCCCCCATCCCCCCCCATAGTGCCCGGGGGGGGCAGCTCCTGTCCCCCTGCTCTGACATGGCCGGGAGAGCAGCTGCCGTCCCCATGCTCCGACGGGACCCCTCGAAATGTGAAGGTGAGCGTGAACAGGGGAAAGCTCCCCTCCCTGTGTTCCTGAGGTCCTTTTGTTCCTTTATCCCCCATCCCGATCCCTTCCAGCTCCCTGCGGGGGCCCATCGGGGCCGGGACACCGGGGCTCCCTGGCCCCTCCGGGCTCCAGACCGGCAGCAGATGCTCGTTTGCGTGATTAGCTCTGCCTGGGCGCCCTAATCCCGTCCGGCCAGACAGGTCCGGGACATGATCTCCTGCAAATCCCATCCCACTTAGAGTCCGCCTCCAAGCTGGGACCAGCTGGAGAGAGGGGGTGCAGCCCCGGCCAGCGCCAGGAGGGCCGGTCCCTCCCTGCGGCCGGGTCGGCGGGAGCGGGAACGCCGACAGCCCTGGCGCGAGGCAGCCGGGGCCAGGCAGGTGGTTTTCCCATTGCCCGTCTCTTCCTGGCCTAGACTCGGCTCCGCAAAAACAGGAGCACAGCTGGGAACTGCCAGAGCGGCGGAATGCGGCGTGTGACCCGGCTGCCGCCCCGCGGCCCCTGCAGCCCCCGGCCGAGCAGGAACATAAACACTGCTCCCCTAGCCCCCCAGTCCCGTGTCCCCGACTGACCGAGCCCCGGGAGCACCGGCACCCCCGTGCCCACGGTGGGGGCCCGTGGCACCGCGGACACGCAGCGTGCGGCCTCGGGCTCCCGCTGCCCCGCGGGCCATGGCCGGCCACTGCCGCTGCCCAGCCCAGGCTCCGCCTGCGCACCCACCAGCCCTGAACCCCGACATGGACACCGGGCCCCATTCCCCGTCCCGCCGTGGGAACGGCTTCGCCTCACCCAAGGAGGCGCCCGGGAGAGGGACGGGAACAGGGGCCGGTGCCGCAGTCAGGCCTCCTCTCCAGGCCGCCGGCGAAGGGGGGGCCTCTCCGTCGGGACCGTGCCCGGGGCGTGCTGGCAAGCGGCCAGGAGGGTCGGCTAGTGTCAAACTCGGAGCTTTGGATCTGGACCCCGGACCCCGACCCCGGTCCCATCCCCCTGCTTCCGGCCCGCCCACCACGTGACAGGGCAGTCACGTGAACGCTGTTTTGGTCTCCCCACGTGGCCGGGAGTCACGCGCTTTCAGACGTGACCGGGATGGCGCCAGGGTAACGGGGCCGGGGATACTCCCCGGGCCGGGGATTCCGACGGGGCTCCCCGGCGATGGGAGGAATGGGCACCGGGGCCGGGAGGGGGTCAGGCGAGGCTCCTCGATGCTGGCGGTGACGGGGACTTGGGCAGTCAAACGGGGCTCCCCGGTGAAGGGAGGAATGGGGGTCGGGGGGTCAGACGGGCTCCCCGGTGTTGGGACTCGGGGGGTTCAGGCGGGGCTTCCTGGTGACCATGTAATGGCGGGTCAGACGGGCTCCCCGGTGTTGGGACTCGGGCGTCAGTTAGTGCCCTGCCCGTCCCGGTTTGCCGGGGCCTTGCCGGTGCCCGCGCTCCCCTGAGCCCGTTGCAGGTGTCGGGGGATCCCCGCTGTGCTGGTGCTGTGTGCGGCCGCCTGGAGCTGTGCCGCGAGGCTGGCGCTGGAGCTGGAGCGGGACCAGCCGTTCCNGACGGGACGGGGCGCCGGTGCCGGTGCCGCCGCCGCCGCTCACCGCCTCGCCCCCAGCGTGCCCCCCGGTTGGGCCCACGCCGGCCGCGTGGACCCCGGACAGCCGGTGCAGCTGACCTTCGCCCTGCGGCAGCGCGGCACCGCCCGCCTCGCCCGCCTCGTCAAAGCCGTATCGGACCCCCGGTCCCCCCAATACGGTAACGGCCACGTGCCTGAGCCCCCTGGGTCCCCCGGGCCTGTGTGGGTGTCTGAACCCTCTGTGCCTCCCAGGGCAATACCTGTCCCTGGAGCAGGTGCGAGACTTGGTGCAGCCATCCCCAGCCACGCTTATGACAGTACTGAAGTGGCTGCAAGGCTATGGAGTGGAGGACTGCCGCAGCGTCACCACCCTTGACTTCCTGGAGTGTTACCTGCCTGCGAGGTGAACCCCGAGGGCTTGGACCCACTGGTGATCCCGTGGTGGCTGGCCCTGTATCCCATCCCGTGGTGACTGTCCCTGTGTTGCAGCATGGCTGAGCTCCTGCTCCCCGGGGCTGAGTTCCACCGGTATGTGCAGGGCCAGCGCAGCCTGGTGCGATCTCCACTGCCCTACACTGTCCCCCTGGAGCTGGCGGAGCATCTGGACTTCGGTATGTTCCACTTGTGGGATATGAGGCTGTGGTGCCGCCCCAGCCCCCAGGAGCCCCCTCAGCCTCCCCACAGCCATGGCTCGGCACCCCTTGCGCCCTGCATGGGATGGCCACTGGAGCCCACGCGAGGGGGTCCTCAGGGCTGGGGCTGCAGGGGTGGGGTCACCGAGCCCTGCTGCTGGCCAGCCCGTGTGGACACGGGGATGGTGATGGGGGAGCCCAGGGGCCGTGTCCTGCCCTCCTGGGGCTCTGTGCCCTGACAGTCCCTCTGGTCCCACTGGGCTGTGCCGCAGTGGGTGGGATGCACCGGTTCCCCATGGAGCACACAGTCAGCAATGCTGAGGCCAGGAAGGACGTGGAGTCAGCGGGAGCATTGTTCCACCTGGGTGTGACGCCGGCCATCCTGCGCCAGAGATACAACATGACAGGGGGGGACGTGGGGCTCCTGCCCAACAACAGCCAGGCCTGTGCACAGGTAACAGAGTTGCCCAGATTATAGGTCTGTGGGCTGGGGCAGTCCTGTGGATTGGTGCTGCTCTGGGGGTCCTGAGACAGCTGGAGGTCCCTCGGCAGCTGCTGGGAGAACCTGGTGTAGCACAGACCTGTGCTGGGCAACTTTCTAAGTTAGGATCCAAGTCTTACCTTATTTTTTCAAGACAAAACAGTCTGTCCCTTCATGTTGTGCAGTTCCTGGAGCAGTACTTCCACCAGGCCGACCTGGCTGAGTTCATGCAGCTCTTCGGCAGCAGCTTTGCCCACCGCACACAGGTGGACCGGGTGGTGGGGCGCCAGGGCCATGGCAAGGCCGGGCTGGAGGCCAGCCTGGATGTGGAGTACATCATGAGCACAGGTGCCAATGTCTCCACCTGGGTCTTCAGCAATGCAGGTACTGGGGGGGAGCCCTGAGAGGTGGGGGAACACCTGAAGGGGCAAGAGGAGAGCCCTGAGGGGTGGGGGGAACACCCACAAGCATGAGGACAGAACCCCGAGGGTCAAGGGAAGAGCTTGCAGGGCTATGCAGACACACCTGGCTGCAGTACAGCCCCAGGTGCCTTCCCAGCTGCACCCCCCAAGTTGGAGCTGACACTGGATTCCCAGCTCGTAGGGGAATCACCCTTGATTTATGTATTGGCCTTGAACTCTGTGAACCTTCAGCATCCAGAGTATCCTGGAGCAGAGGTTTCCTTGCCAGCACCGTGTGGAGGAGCTGCCCCGCTTTGCTTCTGTGGAGGAGGGCAGAGCCATGGGATTTTCTGGCCTCGCTGGGGATGGAGCTGAGCTCTTGCTCATGAGTCTCCCAGTGGAGCAGGGAGAGTGAGGGAATTTGGGAAAACAAATTGCTAAACAGCCTGCACAAACACAAACAGGACACAGTGCTGGGGGCAGTGTCCCTGTCCCAGATGAGGAACTGGCTGAGCAGGAGGCAAGTGCCCCAGGGACACTATCCCAGTTCCTGTCCCTCCCACTGCCCCCACGCAATTACTGCTGTGGGAAGGGCGTGGGGACAGTGAAGTGGGTGACTGAGAATGAGCGGGGGTGGCTGGGCCTCTGCTCCCCTCCAGATGGAGAGGGCTGGGGGGACAGGGAGGGACCCGGGCAGGTGCAGGTGGAATGTGTGGAGGTGGCATGTGCATCACTGTGCTGGAACACACTGCCACGGGAGGGGCCACGGCCCTGCTGGATCCAGAGCTACCCAGGTGGCTGCAGCCCTGTGGCAGAGGCTTGGAGAGGGGGGCGTGTAGGCCCCTGCCCTGGGGTTCAGGGCAACCCGCTCGCCAACCCTGTTGGCCAAGCTGGAGCCTGGTACCATCCACCATAACTGGCCCCAGGATGAGCTCATGGAGCTCCAGGCTGGCCATGCTGTGGCTCTGTGCCCCGTAGGCAGGAGCTGGGGGGTTTCAGCCACCAGTACTGGCGGTGCTGCTCAGACAAGGCCCACAGCACTGGTGTCAGGGGAGCTGTCCCTGTGTCCCTGCCCTGCTGTCCCCGCAGGACGGCATGAAAGCCAGGAGCCCTTCCTGGCCTGGCTGCTGCTGCTTAGCAACATGTCAGCAGTGCCATGGGTGCACTCGGTGAGCTACGGGGACGACGAGGACAGCCTGTCCCTCGCCTACATGGAGCGCGTCAACACCGAGTTCATGAAGGCAGCAGCGCGCGGCCTCACTATCCTGTTCGCCTCAGGTGCGACCGGGCCTGGCATAGGCTTCGTGCTGAGCGCAGCTGCAGGAGTCCTCCAGGAATCCTGGGCTGAAGGGTGGGTGGCTGGGGCACCACGGTCACCTGTCCCCTCCCCATCTGTGTGTCGTCAGGTGATGACGGCGCTGGGTGCAGGCGGGTGCACAGCGGGAACCACACGTTCCGGCCCAGCTTCCCAGCCTCCAGGTGGGTGAGGGAGGGAGCTGGGTGCAGGGGCACTGCTGGCCTCAGTCCTTGCAGGGTCTGAGCCCCCTGGGGATCACCTGAGGGTCCCCACCAGGGCCTGGGGATACTTGCAGACCCCAGATCTGAGGCCTGTGCAGTTTCTGGGGGCAGGTGTTGGGTTTGTGAGGCAAGGTTGTGGTAGCGGGGGAGCCATGGGGGGCTGCTGAGGCCTAGGCAGCCATGTGCCCACCCACAGTGCGCCCCTGTTACCCCAGCCCCTATGTCACCACTGTGGGTGGCACGTCCTTCAAGAACCCGTTCCTGGTGACGGAGGAGGTGACGGATTACATCAGTGGGGGCGGCTTCAGCAACATTTTTCCCATGCCTGGGTACCAGGTGAGGGTCACCTGCACTGCTGGGCTGCCTGGGACCACAGGGGGCCTGGTGGGGGATAACGGACTTGGGGATGACCCGTGGGCCATGGTGTGGTGACGCTGGGCTGTGGTGTGGGTAACAATGGGCCGTGGTGGGGGATGAAGGCTGTGGTTGGGTGCTGACAAGCCATGGTGGGTGATGCAGGCTGTGGTTGGTGATGAAGGCAGTGCTTGGGTGATGACAAGCTATGGTGGATGATGAAGGCTGTGGTGGGTGATGAAGACCACAGTTGGGTGCTGACAGGCTGTGCTGTCCCCAGGCTGCTGCCGTTGGGCGTTACCTGCGCTCGGCCTCGAAGCTGCCGCCCAGCTCATACTACAACAGCAGTGGCCGCGCATACCCTGACCTGGCCGCACTCTCTGACAACTACTGGGTGGTGACGAACCGCATCCCGCTGCCCTGGGTGTCGGGGACCTCGGTAAGGGCCTGTTCCCCGCCGCCCCCCAGGCGGGGGGGGCTGCGGGCTGAGCATGGTGTCCCCACAGGCGTCTACACCAGTGGTGGCAGGCATGGTGGCACTGATCAATGACCGGCGACTGCAGCGGGGGCTGGCACCCCTTGGCTTCCTCAACCCTGCGCTCTACCAGCTGCAGGAGCGGGGCCTTGGCGCTGCCTTCTACGATGTGAGCAGGGCAGGGGACAGGCTGGGGTGTAACGGGTGTCTCAAGGGGCTAGGCTGGGGTACAGCACACCATCCTGGGGGCTGGGGGGCCATGGGTGCCTCAAGGGACTGTCCTGGGGGCTGGGGGTCTGTCCTGGGCCTCTTTCTCCCAGAGTCATGCTTGGGGCAGGGCCAGCAGTGACCTGCTGGGGCGTAGGGGAATCCTTATGGTCTTCCCTTGGGAAGGGTGTCCAGGGAGGGTCCCCATGGGCCTCCCTTGAGCTTTGTGTGGCAGGTCCCCTTGTGTGGCTGTGGCTGTTAGGGGGTGCTGTCCCCTGAGGAGACCCTGGGGAGGGGCGGCCCATGCCATAGAGAATGTAGTGGGGGTCCCCTTGCTGGATTTCCCCTGTGCCCCCGCGCTGAGGCCAGTCCTCCCCACAGGTCACCCAGGGCTGCCACCTGTCCTGCCTGGACGGCACCGTGCAGGGCCAGGGCTTCTGCGCCAGCCCTGCCTGGGACCCTGTCACCGGCTGGGGCACACCCAACTTCCCGAACCTGCTGCGGGCACTGCTGCTGCCCTGACCGGGACACCAGGACACTGGGACTGGGACACTGGGACAGTGGGATTGGGACACGGGTACTGGGACAGTGGGACACCAGGACTGGGACAGTTGGGATTGGGACACGTGGACTGGGACAGCGGGACACTGGGATCAGGACACCGGGACTGGGACAGAGGAGCACCGGGACTGGGACAGAGGAGCACCGGGACTGGGATAGCGGGACAGCGGGACTGGGACGCTGGCACCGGGACAGCCGGACGCGGCGGCGCTGGAGACCGGGGCGCGGCCTGTCGGGGGCGTGGACAATAAACACGTGGCCCTGCCCCTTCCGCCTCTGTGTGTGTCGGCGGCTACGGCAGGGGGCGCGCGGGGCAGTGAGCAGCGGGGCCAATGGCGCGGGGGGCGGGGCAGCGTGGCGACGCGGCCAATGGCGCAGGGGGGCACGCGCAGGCGCGGAGCGGAGCCGGGGCCATGAGCGGCAGCGCCGATGCCGACCCCGCACC
>VXAY01000608.1:91209-145585 GCA_013399855.1 Oxyruncus cristatus | reverse complement strand
ATGGGGCGGGCTGGCTCTGCCCCCCTCGGCCCCCCGGAGGTCCCCAGCGCCCACCCAGCTGCTCTCTATGCAACCCCTGGGGTGTGGGGCTGGGGGGGTGCGGGGGAGCCGTGCATGGGGAGGGTGTGTGTGTGTCCGTGCTGTGTAAAACCCTTCGGAATAAAGGGTCTGGTCGAGGGCATCGTCCCCGTGTCTGTGCTGCTGTTGGGGCACGGGGGGCTGGCCAGGACACTGGGGGCCTCACACACATCCCGCTGCTGGCCTGAGATGCCCCACATCTCAGCTCTGGGGTGCTCAGGAGGGTGGCCATGGGGCAGCAAGTGCTGCTGGAGCCATGGGGTGAAGCTGTGACTGTTGGGGGGCAGCAGTGGCATGTGGGTGGTGGTGTTGGCCCCACAGGTGTGGGGGCTCCAGTCCCCTGGTGCTGTGACAGTTCCTGTCCAGCACCCACCTAGGACCCCTGGGACCCCCAGCACCCCTTCCCTGTACATGACCATCACCTGCAGCTTCCCCAGTGCTCCTGGGGTGGGGATGAGGATAGGGGTGGGGATGGATGGGGTTAGGGATGGGGATGATGCTGGTTGGATGGAAGTGAGGTTGGGATGAGGAGGATGAAGATGAAGATGGGAATAGAGATGGGATTGCATAGGATGAGGATGAGGGGATGGGATGAGGATGAAGGGGATAAAGCCGATGGGGCCCCAGTGGTGGCCCTCCCAGGCTGCTGGGGAGCCCTGGGGGGCACCGCCTGCTCCCCCAGGACCGGTGGGTGCCCCAGGGCAGCAACTCTGTTCCCTGTCCTGTTTCTCCCTCCATAGCCTGCAGGAGCAACGGCTAGAGAGCAACCATATTCCCCCTGCCAGCAGTTCATGGTTTTATTGCAGTCACTCGGCGTGTCCACCACAGCTTTTCTCCAGTTGTACAGCATGGAAACACTGGGGAGGGAAGCAGAGTGAGCTTTATTCCAGCCTTTTTCTCCCCAGGAGTATGGAAGGTCACCCACACAGCAAAGGGATGCAGAGTCCAGCTCTGGGGCTCCAGCTGCACAGCAGGGCTGGGAATCAACGGGATGAAATGATAGCAAGTAATAGAGCAGGGAGATGGCCTGCTGTGGTCAGATTCCAGTGGCACCTCCCCTCCAGTAAGGAACTGGCCAGGGGCTGAAATCCGGGGGTCCTGCCCCCACCATGCCCCATTCCAGTCCTCGCATCCCTGTGGGTGAGACTTCCTATTTCCCAATTGATTTGTGAGCAAGTCCCATTCATCCCTTTAGCTCTAGGTGAGGTTTTTGGCCCAGGTGAGGTAATTTCTGTATCAGAAATAGTGTGGCCAGCAGGACTGTGTAAGATATTCTGTGCCCCTGTGCTGGCACTGCTGAGGGACCTCGAGGGCTGTGTCCAGTTCTGGGCCCTCACAAGAGAGGAGCTGGAGAGACACTGAGGGGCTGGAGCATGTCCAGGGAAAGGAATGGAGCTGAGGAAGGGGCTGGAGCAGCAGGAGCAGCTGAGGGAGCTGGGGGGGCTCAGCCTGGAGAAAAGGAGGCTCAGGGGGGACCATCTGGCTCTGCAACTCCCTGACAGGAGTGGGGAGCCGGGGGGGTCGGGCTCTGCTCCCAGGGAACAAGGGGCAGGAGGAGAGGAAACGGCCTCCAGCTGTGCCAGGGGAGGCTCAGGTTGGACACGAGGAGGAATTTCTTGCTGGAAAGGGTGGTCAGGTACTGGAAGGGGCTGCCCGGGAGGTGTCTGAGGAACGCCTAGCCGCGGCACTCAGTGCTCTGGGCTGGGTTCCGAGGCGGGCATCGCCGCTCGGGGCGGTGGTTCCCCCGCAGTGACCGATCAGGAGCTTTCCATGTCCTACTCCATTTCCCCGTCACGTTCCACTCGACGGGCGCCGTGACGTCACAGACCCCGATCGTCACTGCCGCCCCTGGCCCCACCCGCGGGTTAACCCGCGCCGCGCGCGCTCATCGGCCTCTTTCCGCCCGCACGCGCCAAGATGGCGGACACGCAGGTGGGCGCTGAGGTGGCTCCCCCGGGACCCCCCGGCACGGCCCGGGGACACCCCCCAGGGCGCTACACCGGCCAGCGGGGACCGAGGGGCGCGGGGGAGGGGGCCTCGCCCGGAGAGGGGCGGTGGGAGCGGCGCGCGGGATGGGGGTTCGGCCCTGGGGTTTTGTGGCGGGACGCCGAGGGGGAGTCTCGGGGTTTGGGATGGGGCGGGAGAGGGACCCGTGCCCCGGAGCTGGGGGTGCACGAGGGGGGTCCCGGTGCTTGGGGTTTTGGGGTGGGGGCGACGATGATAATGTCGGGAGAGGGTCCCGTGCCCCGCGGGTTTGGGAGGGGCGGAAATCTCGGTGCCCTGGAGGTTTGGGGGCGGGAGGGAGGAGATGGGCCCATGTTCCCGGGATGGGGGCGGAACCTCTGTGCCCCACAGGTTTGGGGCGGGGGCAGAGGTTCCCGAGCCCCAGGGCTGGGGGAGATTTCGGTGCCCCCTGGGGTTTTATGGGGTGGGTCTTCGTGACTAGGGGTTTGGAGGAGGGGAGGGAGGGTTCCGGTGTCCCGAGGGTTTGGGGGAGGGCACGGGGCCCGGTGCCCCGGGGTTGTCTGTGGTCTCTGTTCCCCCGGGACCTTGGGGGGCGGGGGAGGGTCTCGGTGCCCCGCGGCCAGGGCCGACTCCACCCCGGTGCTGAGGGTCTCACAGCCCAGGGCCGGGATCCCGTTCGAGGCCCCACGCTGACCCCACCCCGCTCCCTGCAGACGGAACGCGCGTACCAGAAGCAGCCGACGATCTTCCAGAACAAGAAGCGGGTGCTGCTGGGTGAGGGCGGCAAGGAGAAGCTGCCCCGCTACTACCGCAATGTGGGGCTGGGCTTCAAGACTCCCAAAGAGGTGAGAGGGTCCTGGGCAGGGCCTGTGTGACCCCCAGCTGTGCCCCCAGGAGGGCCCTGCCCAGGATGGGGGTGGCATTTTGGAAGGGGTAGTGGTGGTGCTGGAGCCAGTCTTCTCAAAGGCTTTTCCCACCTGGACCACTGCATGATTCCCTGCTTTAATGAGTGTTCTCTGAGCTCTGGTTTTACCTGAGCTGTGTCCACTCACCTGGTACCCACCTGTTCTTGCAGGCCATCGAGGGTACGTACATTGACAAGAAGTGTCCCTTCACCGGGAACGTCTCTATCCGGGGCCGCATCCTCTCAGGTGAGCTGGGACATCCCTGAGTGAATCCCAGGGGAGTCCTGGGGCAGGTAACCCCCCCAGGTGCCTGTCCCCACCCTGATCCTGGAGCCGCAGATGATGCCGATCTCACGATGGTCTGCCGAGCCCACCACGGGCCTGACGATGCTGCCACTTGGCTTCACTGATGCAGGTGACAGGAGCAGGTGCTGGCAGGGACCCCCCAGGTGTGCTGTGCCTGGGGGGCAGGTGTTGCTCTAGAGCAGGAGCAGGTGGTGCAGGGAGCATTAGAGAGTGTGTTACATGGGCTTGAAAAAGAGCCATAATTGGGTTTGTAACAGAAATGGGGAGGGCATGGCTTGGCACAGAGGGAGCAGCTGCCCTGTGGCCTGGCAGGACACCTGAACACCCCAGAGGGAGGTTAGAGTTTGGGATTTAGGTAAACACGGAGGAATACCTGTGCCTGTCCCCTGTGGCTCAGGTGTGGTGACCAAGATGAAGATGCAGCGCACGATTGTGATCCGCCGCGATTACCTGCACTACATCCGCAAGTACAACCGTTTCGAGAAGCGCCACAAGAACATGTCTGTTCACCTGTCCCCCTGCTTCAGGTGTGTGCAGCTGTCCCTGTGTCCCTCTCCCTGTGCTCCAGGGGTGTTGTGCAGGTGTCCCTTTGTCTCTATCCCCATTTGCGCAGGTGTCCCTGGGCTGTGTCAGGTGTGTTGGGGGTGTCCCCACACCTGTCCATATTGACTGTGTGTAGTGCTGAACTTGTACAAGCTGCAGTGAGGGCACACCTGGGTGGGACACGGGTGGGTTCATGGCCCAGCTCCTCACGGGAACCTGCTCCCAGGTGATGATGTCCAAACTCACGATGGTCTGCAGAGTCCCCCAGTTGAGGGGCTGCTGACAACGCCACTGGCATGTGCTGAACCATGGGGCAGGTTCCGGGCCTCCTGGGGAGAACAGCCAAGTTTGGGGTTCTGAGGGATAGGGGAGCCCCGGGAGCTCCTGACCCCCTGGTGTCCTTGCAGGGACGTGCAGATTGGGGACATTGTGACGGTGGGTGAGTGCCGCCCGCTCAGCAAGACCGTGCGCTTCAACGTGCTCAAGGTGACCAAGGCCGCAGGCACCAAGAAGCAGTTCCAGAAGTTCTGACATCTGTGGGGAGAGGTGGGGGAAGAATAAACATTGGGAACGTGGAACTACCTGTTTGTGATCCAAAATGAGTCCTGTGGGGTATATATCTGCGAGCTCACCAGACTGGGGAAAGGTCAGGTGTGGGCTTGGGGGTGTCATGGTGGGAGCCCAGGCACGCAGCACAAGGCAGAAGGGGACACGCTCCAGCTGCTGCTGTCAACAACTGGTGTGTTGCAGTGACTTCTCAATCCAGCACTGGTTTGTGCTGGGTCTTATCCCCACTCCCAGGGCCACGACAGCAGGTGCAGCAGGTGAAAGGGCCTGGGGCCAGCTCTGACACCTTGAACTGGGCCAGCTTTGGTGAAACGAGATGATCTTTTATGTCCCTCCCAACCCAAACTATTCCATCATTCCATGACCTCTGGCTGCTTCCAGCTGCCCCAGGTGAGCCCCACACCTTTGGCCATAGGCCCGAGCTCAGGGGGTTGAGCTGTAGCCGTGCTTTGTGCTCAGATGGTTGGAACAAACCTCAAGGTGTAAGGTAAGGTCATGCAATTCCCAGTAAATTCAGATCTTAGGGGCTTGGGACATCTAACTTTCTTCCTGGCCCTGCCAGAGCCACAGGACTGTCACAAGCTTGTGCTGGGAATTTGGGAGCAGCGGAGGCTGTGGGTCCTGGTGTCCAGGGACATCGAGCAAGAGAGTCCCCAGTTGGTCAGGAGGTTCTTACTGGTCTCCCAGTGCCAGTGAGTGCCATGAGCACACTGGGATTCATTCCCCAGTTACCTTATGACCATGGAACATCCTTTGGAAGGGGCACACGGACCATTGGGTCCCTGTGCCCAGACAGCCCCTGGGCAATGTCTGTGCCCAAGGCGCGAGGCTCCCCTGGCTGGGGTAGGAAGGGAGGAGCATGTAGGGGCAGGAGAAAAGGTGGATGTGGGACAGGGCATCCATCAGCCATTCCCTGAGCACCTGTGTGGACACCCCCAGCTCCTGGGCAGAGGGAGATGAGTTCCCCCAGGACAGTGACCTGTGAACCATCCCAGCATCAACCCCTCCCCCCCAAAATCAGGGTGATGTGACCAGCCCTGGCTGTGTCCTGACAGCTGGAAGGACAATGGGAAGGACAAGCTCCAGAGCCATCTCCTTCCTGAGCTGCTGTTGGAGCACGGCCCCTCCCTGGGACAGGGTTGGAGTTGGGAGCAGTGGGAGAGTCCTGCACCCGGGTTACCTGAGGGCTGGTGTCCCGGTGGGGGTGGCAGTGGGTCCCACAGGGGTTGTTGGGTATTGCTGTGGGATCTGCCCTTCTCTTCGGTGTTCTGGCTGCACCATCTATTGGTGCTGTTGGGGCTGGAAGTGTTGACCTTGTGAAAACCACATTGATGGTGATTTCCATGACGGGGCTGTGACCTGGGTTGTGCCAGATCCTATGTCCTGGGCTGTGACAGTGCCTGTCTGGGTTGACACTGCCTCGAGCTGGCCCAGGCTAACCCTCCCCAGTGCAAATGCTGCAGGTTTGGCTCTGGATGCAGTGTTGGGGATGCTGGGAATGAGCCCCGACTCCAGCACTGTGACAGGGACACGTTTACCTGGCTGTCTGACCCAGGTGAGTGGTTGTCATGGGTTCACTTGTTCTAAAAAACTAAACACGGAATTTTCCATTCCCCCTGCCCCACTGTGTGTGGGGATGTTTGAATGGGCAGATTGCATTTGCCTTGGGTATTTGACTAACACAGAAGAACTGGCCAGCAGATTGACATTCCAGCCTAATGGCCTGGGGAAGGTCTAGGAGCCCCACAGCACTGGGGGCCATGCTGTTTCTCCATGTGGTTCCCATGGGGAAGCCCCTGGAGCCAGGACTGATCCATGGGCTGCTCGGAGCCTCCATCCCCTCCACCTTAATGCCCAATTATTTGCTCCTTGGGAGATTATCCCAAGCCTTCATCCCAGAGTCATTAGTCCTCCTCTTTCACTCCCTTAAGCAGATTTATCTGGCTACTGGGTCTCTCCTGTGAATTATCCCAACAAGCCCATTTTTAGCACCAAACTGGGACTTTGTGAGGGTGTCTGAGCTGGGGGTGGCCTGTGCCCCCTCTCCCAAGCCCTACTGGGAGCTGTGGCTCCCAGTGATGTTCCCACTGTGTCCAGCAGTGCTGGTACAGGGACAGCTTGTGGTAAAAGCTTTTCTTCTTAATCCCTTCCTAATCTCTTCCTGAGCCCTCCTGACGGGAGCTGCTGAATTTGGGGTTGTTTGGGGAAGCAGCTCCCAGCAGTGGTGAGGGGAATGATGCGTGTGTGCTTGGGCTGCACTGGGAATGGGGACCCTCATTTCCCACCTGTCCCAAGCCTCCTGGGTTTTCCTTCCTGCCAAAAGTTCACAGGAACCTCAGTATCAGAGCCAAGGGACCAACCCCTTCCAGGGGTAGGAGTGGGGCGATTTGTCTTTTTTCTTCTTCTCTCCGGAGTAGGAGTCCCCAGGTCTGGGGCTGTGGGGACAGGAGGACCCCCTGGCACAGGAGAGCCAGCCTGGCATGATCCATGGCCCTGGGAGCTGGTGGCTGTTCCATGGCCCTAACTGTGTCCTTCAGCCAACCCCAACTCCCCAGCAAAGTGGAACAAACGCTGCTCACCCCGCCAATTCCGTTAATTGAGGGTTCACTTCATCACCTCATCTCCATCCAGCTCTATCAAGGTCGGTGCTTGTCAGATAAAGTTTGGAATGCATTCTCCTGTTGGGCAGCTCAGTTATTCCAATTGCACTTGTTCCAGCTGCTGGAGGGACTTCTTGTCCTCTCCCTGCACATGCCGCTCTCAGACTGACCTTGGCACCTCCATTTCCAATGGAAAGTTTCCAAATGCAGAAGCCTTTGTGGATCTGAGGGGCTCATGATTCCAGGATGGGGCTGACGATTCCAACTTTCTCAAGGGTGGGAAGGGACCTTAAATCTCACCCAGTCCCACCCACTGGCATGGGCAGGGACACTTCCACTAGCCCAGGTTGCTCCAAGCCCCATCCAACCTGGCCTGGGACACTTCCAGGGATCCAGGGGCAGCCACAGCTTCTCTGGGCAACCTGTGCCAGGGCCTCCCCACCCTCACAGCCAGGAATTCCTTCCCAATATCCCATCTATCCCTGCCCTCTGGCAGTGGGAAGCCATTCCCTGTGTCCTGCCCCCCATCCCTTGTCCCTAGTCCCTCTCCAGCTCTTCTGGAGCCCCTTTAGGCCCTGGAAGGGGCTCTCAGGTCTCCCCGGACCCTTCTCTTTTCCAGGTGAAAACCCTCAGCTCTCCCAGCCTGGCTCCAGAGCTAAGGGGCTCCAGCCCTTGGAGCATCTCTGTGGCCTCCTCTGGACTTGCTCCAGGAGCTCCATGTCATTCCTGTGCTGGGGAAAACACAAAAGGTCCAGGGATTCACCCATCTTTTCAGACTCCATTTGCCCCAAGGGCCCCCTTTGGCCAGGACCACCCCGTAGTCCCATGAGCTCTCTGGGGTACCCCCTGCTCTGGAATTGCTTGAGGAAGGCTCTGGGGCTGCTTTGGATCCTCTGAGGCAGTTGCTTGTACAAGCTTTCAGCCTGCCTGGCATCTGCCCGCTGAGTTTTCATGGATTTCCCTCTTTCACGGTCACCTGCAGTGTTTTGTTTCTCCCTGCCCCGGTTTGGCTGTGGAGATTCCCCTCTGCCCTGCTTTGGCCATCCAAGTAGGAGTCTGCCATGGCCACCACCTTCCAGCTCCACATCCTGGTGCTTCTCTGTCCTATCAGTGAGGATTCCTTCTCCTGGGATGGAGAATCCAAATCCCCATGGTGGCTGCTGGATTGGCTATTTCCTCCAGCAGCTCCAGGAAAAATTAGGTGTTAGGAAAAGTTTCTTCACTGAAAGGGTGGTCAGGCCTTGGCAGGGGCTGCCCAGGGAGGGGGTGGAGTCCCCACCCCTGGAGGTGTCCAAGGAAGGCCTGGCCGTGGCACTCAGTGCTCTGGGCTGGGGGACAAGGTGGGGATGGGGCACAGGGTGGACTTGATGATCTTGGAAGTCTTTTCCAACCTAAATGACTCTGGGATTCCTGGTGTCCAAATCCAGGTTGTGTCTCCAGTTCTGAGTTCCTGAGTTTCTGCTCCTGGAGCCACCCAGCACGCCCAGCCAGTGCCCCCATTCCTCCAGCTGGGAAGCTGCTGCTGTGAGCTGTCCCCGACCTCCCCAAGCTGGAGCACCAGCCTGTGCGGTTCATTATTTCTTGAGGAATTTAATTTACAGACTCAATTCAATCCGTGATCTGCAGCTGTGGGGACACGGTGCCGGCTTGGCTCCCGACTCACCCTGTGGGTTTTTCAGTATTGGTGTCCTTGTGGCCGTGGCTCCTTTGTTGGGTCCCCAGGAGACCTTCCCCGTGCTCTCCCCGAAGGCCGCAGCCTTGTCCTGCCCCGCAGCCCCTCGGCCGCGCTGCTAACGCACACAGTGTGCCCCTCCTTCCTGTGCCTCCAGGAGATACTCCATTCCATGTCTGATGGTCTCTCAAGGATACGCTTTGGCTCCCAAACCTGTGGTCACCCATTCTGCCAGTGCTGGTGTCACCCCACGCTCCAGTGGGAAGCTCCCGCTCCTCTCCCTGTCCTCCTGTGGCTTGTCTAGAGTTGCCTTTTGGGACCTGAAGAGTTCAATAATCTGCTGAAAGTCTCATAACTCACACAATGCTTGAAATTTGGGCTTGAGCAGGCTTGGAGCAACCTGCTCCAGTGGAGCGTGTCCCTGCCGATGGCAGGGGGCGTGGAGTGAGGTGAACTTTAATGTCCCTTCCAACCCAAACCGTTCCATGATTCTGTGATTCGATGATTAGAACACTTGGGGTCCCATCGTGGAAATTGTTAAATGCTTCCTGAGGCAGACAGGGGATGATATCCATCATCTTCTGGGGACAATATCTGTCATCTAGGGACAGGATCCATCATCTCCTGGGGGCGGTATCCATCATCTCCTGGGGACAACATCCATCATCTCTCTGGGATTGCGGAAGACTTTGCAGGGTCAGATCCTCGAGGAATTTTTCTGTCAGCACACAGTATCCCACTCCATCCAACAGGGACTTGGCCCTTCAGGATGTGTCAAGGTCTGCTGAGGTCCCTGTGAGCTCCTCACTCGTTATCAGACCATGGGATAGAGCACATTGGCTCTGGCCAAGGGTATTTCCAGCCCCTTTCTCCAATGGATGGACCCTGAGGGCAACACCTGAACCCCAGTCCCAATTTCACCTCCAGGCTCTTAATTGCCTGCTTGTGACAGTGACAATGTGCTGGGTCCCTGCTAGAGCTGCTTCCCAGCAGGAAATCCAAGCCCCCTGGCCTGGGCTGTCACTTTTCAGCCCCATCCCACCCCACAGCATTGCTCCATGGTCAGAGTCTCCCTCACACCCTTTTTTCCCCCCATAACTTCCCCAGAATTGGGCCAGGCTGTTTGTCCTGCTCCACTCCCAGTGGGATGGTTCAGCAGCAGCTCTGGGAGCTCAGGGATCGATGGTACTGCAGGATCCTTATGGGATCAGACATGGAGCGATGGATGTTCTGGCACAATCTGGGAGAGAAACAAGCTTTTGGGTCCTGACCAGGGCAGGGGGTGCTACCAGGGCTGCCACGGCCCTCTGCCTCTCCCCGAAGCAGGGCAGGTGGAAGGACCCTCCCAATATGGAAAATTCCCTTGGCCTGAGAGCAGTACAAGGGAAAAACAGCATAGTCCCTATATGGGGACCTGTGGGTGCCACCAGGCTTTTCAGCGTGTGCCAGCCCCTGCCCAGGTACCCGGGCAGAGGTTTGATGTCCCTCTCCCACCTGTCCCTCAGGGCAGCCCCAGTGTCCGACTGCTCCAGCAGGGGGTCTCTGTTCCTGCCTGTGCCACATTCCTGTGACACTTCCAGCCCCCTGGGGGGCTTCTCCTTGCTCTGGGACAGAGCAGCCCCTGACCCCATGTTCACCCCTCTCTATGCTCTGGGACTCCCAGGGCACCTCATGTAGCCCCAGGAGCCCCATTCCACCTGTCCCACCTGGAGAGTGCTGGTGCCAGGCAGGACCTCCCACCTGCAGCTGGGGCAGCCTGAAGCTGGCAGCTGGGGGGGGTTTCCCTGGTGGAATTACTGTTCATCCAAGCTCTAGGAAGCTGCAGCCCATCCCCTGGCACAGGCATACCAGGAGGGCCGTCACCACAGCCTGAGTCAGGTGTGTAATTACCTGTCATTATATGTAATTCTGTGTAATTTTTTGCCATTTTTGGTGCATGGTGACAACATTTGCTGTGGTGGATTTAGCCCCTGCTGAGTCGGCATTTCCCCAGCGGCTGTGCTCCAGGGGCTTTCCCGTGGGAATTCCTCACCTTGCTATGGCTCTACCTACAGACCTTCACATCCCCTTCACCCTGCTGCCACCCCACATATAGACCTTGACGTGTGGATGTGGCACTTGGGGACACGGTTAGTGGTGACCTTGGCAGTGCTGGGGAATGGTTGGACTCAGTGGGCTCAGAGGGTATTTGGCAAGGTGGTGATGGGTCAAAGGTTGGACTAGATGATCTTGGAGGTCTTTTCCAACCTCAGTCATTCCAGGGGGTCCCATGTGGCAGAGCAGCAGCTCCTGCAGCTGCTGCCCAGGGGAAGCTCTGCCGATCCCACACATTGAATTTGGAGGTCCTCTTCCTTGAGCTGCCCTGCAACTCAGAATGGAGAGGACAGTTAATGAAAATATTAAGTAGCTAGATAATTAACTGCCTGCTGGTTCTGCCCAAGGCTATTAGTTATCTAGTTTTTTAATTACTTAGCTATTTAGTTGTTGAGTTGTTTAGTTATTTAGCTATTCAGTAAATTAATTATTTAATTACTCAATTACTTATTTAATTATTTAGTTATTCTGCAAATTCATTTTTAATTACTTAGTTTTTTAATTATTGATTATTCAGTAAAGTCATTATTTAGCCTTCATGAGCCCCATAGTCCGTGTGTCACTGTTTCCATCCGAATTTCAGTTTTATCCCACGGATGTTCCATTCTGGAAATCCCGCTTGAGGAAGGAGAGCTCTGTGGACATACTGGACTCTGGCCACCCACACCCACTCACTGCCCACCCACACCCACTCCAAGACAGCAACAGGAGAAATTCCTGCAGGGTTGTGGAGCCCCAGGTGGGGAGTTTCAGCTTCAACCAACTCTTTGTCCCACCTGCCCTCACCATCCTTGTCCTTCTCCGCTGGGAATCCCTGTGGGGCCACAGCCACATTCCACTCCAGGAGTGGTGGGAAGTGAGGGGACTTTGGGGGTGTTATGGGGAGAGCTGGGAACATCACAGCCATACCCCCAGGAATTCCCAGGTGCTGTTTGCCCTGGGGAGGGGAGCAGAGCAGCAGTGCAGAACTCGGGCTGCCCTGCACAGGTGGGCAAACAGGCATAGGCCAGCAAACAGGCACAGGCCTCATACTGTGCCCGGGGAGGTTCAGGTTGGATATTGGGAAAATTGGTGGAGTCCCCATCCCTGGAGGGATTTAGCAGCCGTGTGGATGTGGCACCTGGGGACATGGGTCAGTGGTGGCCTTGGCAGTGCTGGGGGAACAGGGGGACTCAACAGTCTGAGACGTTTTTCCAATCTCAACAATTTCATGAGTCCATCCTCTGCAGGGGGTCCCCATAGCATACCTGGCCTGGCCTTGATGCAGAAGGGGAGGATGACACACCCAGGTTGGCCGTGCCGCACACACCTGGTGCAGGTGCTCTGTCTGGGAAAGATTCTCTGAGAGCAGAAACAGCAGCTCTGGAGCACCCGTGCTGCTGCTCCATATCCGGCTCTCTTGACCTCAGACATGTGGTGTTCACCACTGAGCTATTATGGGCTGTTACATTGTGTTCTGCAGCCCCGGGCTCTTCATCTTGGGAGAAAACACTTACAGGTTAAATATATCCCGAGGTTCTGTGGGTGAGGAGACAAACACAAACCCACACTGTGGAGAAGATCTGAGGGGGGTGTCCCACTTTTGCTCCCTGGGATGGCAGAACCTGGCCATGGCTCTGGTGAGAAAGGCAGGAGGGACC
Organism: Oxyruncus cristatus; assembly: GCA_013399855.1. Classification (NCBI taxonomy): domain Eukaryota; kingdom Metazoa; phylum Chordata; class Aves; order Passeriformes; family Cotingidae; genus Oxyruncus; species Oxyruncus cristatus. Next base: position 133,215 of record VXAY01000608.1, on the reverse strand, counting down.
CCTTGAGCCCATGTCTGGTGTGAACCAGCCCCAAATCTGTGAGAGAAGCAGAAGAAAAGCAAATAACCCTGTGAGGTTGGTGTGGAGCTGAGCTCTGCTGCTCTCTGATCTCTTGGTGGGGGAGGGGGGGTAGTGTCCTGGTTTGAAGGTGAAAGGGGGAAGGACAAAGCCCAGTGCTGAGGACAGGGATGGAGTCCCAAAGGAGGCTTTTGGGGGAGCCACTGCTGCCCTTATCTCAGAGCTCTGCTCAGCCAGGTCCCCATGTCTGGGTGTTCTCACAGGTCCTCCCTGCATGAGCCCCCTCATGGGGGTTGGAGATGGAGGTGGTGTGTCTGTGAGACACGGGGCTGCTGGGAGGTTCACAAACTCTTGGTGTCGGCAGGACCCTGGGGGTCACATGGGGGGCTGATGTGAACCAGACCTCAGCTGGGGCAGTTTCCATGGTGGGGGCTCAGCTCTGGTGGGCCCTGCCTGGTCCAGTCCAGACCAGTGCCAGGGGTCTGTGCTCAGGTGCACCAAGGAATGGGGGGACAGTCCCCCCCTGTCCGCTGCAGGCACTGGGAAGAAAAGGGTCTGTGGGTAAATAAAAATGATTTTAAAAGCCCTGAGAACAATGGTGTGGCTGCCCGGTTTGGGGCAGGAGCCACGGGGCTGAGCCTGGGAAAGCAGCAGGTGAGGGACTCAGGGCAGGGAACAGGGCTGTGCTGAGCTATGCTGAGCTGTGCCAAGCTGTGCCATCCTCGCTGTCAGTCTGTCCTTGTCACTCTTGTCGTTGCCAGCCCTGGGGGGATGAGCAGATCAGGGGATGGGGCAGTGAATCCTGGAAGGGTTTGAGTTGGGAGGGATCTTAAAGCCCATCAAGTCCCACCCCCTGCCATTGGCCTGTGGGGTCTCATCCTGCCACCTCCCCTGGCCCCTGCATGATGCCACCACAATCCCTGGGCAATTCCACCAGGAGCCCTGTGGAGCTGCTGGGCTGCCCTGTCCAACCAGCCCATGGACACTTTCAGGGATCCAGGGGCATCCACAGCTTCTCTGGACAACCTGTGCCAGGGCCTCCCCACCCTCATGATGGTACCCAGGTTCAGAGGGTTGTGGATTTTGGGGTGCAGTGCCCACTGTGAGCCCTCCCCCTGCACAACCCCTTGTCTCTTGTCCCCTACAATGTGGGTGCCTCTGTCCTTCTCCTCCTCCACATCACTGGGGTTTAATCAGGAACCAGTTCGTGGACATAACTCCATTTTGTACCTTCTCTTTGAATTCCCCTGTTGCTGCACACTCTGCGATTCCTGCTGAGGAAAAAACACAGCCATTCTATTAAGAACAGGATGAAAATCACAATAATTCAGTGCTAGTTGGGCTGAATCCGAGTGCAGCAAAGCATCACAGCCAAGGGAGCAGGTCAGAGCTCAGGCTGGGAGGAGACATTCCACCTCCCGCTGCTGTTGCTGCCCTGTCCTGGTGATGCAACAGTGTAGGAAATGGGAAATACAGCAAATCTGGAGAGAGAATGGCTGGAGGAGATGTTGCTTTGCCAGGCAGTGAGAGGTGGTTATGTCCTCCCTCATTGCATAATCTGTCACAGCAAATGTCAGGGAAAAAATGGGAATACTAAAAAACCCCAAGTGTTTCACATGAAATAATCTTCCATGTCAGGGAAAGGTATTCTCATTGCTCTGTACAACAAGGATACTCTTGCTCTTGATAAGAAATACTTTAGATAGTACAATGTTTTGAAGAGCTGAAACAAATAACTGCCCAACCATTCCAGAATAAATGCAATTCCCATTTATGGCTGGCAAAGTCACCCTTGGCTTTTGAACTGTGGGGTTTGTTTTTTTTTTAAGTATGTGACAGAAGATGTAACTTGGGGTGTTGTTTTCTAAGGGAAAAGCTTGGGAAGTGAATACAACTGGGTCTTCCACATGTACATGTGAGTGTTTGAACCAAATTAAACTCAATTTAGGATCAAACCATCATGGAATCCCAGAATGATTTGGGTGGGAAGGGACTTTAAAGCTCATCTTGTTCCACTCCCTGCCAGGGGCAGGGACACCTTCCACCAGCCCAGGTTGCTCCAAGCCCCGTCCAACCTGGCCTTGGACACTTGCAGGGATCCAGGGGCAGCCACAGCTTCTCTGGGCAACCTGGGCCAGGGCCTCATCTCCCTCACAGCCAAGAATTTCTTGCAAATCATGATTTTGTAGATTGTTGATTTGATCAATGATCTTCACATCATACTCATGGTTATAGCTCATTGCCCACGCGCTGGGGTCGGGTGGCAGAGAATCCCCTCCCACGTGACAGCACCAGGGGGTTGTTTTGGGAGGTTTCAGCAGTGGAACGAGGCAATTTTCCCCCATTACAGATAAAAGACTCCCAAACATCCGCGATGCTCCCGCTCCGGGGAGGGCTCGCGCTGTACCCCTTCAGGTCCTCACAGCCGGGAGCCGGTGCCCTGCAGGGAGAGAGAAAAATCACTTGCAATGCAAATGCTGGAAAAGCAGGAAATGCCTGACCCGGGAGTGTTAACTGCTGTTAATGGTTAATGCATAGGCAATTTAAACGTTTCCAGGTGCAGTGGCTGATGCTCCCTCTGAGACCTGGGAGAGGGAAGGACCGACATCCCCAGCCCTGGCAGCCCGGCGGGGATTTGGGTTCTGCCGAGCTCTGCACCGCCCGGGGCTGTGGTTCCTCTTCTCAGTTTAGGGCTGGTCCTCGGTGAGTCATTTTTTATCAAACGCTGGGATCTGGGGCTGAGATTCTGTTTGAAAAGACTGAAGGGAAGAAAAGTGGCGTGTGAGAGGAATAGATTTCCATAAACTGGGAAGTGGAAGGCGCTTTGCAGCCCACACAGAATCTCACCGGCTAGCATTGGAGCCTGGGAACGTTCCCAGGCGGATTTAATCCCCAGTTCTAGACCCAGCCTGGCTCGATTCACCTGGGTGACGTGGGTTTGCAAGTGGAAGAGGCGACGGGATAAATATTTGCGTTGAGCTGAAGGTCATTTCTGTACCGATCGATGTTTTCAGTGGACTTTGGGTTCAGGGAGGCTGAGAATCCTTAATGGAAGTGCTTAGAAATGCAAACAAGTCTGACTTGGGTGTCTGCCCAATGAAACTAAAGTTAGTTTCATTTTACAATGAAACTAAACCAGGCTGCAAACAGGGAAGGTTTAGCTTTGGTCTGAATCCAACTGGTTTTCCTCCATCCCAAGCCTGGCCTGGAGTTTTTCTAGCATATGATGGAGCTTACATGGGGGCTGGGAGGCTAAAATGGGGGAAAGCACATAAACCCCAAAGCTTCCAAGGAGGACCCGCAAGTTGACTTGTTTGCATTATTCAAATGAGCAAAAAATACCCGCAGGCTGATCAGTTATGGGAGGATGCTCCCAGCTCAGGCATAATGCTCCCAGCTCCAAACATCCAGCTCAGGCTGTCCTAGCACTTCAGAAACTGTGAAACAGCTCAGAGGCTGGGACGGTGCTATGGGCTGACATCAGTGCAGAACTGTAAACTCGGGGTGTGTCTCTGGGGTATTTCTGCTTTGGGCCAGCATATCTTTGTTCAAGGATCACTCTGTGAAGCCCACCATGTCTTTGCCCCTCTTTATGAAGGAGTGGAAAAGGAAGGAAGGAAAAGTCAGGAAAAGAAAGGGCTGGAGCCCCTCTGCTCTGGAGCCAGACTGGGAGAGCTGGGGTTGTTCAGCCTGGAGAAGGGAAGGCTCTAGGGAGACTTTAGAGCCTCTTCCAGTGCCTAAAGGGTCTCCAAGAGAGAAGTGTCAGGGATGGCCATAGCTCTCAGGGGTGCAGTTGGGTGTCGGTCACATTGCAGACACTTCTCAGTGTTGGCACTGCGGCAGGATTCATTCCTGTATTTGTGGTTTGTACAGGGAGCTCTTGGAGATGAATCAGTCATTGATCTGAGCAGGGTGAGGAATTGTGTCATTTCACGTCCCTGGAGGAACACACAGTCCTACCATAGACATGGTTCTGTGTGCTCACAGGTGCAGCCACTGATCATGACAAGGGTGACGGTGACTTTTGCAATCTTTGTGGGACAGTGAATAAAGCTGAGCTAGGAAAGGGCCTAACCTGTTTTGTAGTGGCAATGGAGGCACAGAGAAGATGTTTCCCTTACAGACACAGTTTGTAGTGCTGATAGAACAAACAGGGTGCTTTGTACAGCAAAACACAGTGAGGGAACCCCTCAGAGTGGAAGGCAGCTGCCTTGTGCCCTGATTTGTAACATCTGTAGGGCGTTGTGGGCAAATCCAGGCTCAGCAGGCACCGTTTATCCCATCTCTTTCCTGCGCAGAGCCAAGCCAGGCTGACACTGAGGACCAAAGCACCATGTATGAGCTCAACGAAAGCAGCTTCGACCCCATCACCTTTGTCCTGACAGGCATACCGGGCATGGAGGAGTCCCACATCTGGATCTCTGTCCCCTTCTGCCTGATGTACCTCACCGCAGTGTTCAGCAACTCAGTCCTTCTCTTTGTTATCAGCACGGACCGGAGCCTCCACGAGCCCATGTACCTCTTCCTCGCCATGCTGGCTGTCTCTGACCTCATGCTGTCCACCACCACGGTGCCCAAAATGCTGGCCATCTTCTGGTTCAGCGCCAGGGAGATTTCCTTTGATGCCTGCATCACACAGATGTTCTTTACCCATTTCAGCTTCATCGTGGAATCCTCTGTCCTGCTGGCCATGGCTTTCGACCGCTATGTGGCCGTGTGTGACCCGCTGCGCTACTCATCCATCCTGACGCCCTCGGTGATCGGGAAAATTGCCGTAACCGCCGTTGTTCGGGGCTTCTGCATCATGTTCCCGCCCATCTTCCTGCTGAAGCGGCTGCCCTACTGCGGGCACAATGTGATGCCCCACACCTACTGCGAGCACATGGGCATTGCCCGCCTGGCCTGCGCTGACATCAGAGCCAACGTGTGGTACGGGCTGACGACAGCTCTGCTCTCCTCAGGGCTGGACGTCGTGCTCATCGCTTTGTCCTATGCGCTCATCCTCAGGGCTGTGTTCCGGCTCCCATCCCCAGAGGCTCGGCTCAAAACCCTGAGCACCTGCGGCTCCCACTTCTGCGTGATCCTCATGTTCTACGTGCCAGCCTTTTTCTCTTTTCTCACGCATCGCTTCGGCCACCACATCCCCAGTCATGTCCACATCCTCCTGGCCAACCTCTACGTTGTGGTCCCGCCCATGCTCAACCCCATCGTCTATGGGGTGAGGACCAGGCAGATCCGGGAGCGTGTCCTCCGCCTCCTCTGCCCCATGGGGGCGTGTCCCTGCCCTGGCTGTGGAGGCAGGTGCTGAGCAGCGGAAGGGGGATGTGGGACGGGATCTGGAAAGCAACACCAAGAGCTGCAGCATTTCTCACCCAAGGTTTGCCCAAGGTGTTCAGGACAAGTTGAGGGTGGTGAGATTTCCGGAAAAATGGGCTTGGGTCATCAGCACTTTCACTGCTGTTGGTTTCTCCTGGAGCTGCTTCCCATGAATGCTCCATTGGCAGAGACTATGCAGGTTCAGCTGAGGATCATTGAGGCTCCTACATCTCCTGACTCACTGTCACCTGCTGCTGCTGGTTGTGTTTGCTCTCCTACAGCCTCGTTTCTGCCTGTTCCTTTACCTGTTCTCTCAGTGCCCAGACTCTGAGCACCTTGTCAGTCACCAGACCGGAGCCTGACACACCAGCCATGGCTGGATGGGCAACTCACTGCTCACCACAGCACAGAGGGTGTATGGCCTGTCCTGCCCTCTTTGCTGATGGACCCCGGCACCTCTTGCTGCTAAAGGTGTTTCCCTGCTGAAGAACCCGGGGTGGTCAGGAAAGGCTTTATTGTCCTGTGTTTGAAGGAAATGTATTCCTTAAACCATGACTCCTGAACTGAATTCAAACCTCTGGAGTGGTTGGTGACCCCAAGATGTCAGGGAATGGCTGTCCCTGGACACAGGCTCCACAGAATGTGGTGCTCTGCATCAGGATGGGAGCTGGTGGATCAAACCCAATGTCCGTGGTAGAGAGCAGGAGCTACAAGTGCTCTGCTCCCTAGGACTAGGAGTGTTCACACCTGAATGATACAGCAGGTGACTCTGACACAGCAACCCAACCCCTGCTCTGCTCCAGCCATCCCAGTAACAACTTCAAAAAAAGGGAAAGAGAGAGATTTATGATTTCAGATCAGACTCCCAAAATGTTCTTAAAACTCAATGCATTTCTTCTGTTCTTTGTTTTGTTTTCTTTTGATTTGATCAAAGGTGGCACCCTGTGATGGGCACAGGGGAAATGAAAGTCTGTTCATTAAAAGCTGTTTGTCTTCCAGTGGAGATAACAGAGCCGGGTACAAAAGCTGCTCATGTAGTTGGGTTTTTTTAATGTCCTCAGAACATTTGTGTTTGCACTGGCTTTCTTAGCAAAAGAAAGAGTATTTGCTCAGAGCAGCCATGTGATTTCTGATAGGAGAGGGAGCTGTGAGAAGGAAAATGCATGAGGGGAGAGTGTTGCTGTTGGTAGCTCTGAGAACAATTGAGCTGCCATCTGAGTTGGTCAATATATGCGGTTTGGAGCAACCTGGGATAGTGGAAAGAGTCCCTGCTCAGGGCACGGGGTGGAACCGGATGAGCTTTAAGGTCCCTCCCAACCTAAAGCAGTCTGGGATTCTGTGATTTTCACCTAAATCCCAGCCTGGCTGGGATGAGCTGATGCCATTGCACAAGGTGAGGAGGTTCATGGAGAGCGACTATTTGCTAGGGCCTGGAATGATGGGACAAAGGGAAATGGCTTCAAACTGCCAGAGGACAGGGTTAGGGGTATTGGGAAGGAATTCTTCCCTATGAGGGTGGGGAGGCCCCAGAACAGGTTGCCCAGAGAAGCTGTGGCTGCCCCTGGATCCCTGCAAGTGTCCAAGGCCAGGTTGGACGGGGCTTGGAGCTACCTGGGCTAGTGGAAGTGTCCCTGTCCATGGCAAGGGGTGGAACAGAATGAGCTTTAAGGTCCCTTCCCACCCAAATCATTCTGGGATTCCATGATTCTGGGATTCTATAGATCTCTCTGCTCCTTGGGGCTTCCCAGAATGGTTTTATACCCTGGAGGATGTAGTTTTAAACTTGCTGCTCTGCTCCTTGGGTGGACATGATGGCTGGAGCAAACTGCCCAGGGACATGTCCCCGAGTCAATGAATCACCAGCTGGGCTATTCCTGGCCAGGGGCCCGTGCCTAATGGGGCATTAGCCAGCTGAGCAGGGAGATTTATATTTCAGCATGGTTAAAATGTCAGCTTAATAACCCACATGCGGTGGGAAACTGTAGCTCCTGTACTTCCTACTTTCTCTCCAACTCTGGAGACATCTATTCTTTTTTAGCTCAGTTGATGGTTTTTGTAAGTGTCTTTGGAGTGCAAGAGTCCTTTTCTGAGGGGGAGGAGTGGAAGGAAGAAGGTTCTCTGCCCATGGAAGGGCGTTGGAACAAGATAAGCTTTAAGGTCCCTCCCAACCCCAACCATTCTATGATTCCATGATTCTGTAATTTCAACTGACATTTTGTAAGAAGTAAATGAAATCTCAAAAATCTTTGGGAGATAAGTGGAAGTTGCTGAGAATCCTCTGCTCTCAGTGAATGTCTTTGTGCACAGAGAAGGAGCTGAGTCTGCCTGGAGTGGACATGGAGCCTTGGGCTTGTGCTGAGTCAAGTTCTCAGCATGTGTTTGAAAGGAAAACGCTCTCCAGTCTGTGATTGCTTTGCTGCATGGACAGGGACAAGCTTGGCTTTCATCATGGACAAAGCCTTGAGAGTGCAGGGTTCAAGTATCCCATTTCCACTGGGTTTTATTGCTGTTCATGGACAGTGGTGCTTTGTTAACTGTCCTTCCTCTGCAGAGCTCAGGGGGCAATGAATTAGAGCAGCGAAGCTTCATGATTTTAGCTCCTCTCACTTCTCTCATCATCATGTCTTGGCAAATGGCAGGAGAGTGGCTCTGGGAAGGACAGGCAGGAGACAGGAGGAGGGGGGTCACCCTCTGTGTTAGTGGCCAGGAGCTCACCTGGGGTGAGTGAGGAGCTGACCCAGTCAGGATGCCCCATCCCTGGAAGTGTTCCAGGCCAGGTTGGATGGGGCTTGGAGCAATCTGGGCTAGTGGAAGGTGTCCCTGCCCAGGGCAGGGGGTGGAATGAGAAGATTCTGTCAAGTGCTAATTTAATAAAATCCCCACTACACACAGACAGGGAGATAATAAACTGTCCTGCCTGAAAGGAGACGGTAACTCAGCCTTCAGGGGGAGGTTTTGGTTGATTGATTTGCTCTCAGGAATTAGAGGTTCCTGCTGGTCCTCAAAGGTTTCTGACAGCTCCCTCAAGGGTTGTGGCAGCCAGGAAGCTGCTTACTGCAGGTCCCCTGCCCTCACTGCACAGTCTGCTCTGGTTTCTGCAGGTTTCTAGGGGAGGAACGGTAGTCCAATAAAATCAGAAGTGAGGACAAAATCAGCTGAAAGGTTTGTAGCAGGAATACCTGCTGATCTCCAGCTCAGAGCTCCCAGATTACTCTCCATCGTGGTTCCCAAAAAAGCTAAAACAGTTTCTGGTCCCAAAGCACTTTGAGCCTGAGGCAAGGACAGGGGTAAAATTCACAGCTGGTGTACAGGTCCCTGCCTACCCAGGCTGGTCCAGGCACGGCCCTGGGAACCACTTTGGGATCCAGGACCAGGGAATGAATTGTGTAGGGCTGACTGTGGTGGGGGGGTGATGAGTGATGGAGTAGTGAGGACTCACTGAGGCTCCTTCAGGGACAGCCTAAAGGTCTGCAGGGCTTGTACAATCCCCAACCAATGCGCGCAGTGGTAGGAAATGCCCAGGGAGAGGAACCAGTGACTCCCTGGTGCCCTTGGCCACCTGTGCCGGGTCTGAGCACAACCACAACCCTGCAGTTTCCCAGGGCCCTCCCAGATGGGCCTTAAACACCCAGGCTGGGGCTGTCCCAGGGCTGGCACAGGAGGTGACACACAGGAGGTGGGTGACACAAAGGAGGTGGGTGACACACAGGGCTGTTGTTTCGGCTTGGTGTGGTGAGACAGAGGTGGATTAGAGAGATGGGGCAGGCTGGGGTCCCCAGAGGGTTTATTGAGTGACATGGCCAGATGTATGTGACCATTTTATTGAGTGACACTGCCAGAGGTACGGGACCATCCCCTGGCAGCAGTTCCAGCTGTGTGAGCCCAAACTCCAGGCACAAACTGGGCCAGGAGGGCGCTGTTGTGTTTCTTAAGGGGGTGGAAGCAGCACCCTGCCCCTGCTCAGTTCCTCCAGACCTGGTGGATGTGAAAGGATCCTTGGAGAAGGATGGGTTTGTGTTCCTCTAACACTTGGAGAGCACTGTGAGGGAGCTAGTGCAGAATGTGCTGTAACGTTTCCATATTCCCCAAGTCCCCAGTGCCTGGATGCTCAGAGAATTTCATTATTTATTTTGCCCTGGCACCACAGCTCCTGGTGATCCAGCAGTAGCCTGGAGCCCTCCTCTGTGCTTCACAGACATAACGCACACAGTGGCAGCTCCTGACACACCTGGTCAGTCCTCCTGGGACCCCAAATTCCCCTTTGGACCCTGGACATTGTGACAGTGCCCTGCTGCTGCGGGCTTTTAACTTTGTCTCTGCATATCTGGAGTGAATCTACTGAAGCATCCAGGGAAGGGAACGGAGCTGGGGAAGGGGCTGGAGCAGCAGGAGCAGCTGAGGGATGCTCAGCCTGGAGAAAAGGAGGCTCAGGGTAGACCTTCTCATTCTCTGCAACTCCCTGACAGGATGGGGGAGTCGGGGGGGGTCGGGCTCTGCTCCCAGGGAACAAGGGACAGGAGAAGGGGGAACGGCCTCCAGCTGTGCCAGGGGAGGCTCAGGTTGGATACTGGGAAAATTCCTCCACAGAAAGGGCTGTCCAGTCCTGGCACAGTTGCCCGGGGAGGTGGTGGAGTCCCCATCCCTGAAGGGACTTTACAGCTATGTGGATGTGGCACTTGAGGACATAGGTTAGTGGTGTCCTTGGCCATGCTGGGGGAGAAATTGGACTTGATAGTCTCAGAGGCTTTTCCAACCTGAATTCTATGATTCTGTGCTCTGCTCTAGTTCCCAGTAACAGCAGGCAGAAGATCCCGTTGTCTCAAAGGCTCCAGCAGCAGAAATGCCAGTTCCTAGCCAAGATGAAGGGACCAGGATAGTTGAGGGGGACCTTGATGGAGCAAATTGCCCAATATTTACCACTTCCACTTAAAATGTGGCTCAGATGTTTATGTGCCAGCAAGGCTGGCCATGAGCTCAACTCCTGTGAATCAACCCTGGGTGTTGTTCAGCTGCTCTTTGAGCCTTTTCCTTATAACCTATAACCTGACACAGGTTGTCCAAAGAGGTTGTGGACTCCCCATCCCTGGAATTGTCCAAGGCCAGGTTGGACGGGGCTCTGAGCAACCTCATCTAGTGGAAGGTGTCCCTGCCCCTGCCAGGGGGTGGCATGAGATGGAATTTAAGGTCCCTCCCAATCCAAACCTTCTGTTGTTCTGTGATTCTACAGCTCCTGCAACTGAGAAACGATGTGACCTGTTGCATGGAGATGTCAGCACCCAACCAGTCAGCGTCCCACTCCCCATTCTGCATCTTGGTAGGGATCCCTGGAATGGAGAAGTTTCACACCTGGCTCTCCATCCCAGTCTGTGTGATGTACACTGCTGCCCTTGTGGGGAACTTGGTGCTGCTGGTCACCGTGGGGAGGCAGTGCAGCCTCCATGAGCCCATGGACCTGTTCTTGTGCCTGCTGGCTGTGAGTGACCTGCTGCTGTCCACTGCCACCGTGCCCAAAACCCTCGGTGTCCTCTGGTTGCTGCCCACCCACATCTCCTTTGCACCTGCCTGGTGCAGATGTTCTCCCTCTATTTTGTTTTCATGGCAGAATCGGCCATGTTGGTGGCGATGGCCTTTGATCGCCACGTGGCCATGTGCGACCCGCTGTGCTACTCGGCCGTCCTGACGCGCTCCACGGTGGGCAAGGTCTGCATGGCGGCTCTGAGCCAGAGCTCCTGCACCATGTTCCCCACCCTCTTCCTGCTCAAGCGTCTGTGGGCACGTGATGCCCCACACCCGCTGTGAGCACATCGGCCTGGCCTGCGCTGACGTCTCCCTCAACATGTGGTACGGGATGGCTGCCGCTGTCCTCTCGGCCGGGCTGGACATCATGCTCATCACCATGTCCTACGCGCTGATCCTGCAGTGCCTCTGAGGGCTGCTGTCACCTGCACCTCCCCGGGGGCCCTGCACACCTACAGCTCCCACCTCTGTGTCATCACCGTGTTCTATGTGCCAACCTTCTGCTCCATGCTTGTGCAGCCCTTTGGCGAGCACGTTCCTCAGCACGTCTTTGTCACCCTGGCCAACCTCATCATGTGTGGGGTGAGCTCCAGGCAGCTGTGGGAGCGCGTGGCTCTCCTGCTCTGGCTGGGGGGCAGGAGGGGCGGGGGCCAGCACAGACTACACAGGTGAGGGGAGTGACAGGAGGCTTTGGTGCGAGGGAAATGAGTGAAAGACAGCAGGGACCTGGCAAACAGGGAGCGGATGGGAATGTTTTGATGATCATAGAGTGATGGTCAATGGTCATAGAACCATTTTGTGATTCTGTGGTGGTTTTAGCATACACATGTTCAACTAATGCCAACATCTGCCCCACGGCTCCAGCCCAGACATGTGCCCAGGTGTGCTGGTGTGGAACCACTCCTGGGAACAACAGGAGCCCCAATGGGGTTACTGCTGCTCCCATGTCCCTGGGGTCCCCACAGTGTCCAGTTGGGTGTTTGTACAACCAAGACCTTTGCACACAAAAATACCATTTCTGAATGGGGCTACTGATGGGTTTGTGAAGTAGAAAATAATAAAGAAGTGCATAAAATGTGTGTGTGTGTGTCTGTTATCTCAGAATACAAATGTCTCTGCTTGAGCTGGGGTTTATCTCCACGGGACGGGGAAGAGGCAGGGCTGGGGCAGGGATGCTCCCTGCAGGCACTTGGGTCTGGGAGCACCATACAGGGATGTTCCAGGCGTCTGTGTCCCCCCATTCCCAATGTCACACCCCAAAGAATGGGCAGCTTTACTAGGACTCTAGCAAGTGAAGATCAGCAGATCTGGATAACATGTGCCGAGGGGCCTGGAAAAGCAGGTGGAGGAGCCATCAGAACTGCAAGTCTTCCTCGGGTGTCCCCTGGCTCAGCCAAACCAGTGAGAAAAAGAAAAAAAGTTTCTGACTTAAGCCGGGAAAAACAGAAGTTTATGTGCTTCAATTTAACAGAGAAATAGGATTATCAGAGAAATCAGAAACGGTTTCACCTGCCTTTAGATCCAAACAAAATAATGGCAAAGTGAATATGAGGCTTGATCAATACAGTGTAAAAGGGCAGGAATGTAATTAACAGCAATCAGGGCTCCTTTGGGTACCTGGCTTCCATGGAGTCCTGGCATTTCATTTTCCAGTGACTCCAGATGTGGTGATAAAGTTACCCCAAGGCTGGACGCAACCAATTTTTTATTGTCACAGCATTGTGATGTAGAGCTCATTATGTCACACAAATTACTAAATGATAAGTAAATCAGCTGCTGGTGGAGTTTGGCCATCTGCAAAGTCTCACTTCAATAAATGTCTCATTTTCCATACCTTCCTGGGGAGGTTCTGCAGGGATTGGCTGGATTCTGGTTCTGCCATTCCATGATTGGTATCAGCTGTGTAGAAACAAATATAAAATCCTTATTAATCAGATTTTTAGCTCCTGCAAAGACACTCCAGGTGAGTGCAGAGTCACCCCCAGGAGGGGGCCAAGGGCTGCTCCAGGGAAGGGGCCCAGCCCCAGTGGGGGAGCAGGGAAGCTTGAGGGTCTGAGGGAAGGAGAGTTTTGGTGGGGGCACTTGGGGGGGTGCTTGGCCCCAACGGGAGGGTCCCATTGTGTTCCCCGGGGACAGCCAGGGAGGGGTGATGGTGGGCAGCACAAGGCCTCGTGTCCCTCAGCTTGTTCCCAAATGCTTCACCCAGTCCCCAGGCCCACATTTCCAGACGTGGATGGGAAGGGAATGGTGGGGGGCGGAGTTAGAGTCGTGCTGGCTTCCAGGGGAGGTCCTGCTCCTTCCAGAGCTTCCCAGTCCCCTTGGGACACCTCTCCCATTGCCCCAGTGGTGATGGGGATGAGACAAGGAACCAGCACATGGATCCAACTTCGCTCAGCTACTGTAGCTGAGGGCTCCTCGTCCCCTTCGAAGGAAAACGAAAGCAGAGCACCTTACAGGTGCTTTTTGGGGTGATGAAGGGGCAAAGGTGGGTGATCACAGCAGTCCTTTGACGTGAAAAATAAGTCTTTTTTTCCCAGGGACTGCTGGAAATCAAGAGAAGCTCCTTGAGTGTCTGCAGAGGGGCTGGGAGGCCATCAGATGACTTCAGGTGAGCTGTGGGGTGCTAATTTGACCTAAACAGTGTGGCCTTCCCCCTGGGCTGGGGTAGTAAGGGTGGAGCTTTCTTTACATATTTTAGCATTTCTGGCACTAAATATCCCTCTGTTGGTCTGGTAAATCCAGAAGGACAAAACCCTGGCTTGAGCCATGGACATCTTTGGATCATGAGCACCATCTGGAGAGTTCCCTCTGCATTAGAGCAACGAAGGAGTCTGGAGCATCTGCCTGGAACCCCAGCTCTCCCTCAACAATGTAAGTTATCAGATGTAACGGGAACAAAGTGTGAATTTTCTGTTTCTTCTGACTGGCCTTGTACAGGGCTGACTGATTTACAACCCCAGAGCAGGGACTGGAGCAGGTTTCCTGAAGAGCTCATGAGCTCCATTCTCAGAGGATTTTGGCACTCAAGCCCTTGGCTGACCCTGCTCTGTGCAGGTGGTGGGACCAGAGACATCCCAGGGTCCTGTGCAGCCCGGATTGCTCCACAGTTCTGTGGCTGTGAGTGGCTGTCATGGGTTAGGTTGTGTCACGGGTGTTCAAGACCTGTAAGACTAAAGTTTTGCCCTTTTTTAGTCACTGGAAGCCTTGTAGGAAGTGCAAGGAGCAGGCTGCAGTGGCAGCTGGCAATGGCATGCCCCCTTTCCCATCACATGTGTCCTGGCATGAGGGAGCCTCACTTCGGGTCCTCCACTCACTTCCAGAGGTATGTTTCAGCAATTTGTGGCTGTTAGACAGGAGCTGCTTCAGTGCAGCCTCTGGCTGGGATTACCTGGGGGACTCTATTTTGTCTTAGAATCCCAGACTGTTTTGGGTTGGGAGGGACCTTAAAACCCATCCAGTGCCACCCCCTGCCCTGGGCAGGGACACCTTCCACCAGCCCAGGTTGCTCCAAGCCCCGTCCAACCTGGCCTTGGACACTTGCAGGGATCCAGGGGCAGCCACAGCTTCTCTGGGCAACCTGTGCTGGGGCCTCCCCACCCTCACAGGGAAGAATTCCTTGCCAATATCCCATCTAACCCTGCCCTCTGGCAGTGGGAAGCCATTCCTCCTGCTCTGGTTTGGGGTTCAGTGCTTAAAAAAAACAGCAAAAAATTCTGGGGAGGAGGGAGACAGAACAGACATTATTCCAGGGCTGTAGGAAACACTTGTTTTCTACAGGGTACAAAACATTAATTTTTAAAGAGCTGTAAGGCATCTTCACTGTGCAAGTCCCAGGAGAAAACATCTGATGCTGAGGATTGTTTAATGCCCTTGAGAAGGATGAATTGGAATGAATGGAAAACTAAGCCAGACATATTCTGATTAGAAATAAAAGCCTTATTTTGAATAATGAGAATAATTAACTGCTGTGAGAGGCACGTGAGACCAGCAGTAGATTTCCCAGCAGTGACTATGCCTATATCTCCATGGCCCTGTGGAGAGGGGAAGTTTTGGGGTATGAAGTTGTTTTCTCAGCGACATTTTTGGAGGACCAAGAAGCTCTCCTGTCTTCACTCCTGGTTTGGCCCCCAGCTCTACTTCTGTGCCTGTTTGCAGTGTGGCAATTTCTGGTATTGCTAAGCTGTTCTTGTCCATCCTCTTTGGATGAGCTCTTCTCAGCAAGGATAGATTTTAGAATCACAGAATCTCCTGAGTTGGCAGTGACCCACAAGGATCTCCAAAGCCCAAGGAACACTGCAGTCCAAGTCACCAAGGTCTCCACAATCCTCATGGGCTGCTTGAGCCCTGCTGTGTTGTCCTTCAGTGTCAGTTCTGAGCTGTTTTACCCTTAAAGCTCCTCCTTTTCCACACAGGGCTCTGTGACCTGCAGGTGAAGACGGCTGCTGTGACCAGCACTGAAGTTTTATGGATACAACACTTGTTTGCACAGTTTGAAGTTCCCAGAATGGGGTGGAGGAACATGTGGACAACAGTGATCTGTTTCTAACAGGCAAATCTACACAGAGCCAAAGCATCAGAGTCTGAAGGGGCTCCATAGTTTTCCAAGGCCACCCAGAAGCAGAATTCATGACAGTTTTCCCCACATCTTCCTATGAGCATCTCCAGCCACGACTCTTTCATGAACAAATAGCAAATCAATGCCAGGCACACTGTGGAAAGGCCACTTCAGAGAGAGAATTCTATGTGAATTTGGCAATATACTGGTTAAAAAGGAATTATTTTAGCTTTAAACAGGTTAACATTTGTTGACACGTGGCTGTGCTGGGTGGCAGGGGACAACGCCCAGTGCCGACAGAGCTGGTGGGAAACAACTTGTTTGCTTCCTCAGTGAGAAAGTCCTCCCTGAATTATGGAATCATGGAACCATGGAATGGTTTGCGTTGGGAGGGACCTTAAAGATTATCCAGTTCCAGCCTTGGCCACAGGCAGGGGCACCTTCCATTATCCCAGGTTGCTCCATGTCCTGTCTAACCTTGGACACTCCCAGGGATGGGGCAGCCACAGCTTCTCTGGGCAACCTGTGCCAGGGCCCCCCCACCCTCACAGCCAGGAATTCCCTCCCAGTATCCCATCTAACCCTGCCTTCTCTTAGTTTAAAACCATTCCCCATTGTGCTGTCCCGTCAATTCTCAGTGAGCAGCCAGCAGACAGGAGGATGGTGGAGTCACTGCCACTGCCTGTCCCCGGTGGCCATAGGGGCTGTCGATGGCAGTGAGGGGGCAAGGGATGAATCATGGGGACAGGGAGCAACCTGGCATAGGTGCCATGTCCCAGGTGTGAGTGGCAGCGGATTTTGTCCAAGCAGACAACTGCAGAGCAGCTCTTTGGAACTGAAACACGCCCTGGGCTTTGGAAGCACCTGCTCCCGGCACAGTGTCTGGGAACAGACACCACACCACATCCTTTGGGAACTGCGCAGGGCATGACTCGCAGACACGAGCCAGGCTCTCTGTGAATGGATCAGGAGAGTTCTGATGAAAAGAAAACTTTTGTAATGTAGAAAATCGACATCAAATACCCTGAAAGGTGTGAGTGAAGGTTGAACAAACAGAGCCATTCTGCTCTGCACCTGGGTTTTTCCAGTGCCTCCATGAGCACTGGTATTTGGATTTTGCAGATGAAGAAATTGAGCAGTGACCTGGGGACTGTGAAAGCTTCTTTCTAAGCATCACATAAACAAGAAATGAACCATGGGTTGCTGAGGCATCTCAGCTCCTTTCAGCTTTGTTTTGAAACAAACCTAATTTTTCTCGGCTGGGTGAAGATTTGTTCTGCTGGTGGTGCTGGAGCATGTCTGCTCAGGGAACATAGAATTAAATGTGGATGCTGCCAAAATACACCACTGCTGGGAGCCCGTGAGAGGAGAGGGAGGAGCCCAGGTGTGGGGGTGCAGGGCTGGCAGCAGAACTCCAGGGGGCCCCAAAGGCTGGCTGGGATGTGAAGGTTCAGGGTGTCTGACATCTCCAAAGCAAAGCCAGCAGGACAGGAGTGTTCAGAGAACAAGGGGAGCAGGGTCTGGAGTGGAGAGAGAGGGTCCCTGGGGGCTCTGCAGTGGTGTTGGCCATGGCAGCCTGCAAACAGGTGAGTGTGGTGGTTGTCTCAAATGGAAATGGTCCTGGAGTTCCCTGAGCTCGTATTTCCCATGTCATGCTTCTCCATGGGCCCCAGAGATGAGATTGGCTGGCAACCAACCTTTGAGTTGAAGGCTGGACCTTTCCATCTGTTCCTTCACACAATGGCTGAGCTCTGGTGCCCACCCATGTTCCTTGGCACTGGCCCCTTCCCTGGCACAGGCAGCAGTGTTGGATAGTTCCAGGCACACGTCTCCAGCCTGGCCAGGACAGCAGATATCATCTACCCAGCATCCCCCTGGAGACCACTAACAGTGCTTTTCCAGGGCCTGGAGCAGTGATTCCACTGCAGCAGCAATCCTGCAGCTCTCTGGGACACTTGTGCCAACCCAAAGCATGACACAGCCAGGCCTCACCTCATATTTGGAATTTATTTGGATTAGCAATCCAAGTGAAGAGTGACTTTGTACATGGGCAGAGAGGGAAAGGACACATGATTTTAAACTAAAAGGGGAAAGATTTAAATTAGATGTGGGGAGGAATCCTTCCCTGTGAGGGTGAGGAGGCCCCAGAACAGGTTGCCCAGAGAAGCTGTGGCTGCCCCTGGATCCCTGGAAGTGTCCAAGGCCAGGTTGGAGAGGGCTTGGAGCAACCTGGGCTGGTGGAAAGTGTCCTTACCCATGGCAGGGGTTGGGACAGGGTGATCTTTAGGGTCCCTTCAAACTCAATCCATTCAGTGTTTCCATTACTCCTGCAATACCTGCAACCCTAACCAAGCAGTAGCATGGTGGCACTCTTGTCTTGGGGGTTTTGGGGTGTTGGATGCTGTGTTTCACCATTGCTCTTGTGGAATTACTGTTTTTATTGTGGTCAAAATCTTCCTGTGTTTCTCCAGGTGCTGGGGTGACTCCCCTGCTGCTGCTGCCTGGAGTTCGTTAGTGCTGGGATGGTCCAGCCTGCAGGAAATTGTTCCTGCAGGTGAATGTGTTTCAACATTAACCACGGTGAGATCCCTGGGGGCTGGAGGGAGTGGTGGTCACCCACTGCTCAGGGGGTGGGGTCCAGTCATTCATAGAATCACATCATGGAAGGGTTGGGTTGGAAGGGACTTTAAAGATCATCTAGTTCCACCCCCCTGCCATGGGCAGCAATGTCACCCTGCCACTCTGTTCTCCCAAGGAGGGCTCTTCCTCCCACACCTTGGAGGAGCCTAGCCCACACACCTCCTCTCTCATTCCCATGGGGAAGCTCTTCCAAATTCCTTTTAGGGAATTAATCACCAAGACTGATCTGCATAACAATAATTATTCCAGTCAGGGATTGCTATTTCTACAGGTGCGCTCAGCTATTTGCAGAAGTGGTCTCCTCCCGTGTTCACCCTGCTGCTCGACACTGTCCGTGTCAGACTGGCTTGTCGAACTCCTCATACGTGTTTTCCCGAAGTTTGGCTGAGCCTTGCCACAGCCTGCGGGGCCCCAGGACAGGAGGGGCGGCGGGGGTGTCATTGTGCCCTCTCTGGATTGGAGTCTCACGGAGCCGCGTGTCGGGGACCCGCGAGTGCATCTGCAGCGAGCGGCACCTTCTGTGTGTGGGGCCAGGTGGGGCTGGGGAGTGAGGGGGCACCTCAGGGCTCAGCTTGGGGGTGGGAGGGCACCCCACGGCAGCTGGAGTTGCCGAGCAGGGCACGGAGCCTCCCCGCCTCGGGGGTCCCGAGTGCTCCCACCATCTCGGCTGCGGCACTGCCCCAGCACAGCCGGGGACCACCCTCCTCCCCAGGTCGGGAACTGGTGAGCTGTTTGTGTTGTGGATTTGGGGCGCGAGGGATCTCTGGGGCGCTGAGAGGCTGGCGCAGAGCTGTCAAATTCCCTGTTAACAACAAACCGGGGAAAAACCTTCCCTCCTGAGCGGAGAGATCCGCCGCTCTCCGACGGGGACGAGGTGTCCCCGAGAGCTGGGGGTGAGGGCTGGGGGTGTCTCGAGAGCTGGGGATGCCGGCTGGAGGTGACGGAACAGCAGGAGCCGGCGGGAGTGACCCCGCACAGGGTGATGCTCGGGGGAACGACGCCGGGGTGGACATCCCGCCTGGCTCAGCTCCAGCATCCCCCCACTGTCCTCCATGCAAAGGAAATGAGTCTGCGATTTGCCTTCTCTTGAGAGGGGAATCACCCGGAATAGCCCGGGAATCCTCTTTCCCCCCGCCTGTTTTTTCTTCCCTGACCTCTCTCCTGAAGGCCGGTTATAGGGGGATGGGGGGAGGCTGCCCCCATGGATACAGCGGGGGGAGCTCCAGCCTCTCTCCCTCTGCAGCAGTAAAACCCTTCTGCAGTGATCCCACAAATCTCTGCAGAGCTTCTCGTCATATCAGGGCAGCTCGGGAGAGATGGAGTTTGTTTTTTTAGGTAGTTGCTTTCAGTTTAAATTGAAATGAAAAGAGTTTAGGGAAGAAGAATCCAAGGGGCTGCTCAGGGAAGCTGTAGGAGCTGCATCCTTAGAGCTGCATTAAAAAAATGTAATAATACAGGTTTATAGTGAGGATGGATCATGGAGGAAGGGGTCTGATAGGTCATGGAGAAGGGGTCTAATGCTGAGGAGAATCCTTTGGTGCAGAGCTCCTGGTGCACTATTTCCACTAGATCCATGTTTCTTTGCAGTTTTGCATTCCCATTTTGCTGGAGAGGCAGAGCTGTTGGCATGGCAGCACAACTGTCAGCTACCAGCACTAGTAATATTTTGTCTGTTAATACACCACATCATATTTGTTTCATGCAATGTTTACACTGAACTGTTTAAAATAATTTACAGGATTGGTTGTTATTATTAGAGAATAGTAGTTATTGTTATACAATAGTTTTTCATATTCTCATTATTATTATAGAATCAGTTATTATTTTGATGAGTTTTATTTTCGAAGACAGTCCACTGTCATGTTGTCTTTCCCTGGATCAGGCTCCTTGGACTTTCATGGTTCAGAATGTTGTAGACATAGAATTGAATGTGAACAGGGAATCCAATCTGTTGTTGATGATACAGTTGCTTTCTCACACACAGAGTCAATTTTTTTGGTGTGCGGCAACCTCAGAGTTTTGTTTTTCAGCACTTGCACCACTTTCTCCTCTTGGCTGCATTATGGATAATTCCTGGTTCAAGTTTTGATATGTAAGACCTGACTGTTAATGCAGACGCTGCTGAAAACATTTGCATCCCTTTTTAACTTTTGTGACTCTGGTCTGATCGAGCCTCTGGGGCTCTTCAGGCCTCTCCAGGGCAGCAGCACATCCTTCCTTTGGCTGGAAGAGGAATTCCACCTTACTTGGGTTTTCCCCTGACACAAAGGTCTTTCCAAGTGCCTGGTTAAATTATATTTCTACTCTAAAAAAGAACTGAAAAGCAAATTGAACTGGGTCCCATAGCCCAAAGGGGCGGGAGAAACTTTGAAGATAAGGAAGGAACATGCAGCCAACTTCAGACTTGGAGCTGATTTTGTTCTTTACCTTAAGTGTGAGTCCAGGAGCCTTAGAACTCCCCATTCGTGATGTCTGAGAACATCTTGTGTGTCCCTGCAAACACTTGACCTTTCTTCTCTCATTGGTCGACTTCTTCCTTTTACTCTGGGCTCAGAGAACACAGAAATATGACAGTATATGTGCAACCAGGCTTATTCTGTCTCCAGTCACTCTGTTTGAAGTGGAAGCAGTTGGAAGAAAAATACATTTATGTTGTATTAAAATGAAATGAGGAGAAAATGTGGATGTTGCTGTTTACACAGGACGGGGTGGTCAGGACAGGCTGCAGGGCAGTGCAAACCATGGGGCTTGTGAATTGGGTTTGTACCTCTGGCTGTGGCTCTTCACAGAGCAGAGCAGGTGACACCAGGCGTTTGGTGCCGATGGAGGAGCTCAAGCACCTAAAATACTGTTCTGCAATGCCTTCTGCCTTTGCTTTCAGGTGAACATGCCCCTGGTCAACCTGACCAGCCCGATGCCAGCCACATTCATCCTAGTTGGGATCCCGGGCATGGAGCAGCTGCATGTCTGGATCTCCATCCCGTTCTGCACCATGTACCTGGCAGCCCTGCTGGGGAATGGTGTCCTGCTATTCACTGTCTGGAGTGAGCGCAGCCTCCACCAGCCCATGTACCTCTTCCTGTCCATGCTGGCTGTGGCTGACCTGACGCTCTCCACCACGGCGGTGCCCAAGATGCTGGCTCTGTTCTGGTTCCGTGCCAGGGAGATTTCCTTTGGTGCCTGCCTGACCCAGATGTTCTTCCTACACTTCACCTGCTCGGCGGAGTCGGTGATCCTGCTGGCCATGGCCTTTGACCGCTTCGTTGCCATCTGCCACCCACTGCGCTACGGGGCGGTGCTGACCCCGACAGCCGTGGCCAAGACCGGCCTAGTGGCTTTGCTGAGGAGCTTCTGCATCATTTTCCCGTGTATTTTCCTGCTGAAGCGGCTGCCGTTCTGTGGACACAATGTCATCCTGCACACCTACTGCGAGCACATCGGCATTGCCCGCCTGGCTTGTGCCGACATCTCCGTCAACCTCTGGTACGGCCTCACGGTGCCTCTGGCCGTGGTGGTGCTCGACCTTGTCCTCATTGCTGTGTCCTATGTGTTCATCCTCGTGGCACTGTTCAGGCTCCCCTCCAGGACCGCCCGCCACAAGGCTTTCAACACCTGTGGCTCTCACATCTGTGTTTTAGTCTTTTTCTACGTTCCCGCTGCTTTCACAGCGTTGACACACCGATTCGGCTGGAACATCCCCCGCCACATCCACATCCTGCTGGCCAACCTGTATGTGCTGTTCCCACCACTGCTGAACCCTGTCGTGTACGGAGTGAGGACACAGCAGATCAGGGAGAAGTTTGTGAAGGTGTTTGTCTGCTCCAAGAGCCACTTCCTGTGAGAACAGGAGTGAAAGTAATGGACACCTTGGTGGGACTCCAAGCTCCCCACCCCAGAGTCTCCTTCAACTCTTTCAGGCAACATTCCCAAGTCTTCTGCCATCCCAGTCAAACACAGAACAACCAGCACCCCACCACCACTGTCCCTGACTTTGTGGAAAATGAAAGATAAAGGCAAAAATCAGGATCTCTGGCAATGGAGGAGAGCACTCAAAGAAATGGGAACCTACCCCAGGTATGTCACCTGTGGGAAATCCCAGACTCACGAGGTGGTTGGAGTGGGAAGGGACCTCTGGAAATCACCTCATCCAACTCTCTGCCCAAGTAGGTTGACCCAGAGCAGGTTACCTGGGATCACATTCAGGAAGGGTTTGGTACATCTCCAGGGAAGGAGATTCCACACCCTCCAGGGGCACCTGCTTTCAGTGCTTGGTCACCTGCAAAATAAAGAAATTTTCCCTCATATTCAGCTGGAAATTCCCATGTAAATCCCTTATGAGGAGGAGGCAGGTGGAATTCACTGTGGTGCGAGAATAAATTTCCGTCTCGGTTGTGTTCTCTGGAGTCAGGTGGAGAGACATATAATGAATATGTTCTTCTGAATCACAAGTGTAAAACAGAATTCATTTTAGGGAATTATTCTTTATTAAAATTCATAGTACTGGAAAATCTCCAAAAGGAAACAACACAGAAATAAAGCAAGTGTTGCACTTCAGCATTCATGAGGTCTCTTTATTCCTTAATTGACCTTACTTTGAGTAAACACCTCGGTGAAAAGTCATTCCCAAAAGAATCACAGAATGGCATTGAAACAAATTGTTATCAAATCCTAAAAATGCTCCTGCTCCAGAGCGGCTGCTTTCCTGGAGCTTAAAAATCTCCTGGGCATTCCTTTGGAACTGCAGAGCTGGGCAGGGCTGCAGAGCTGGGCAGCGGCTGCTGAGTGTCTTGGAGCAGCCTGGTGCACTGAGCCATGCAACTGATCACATTTTGTTGCTAAAATACCCTTTTCTTTGGAGTTACTCTCTCTAAAAATAGCAAAAAATATTTAATGCCATTCTGGGGTGGAACATTCAGTAGTTTGACTTCATTTCTTATTGCTCAGAGGTACCACATGGGATTGCTACTTATTGAAGAAATAACAAGTAAAAAGTATCACCTGTTTGAAGGTGGCTGTGAGGCAGCAGAAGGCTGGCGATGCCGTCCAAGGCCGCCAGCCAGTGGCAGCCACATGTATAATTCATAGTTTTCTCTACAGCAACTTGTATTTTATTCGTTGTCACTTTATTGCTCATTTAATGGCAGAGGCTTAATATTCTAGTGGAAATTCATCACTACCCCAGTCATCCAACAGGAGAGCCAGAGGCTTTGCAGACTCTGCAGACCTGGCAGTTTATGAAGGCAGAGGGACAGAAGTGGTGTTCATTTTCATTTTCAGTGCTGTTTATTCTCATTCTGAATAGCAAATATGGGTTCAGTGATTTGCCCAAGATACATCGAGCCTCACTTTAGAATCTAAATTAGATTAAGTTTTTTTATGGTAAAAATCTCATTTTCTAGGCCCTCAGTTGCAGTCAGAACCCTCAGCACGTTCACCATCTCTGCCTCAGTGTGGGGATCAGGGTTTGCGATGTGCCTCATTTTCAGCCCAAAAACAATAGGGTTTAAGGCAGAGGAATTGATGGTGCCATCGTGGCAGTGGAGGGAAACACTGGGACCAAAATGGTGCCATGAAAATGAGAAAGGTGCTGGTATTCAAAGCAGGAATGCAGAGAGATATTCCTTATCTTGCTAC
This sequence comes from Oxyruncus cristatus, assembly GCA_013399855.1. Classification (NCBI taxonomy): domain Eukaryota; kingdom Metazoa; phylum Chordata; class Aves; order Passeriformes; family Cotingidae; genus Oxyruncus; species Oxyruncus cristatus. Next base: position 109,535 of record VXAY01000608.1, on the reverse strand, counting down.
ATACCCCAGCTTAGAAAAAACCTCAAACCTATTTCAGTTCTGAAACATGTCAAGTTTCTATTGACTCTTGACCCTAAAAAATTTCTGGACAGATACTCCATCAGGGTCATAAAAGCTGCCAGGGAGGAGCAAACTGATGCTACAACACTTATAAAATTACACATTTGCAGTGCTGGACTCAGCGTTGTCACTGGTTTCCTGTAAAACAGAGATGATATGTTTCCTTTTGCCAGGAATCACCTATTCTATACAGTTTTGAGGTAAGAAACAAATCTAAGTTTGGCTTTGGTTTCCAGTGTTTGAGTTGTATTAGGTCAGAGATGATCTTTAAGTTCCCTTCCAACATCAGCCACTCTCTGATTCTATAAACTCCTCATTCGGGTTTAATTTATACTGAAACTCTGCCATCTGCCTATAAAACCATAAATCTTTGTGGGTTGGTGTCAAACCTGGGCTGGTGTTTTGCTGTCTTAGGGACATGTGTCCCATCCTGAGCATTGATCCTTTGGAGAAGCATAAAGGAGTGATTTTCTGGGGTGTCTGGAGAATTGAATGAACAAGCCCCTGCAGATCAATAAACCTTTTAAATTCAGCTGGTGGAGCCGTGGTGATCTCAGTGTCAGCACACACACACTGGCCAAACAGCCTCTGCAGAAACTCTCCAGAGGGATGATCCCTGTGTTTTCCAAGTGAGGGAAATATGGGGGGTGGCCTGGAGGGTCCCCTCAGTGGGATCCCACCGAGCCTGGACCTACAGAGCAATGTTACAAAACACCACTGGAGTCCCTGGGTCACCAGCACTGCAGCAAAGTAATGCAAATGCCATTCCATCCCAGCCCTACCGGCGCTTGGATCACTAGAGATCAAAACTGCAGTGAAATCAAACCTGAGCCTTGATTTGGGCCATGGACACCTCCAGGGATGCCAGTCCTGGTCCCTCAGCATGGTGTGTAGAGCTGTGAGGGGGAAGGTGATCTGGGTCAGTGGGGACAGGTCCTGAGCCAGCACAAGGAGAAGTGATGCCCTATTTCTGCATGGGCCATAATTATTTTCTTTAGTAGCTGCCAAGCAGTAGCTGTGCTTCAGTTAACTCAAGTGGTGCAGTGTGTGAACATCCCACTCCCAGCTCTAGGCCAGGTCTAACCACAACCAGGTTTGCATCAACCTGTGGAAATCAGAGTTTGCCCCGGGAGTTCCTGCCTGGGGCTCAATTCATCTTGCAGGGCACACGCAGGGCAGGTGACACTGGGACAGGCTGCCCATGGTGTTGGTGTCTTCTCCCAGGGAAGAAGGATGAGAGAAAATGGCCTCAAGTTGTGCCAGCTTTAAGCTGGGTGATAGGCAAAATTTCATTGCTGAAAGGGCTGTCCAACCCTGGCACATCTGCCCAGGGTAGGGAGGAGTCACATCCCTGGGGGGATTTAACAGCCATGTGGACCTGGCACTTGGGGACGTGGTCAGTGGTGGCCTTGGCCATGCTGGGGGAGCACTTGGACTTGATGGGCTCAAAGGGCTTTCCACTCTCTGTAATTCTATGATTTTGTGATTCTATGATTTTGTGATTCTGTGATGCCTTAGTCTAACTGAAAGGCACAAGGGAAGCATTTCAACACCAACTTAGTTGAGCTGGAAGCAAGAACTCGAGAGGTTTCCCCTTCATGCCTGAAGCTCACCAATAACAATTGTTGCTTTCACATTTTAGATAGGGATTTTCAGAGGTGTCTGATGGACTTTAGGGGCCAAGCCTTTCATTCCCCTGGAAGCTGGGCCATGGAGCTTATTAAACCCCACCAAGTCCAGGTACAATTAGAGAACGAACACATTGAAATAAACCCTGTTGCATTTCTTTGAGGCAACACAGAGTCACAGGCTGGTTTGGGTAGAAAGAGACCTTAAAGCTCATCCAGTCTCAGTCCCTGCCATAGGCAGGGACATAGGCAGGGACACCTTCCACTAGCCCAGGTTGCTCCAAGCTCCATCCAGCCTGGCCTTGGACACTTCCAGGGATCCAGGGGCAGCCACAGCTCCTCTGGGCAACCTGTGCCAGGGCCTCTCCCTCTCACAGGGAAGAATTCCTTCTCAATATTCCATCTAAATTTCTCCTCTCTCAGTTTAAAACCGCTGTTCCTTGTCCTGGCACTCTCTACCCATGTAAAAAGTCATTCTCCCTCTTTTTTAAGAGCCCCCTTTTCATGAGAGCAATAAAAAATGACCTTATGCTAAAGAAACATTTCTTCCAGACTTTAGATTTGCTCATCTCTGTCTGTGTATCGTGTGAGTCACCGTGACTAAGGATCTGTGTATCTGAGAGACACCTGGAATAATGTGCTCTTTCTAGAGGAGCTGCTGGAACCACGGGCAGTCCCAGCTTCTCCCACCCTGGGGGACACTGAGCCCCACAGGCTTTGATGCTGCTCCAGTTCCCCACAAATTCCTGCACATGGGGCAGAACAGCCCCTGCCCTGAAACTGGCTGGGCTGCAGCTCTTCAGGAAGGGCCTGGAGGGCAGCAGGTCAGACAGGGGGCCTTGTTGTGTCCCTGGACCGTGGGACAGTGCCACCACTAGCTCGAGGGAAGATTGATCAGTGAGCGTGTGACCACATCTGGAAGACTTTGTGCAGTTGTGGGTCCTTCCACGCATGTCATGATAAACTGGAATAAGTCCAGGTGGGACCACCAGGACAGTTGGGTGGTGAAAATGGGGCTTCTGATCGGAAGAAAAGAAGGCAAAAGCAGTTTCTAATTAAGTCTTTCAATTTCTGAAGCCTAAGGCAGAAAAACAAATGGAGTCAGACCCATCTGAGGTGAAAAGACAAAAGGGTGGGTGGAAAAGTTGCAATACGGGAAAATTTGGTTGGAGAATAAAGGAAAAATTCTTCCTCATGGGGGTGAGGACTCAGTCCTTGGAAATGTAAAAACTGGATAGCCCCAGAACTCGTTCTTCAGGCTGGAAGCTCTTTGCTTGCAAGAACATCACAGGTTCAACTATAAAAACTTGGTTTTCATTTTAAAATTCTATCCCTGACAATCCTGACTAGGAACTGCTAAGTCCAACCTTCTTAACCCTCAGAAAGTCTGTGTGCTGCCCAAAACCAGAGAGCTCATATGCTCATACAATATATTTTATTATTACTACTGTTCTTAAATTGCCCAGGCTCACAGCAGTGGTCAATGAACATGCCACTGGTTATTTTACCCTTCTCATTGGTGTTTCTGGGATAAAATATCCATGAACAAGAGACAAATTTAGACAAACATGTCAAGGATTTTTGAAATTTATCAGCTGCCTCAATATTTAGAAGTTCCCCATAGCAATGTTGGGGTTTTTTTTGTTTCAGTTTGTTTTGTTTGTTTTGTTTGTTTGTTCATGTTTGTTTTCTCTGTTTCTGTTTTTGTTTTGGTGGTTTTGGTTTTTGGTTTGTTTCTTTTTTAAAATATTCTGATTTCAAGTAATAAATCATGGTTAAATTGTGATGAAATCCCATGTGTCCATCCTGCAGCAAGTTGAACTCTTCCAATCCTCTGATCTAAGTTTGGTCCTGGGAAGGTGGATTATAGTACTGAGGATGTTTATTTCTTTTTTTTTTACAGTAAGTGTTAAAGGTCTGACCCAAAGATCTTGTAACTGTTCATTCAATAGATGAAGATTGAATAAAGTCTGGAAAAAAAAATGCAAAAAATTAAAAATAGAATTAACATGAAAAAAAAAATGCCATTTTTGTCTCACCAGTAGAGAGAAAGAAGGTCCAGAGAGACCTTACCTACTGAGTTCAGGTGATGGGAAGGGCAAAAGAAATTGATCTAAAACTCGTCCCCAGTGTGTGGTGGCTGTGATGATTCTTCAGCACAACCTCCAAGCCCAGCATGACCTGGTGACTGCAGACATAACCACACTGAAATGGCATGAAATAAGGCACTGATGGTTTGCAAATTTGAAGACAAAAATGGACAGATGACAAATTCGTTGTCTCCTGGGACCCTGAAGTGAAGGACAGAAGTTCCTTGGAGACCCAGGCCTAGCCTGAGGCCCATGAATGGGCTTGGTGGGTAAATGGGTCATGAAATTCTCCCAGAAATGTGACACAGGATGTCAGAACACATCTCAGTGATCCTTCACAGGCTTCATATTTTCTAACTCTCCTGTAATGAGGATGAAACCCCACGTGAATGAACATATTAATTAGAACAGAGAGAAGGGATTAAACACTCTTTCCATACTTTGCCCTTGAGTCCCATCAGCAAAACCTCTCAGCAGCAAGATGAGGCTCTGCAAGGGCCCCAGAGGCACGAACCCTCAGGGCAATGTTCCCGCTGTGGTGTTTAGGAAACATGTCCTATTCTGCATGGCTGAGGCTCGGTCTGGGCTGTGGTGAGGAAGCTGAGCCTTCAGACCACAAACAGCCACTAAAATCAGTGGTCAGTGGGTCTGTTGAGCCCTAGCTTTGGCTGTGTGGGGGTGGGAGGGTGGGTGCAGCTGGGTGATGCCCTTGATGCTGCAGGTCAGGAGCTGAACCTGGGGTGGGCAGAGCTGCCACTGTCCCTTAAAGTGTTCAAAACCCATGTGGATGGCACAACTTGGGATTCCCAGCATCTGGAAGGACATAAGATTTTCTACACTGACCTCTCTTTTTGGTGTTAGATCTAATAAACAGCATTTTAAATGACATTTTACAGGGCCTGGGGACCTTCTGGCACTGGGGTCACCACAGACCAGCAGCTCCTGGGACACAACTTCCCCCTCCTCGGGTGGGAGGATGCAGCAGCTCAGAAGTTGTTTCACCATGGTGGGGTGAGGATGACGGCAAAGGACTCCCACCTTCCTGACTCCATGGGCTGCCTCCTCACACACTCAGAGATGCTCCATGGGGCTGGATGCCCCTCCAGGCAGCTTCTCTCCCCGTCTTGGGTCTGTGATGGGAGGTGATGTCGCAGCCGGGGATGGGAACAGTTCCCTGGGGATCCCTGTGCTGCTCAGGGGCTGTCTGAGGGTCCTGCTGGCTGGGGCTGTGCCCCGGGCAGTGTTCAGGAAAGGAATAAGCACACGGCAGGCATAGGAGGCTCATTTCTCTGTCAAGCCCCATCAATCTGATGCTCCAGCACTCCCTGAACCAGGAGAACTGTTTTGGGGAGAATATTCTTTAATGCATTTGTTTTTCCTGTGGATTTCTCTCACCACTCAGTGAAGCCCCTGCAGACTTTTGCCGTTTGCAGTTTGCTCTGACAAAATGTTCCAAAGCTTAATCCTGTTGAAGGAAAATCTGCTCCCGTAATTGGTTTTAAATTTGCCACCTGCTATTTTATTTAATGCAGCTTAGTTCTTGCATTAAAGAACAGCGAGCTATTACACCTGAGTGTCCTCTTCCAGCTACTCAGGATTCCACAGAGCCCTTCCCCATTCTCCAGTGCTACCTTTTCCAGGCTGGAGAGTCCGGGTTCACCCACATCTTCCTTGCATGGAAATTATTTGACGCTTGTTGATTGTTTTTGTTGCCTCTTCCCGGTCTTGCCTAGTCCCCGCGAGGGTTAATGGAAGGCGAGAGCATCTGCTTCATCGAGGTTGTCAAATAAAGACTTCTGTGGTTAAAGGGAAGAGAAAGTAACTGCGAGAGGCACAAACCAAATCTGGTAGTTAATGTGGACAATAGCAAAATCTAAAACTCTTCAGCCCTTAATTGATGGGCCGTTAGGAAAGACCAAAACTCGTTGATTGACCATTAGGAAACTCCAGCTCAGCTTTGGAAAGGGTCAGGCTGCCCTTTAGGGCTGATACAAAAAAGGACATGATGGAGGTGAGGATTCGGGATAACTGAGGGTCCCGTGGGACCTCCAACACCACCCTCAATCCACCGCTGACCCAGCGCCCGGGTCACAGCACCTTCTGCCGACCAGCTCCGACACATGGCTTTGGGAATGTTTACCTGGGCAAACCCACCATTTCAGAACTGCGAGAAATGACTGAGAATGCTTTAAATGATACTCCTTAACATGTTATTCATGAAATATTTCCTTTAGCATTCCCTCCTCAGACATAATACCTGGGTCCCCATCCAAAGACACTTCTGATACTGTTTTCCAGTGGCCTTCCAGTGGCTCACAGTCATGCAGTGAAACAGGCAGGAACCACTTTTGGGATAAGCCAGGAACTTTTCTGACTGGTTGTTACCCCACGTGCTCTCTCTGTCCATTGACAGCTGCTGGACTGAACCAGCAGTTCATTTTCTCTAAAACATCTGCCCGAAATTTAGTTGGTTGAATTCTAAAAACCCCGAATTTGGAGAACTCAGGACGTTCTTAATATTTCCTCTAACAACTTCCTGTGGTTAAACATCACCCTTGCAGAACATTCACCTGCTGACACGGGCTCTGAAGCAAACTGCTTTTTGACTGCCACCGTCTCATCAGGCTGGAAGTGGATGGAAAGCCAAACTCCCCCAGAGAAATCCCCTCCGTGGGCTGGTTTTGAGCTCTGCAGAGGAATCAGAGAGCAGCTGGGCCAATCTCCACAGCCTGGATCTAAACATGGAGAGGAATTGCAACAGCTGCTGGGCTTTGGGGTAGCAGGGCTGGGAATGAGGGGAGCATTTGGATTTAGAGTGAACAAAAATCTCATCCCTTGTGCAAAGGAACGAGTGAATCTTATGACTGAAACCAGACGAAAAATCATCCCCTCCAAGCCTTCTCATCCTTGATTCATGTGTCTTTCTGCCTGAGAGCAAGAGCTGCACAGACAGAGGGAATCTGACAGCTCAGGTACCACGGCAGGTCCAGCCCTGACAGCAGGGGCTCTCCAGGGCAGAGATCTGAGCACTCCCGGCTCCTCGGAGACACTCACTGCCTGTGCTGGCTCTGTGCTGGCCCCACAAAACCCCCTAGCCCTGCTGGAACAGCCACACCGGTGCCAAGGCACAGTGACAGTGGCCACTGGTGCAGGACACTTCCTAGCAGAGCTCCCTCCTGGCAGTGCATGTGCCCCATGTCGCTGAGGTCCTGCTGTGACACCCATGGCACTGCACAAAGCAGGGAGCTCATGTCTGTTCACATCACATCCCTCACACGGCCCCCCAGACCTTCTCTTTGCTTCCCCAGGCTGCCCTGGGCATCAGGTGCACAGGAGAGGGCTGAGGACTGCCTGGGTGCTGAGGAGGTGCTGAGCCTCCCTGGGCTTCCTTTCACCTGTAGATTATAGAAACCCACCGGTGGTGCCTGAGAATCACCAAATCACAGAAGGGTTGGGTTGGAAGAGACCTTAAGGATCATCTGTTAGGAAAGGGTTCTTCTCCCAGAGGGTGGTCAGGCACAGGAACAGGCTCCCCAGGGCAGCAGTCACAGCACCAAGAACTCAAAGAGCGTTTGGACAACGCTCTCAGGGAACATGGTGGGATTGTTGGGGTGTCCTGGACAGGGCCAGGAGTTGGAGTGGATGATCTTTGTGAGTCCCTTCCAACTCAGTATTGAGTGATTCTATGTTCCAACTGTGATTCTATGATCCAGTTCCATCCTTCTGCCATGGGCAGGGACACCCTCCATTTGCCCTGGCTTACTTCAGGAAAATCCCTGATTGCACCCGGCACAAGGGAAAAAAACAAATCTCAAAGCAAGACACATAAACATTGTTCCCAGGCTTTTCTTTTGAAGCACATTCCCATTTCGGAAATCAAGACCTTCACTTTTCCTCGGTGGGAAATGATCCCCTCTATATTGCTCTGTGACCCAAGCTGGTCCCAGAGTGGGCAGTCCCAGAGTGTGTTTCTCCTCCTGGAGTGACAAGTGCCAATTGTTTTGCACAGGGACAGTCAGATTTTGGCCAGGCTCAAACACCCAAGTTCTTGGTGTAAGCAGCTCTGGCAGCTGGGCTGAGACTTGTTCAGCTGAACCATGGGGAGAAGTTTCCTTGCTACGATTGTGTCTGTCAGGAAACAGGCAGAGCTGGAGCACATAGATCCAAGGAGAAAACAGAAGAGCAAGTGGACAGTCAGATTATGGCTGAGAGAGGGGTGAGCTCTCTGAAGCATTTCTCGGGTACAAAAATCCTGCTTCTGGCCACTTTCACGGCTGATTGTTGCTTTTTGCCTCTTCTTCAGGGTCCAAGGACGTCCCCAGGTGAATGATGGTGTCCAATGATCAGTATGATGGGGGTGTTTATGATCCAACTTATAATTACCACAAATTCTGGGAATTAAGCCCTTGTGGGGCCCCAGTAACATCGCTGACCTCCGCAGTGCCCCTGACACTGGGAGCTGTTGGATCAAGGTGACTCACCCCTGGGAACAGGAACTTCCACAGCAGTAATTATTTCATCCTCACTTGTCAGAGGGATCTGGTTTTGCTGGGGGAAGCGATGGATTCAGTGCTAGAAAATGATTTTAGAAAATTTTTTGCAAAAGAGAATCATTTTAATGCTGGGCCACTTTTCCCTCCAGCAAACAACCACAATTAATGATGCATTTTTCTGAAAATTGGGGTTCTCTTAGACACCTGACCTTGCCTTTTGTATTTTTATTTTTTCAGACGAGAGATAATTTCTTTCAGTAGCCCAAAGGCTGGAGCTGAGAGATAAATCTTGTAGAAGAACATTCTTTCTATAAAATGTGTAAATAACAGCCTCTGGTGACACTTTGCTGCCACCACTCCCTGATCGATCCGTCGTGCTTTTAGGGATCCTGGTGGCCCCACAGGGAGCTCAGAAGGGGAAACCTTGTCTGCATGGGGGGTTCTGAGGGGAAAATCTGTGTACAGCCAGTAATCCCACGATCACTGATGCTGGAAAAGCTCTCCCAGCCCATGGATCCACCCTATGCCCCATCCCCACCTTGTCCCCCAGCCCAGAGCACTGAGTGCCACGGCCAGGCCTTCCTTGGATACCTCCAGGGCTTGGGACTCCAAACCTCCCTGGGCAGCCCCTGCCAAGGCCTCACCACCCTTTCCAGCAAGAAATTCCTCCTGGTGTCCAACCTGAGCCTCCCCTGGCCCAGCTGGAGGCCGTTCCCTCTCCTCCTGTCCCTTGTTCCCTGGGAGCAGAGCCCGACCCCCCCGGCTCTCCCCTCCTGTCAGGGAGTTGCAGAGCCAGAAGGTCCCCCCTGAGCCTCCTTTTCTCCAGGCTGAGCCCCTCTAGCTCCCTCAGCCACTCCTCATATCACTGACTCTCTAATAACACCCAGTATTACTGCAATAACATCTCTCTGAGTCAGGTCCCCAGACAGAGCTTGGATAAGACTCAGAGGGCGTGAAGTCTGTCTTAAATCCAGGATGTCCATGAAAAACAAACAACCCTCCCCATCTTTAAGTAGCTGTGTGTTTTGGTTTTTTTTGTTGGTTGGTTGGTTGTGTGTTTTGGTTTTTTTTTTGTATTGTTTTGGGTTTGTTTGTTTGTTTGTTTGGGGTTTTTTTTAAAGAGCTGAGAAATCCAACCAGCCCACATAATTTGCTGATGAAAATACAGGAAGGGCAAGAGGGTTGGTGGGTCTCCCCAAGACCCAAGTATTTATTAACACTAAAATTACACCAGGGAGGTGGTGAAGGGTATCCCTGCCCAGGGCAGGGGAGGTGGAACAAGATGACCTTTAAGGTCCCTTCCAACCCAAACCCTTCTGGGACTTTGTGATTCAGGCCCCTGTGTCCCTGTTATTGAAGATCAACACATCCCAGGAGGAGAAGCTATCCTAGATGTAGATGAGGAATCTCAAGACACACACACAACAAATGAGATGTGCAGGGCAGTGGTGGAAAATAAACATCTAATGTGAAATTTTCAAAGTGATACAAGAATGTAAGTGGTGATACAAGAATGTAAGTGGATAGAATTGATACTAGAATATAAGTAGATAAAATTATACAAGAAAAGAAGTCAATAGCTATAGCTGAACAAGCAAAGTTTAGAGACTAATGTTCATTTTTAGGTTTAGATTAGTGATTATGTATTTAGTTAAAGATTAAGAGTGCTGAGAGAATGATAACCACTGTCTAATAAGTTGAGCAGGAGTATTGGAGAAATGTTCTGCTCTATGACTTGAGATCAGAAACTGCAGATGATAATAATGGGGCACAGTGTTCTGTTTGTGACCAGGAGACCAGATCATGAGAATGCTGCTAGGAAAGGTGAAAAGGGCGCTGTGAGGAAGACATATGGCCTTCATCCCTACGACCACCTGAGACGACCACCAGAGAGACTCAGAGCACACGCGACCAAGCAAGACAGAACTAACTGGACTTATTTGGGAAGGGGAGGAGCGGGGGCATTACTCGTTACATAACCACTAAATAACCTGTAAATGCTGTTGCTTAGCTGTTTTCGGTCGAGCATCTCTTTGGAGGCGCTAGCCCCCACGCTCCCAGCGCTGAATACACATACCTCTCTACTACCTTCAGTATTGGAGTTTCATTCCATAAATCAAAAGGAAACAGGAAAAGTAGGAATAGAAGGGATTCTGAGGGATCATGTAGTCCAGCTGCCCCCCTTGAAGGACAACAGCTCATCCAAACTGACCCAGAAGGGTGTTCAATAAATCCGATCTAATGTTCCTGGTTGGGACCTCTGTACCTCTCCAAAAGCCCCTTGTGCCTGAAAGGAGCCCTTGTGCTGCATTTCCTGGGGAACTTTAATTATTTTGTTGCTAATAGGTCTTTGTGTTACCTCATAGAAGGTGCCCCCACTTGGGTTTGGTGCCATCTGAGCACTGGAAGGAGGCTGGAGTTATACCAAAAATTGTGAATAGTGAGGCAGAATAATAAAGACCACGTCAGTCTGGGACATTCACATGGAATACAGCGATTAGAGGCCAGATCCTTCAGGGAAGATCAGCTCTACGCCCCCAAATGACACGACATCAGCAACATTCACACCCAATGAAACCACTGTTCCCTGAGAAGCTCGTTAAGGAAAGCAGTGAATAATGGCAGAAATTCGACCACCTCCCTCCTACTTGGCAATGCATAATTGATAGCTTCATTTTGAGAAAGCCCTTTTCCAGGGAGTTTTGTCTTCGCTTTGTGCTCTCCCATTTCTGAAGGCATGACATGGGACGTGTCCCATTGTAGTCCCAGCCAGGCCTGTGCCATCCCCTGGTCCTACTCTGGCAGCCAGACGTGCTGCCCCAGCTGCAGGAGAATTTACAGCTCCTCAGCACAATTTGTTCCCAAGAAATTTGTGGTCGCTGCTGCCATGTGTGCTCCATGAAGACTGACCTTCTCTGTGTCACTATTTTTCAGGAAATGAATGTTAACCTGACCGGTTCTTTGCCCTTTTCCACCTCTCCTATGGCAGGCCCTGAGGTTATCTCCCTCCACGCTGGCTTTTATTCCCATTTATCTTCTGTTCATCCTCCAAGATCTCTGCCAGCAGTCCTGGGGCTGCTCCTGCCCATCTCAAAGTGCTCCCAGGGGAATTGTCACCCTGCTCTTATCCTACCCTGCTCATTGAAAACCATCCATTTAATTACCTTTGTATTTTTAACCTATTTCCTCTGATTTCTTACTAGGCTGCTGATGTTAGACTACTCCAGGAAAAATAATTTATGACTAAAAAATAAATAGCTGCCATGCCTGGTCACACCATCCATCACTCTCTGTGCTTCCCCAGCATTTGAATACCAAAGCAGCTTGTACATCAATCTGTGCTCACTGAATGCAAACCACCTCCTGCCTTCCCATCTCTTAGTCTTTTGCTTTCCAAGCTCTTGCTGCTTCTTTCTATAAATCATCACTCCTGTTTTCTTCTCATGCCAGGGATCACCGCAAAGGTGGGGATTTATGCTGACCTTTTCTAGAGCTCTTCTTGGTTAGTTATTCCACTGGTGGGGTTCGGGAAAAAAAAAATTGCTCTTTTGATTCCATCTTAACAAATTGCACAGCTTCCTAAAATGTGTCCTCACAGGCATTATCTTTGTGTGATCAGAGAATCCTGGAATGATTTTGGGTGGAACATCCAGTCTCACCCCCTGCCATAGGCAGGGACACCTTCCACTATCCCAGGTTGCTCCAAGCTCCATCCAACCTGCCCTTAGACACTTCCAGGCATTGGGCAATGACTTATCTCCAGCTCAGTTTTCCCAAGCCCACCTTGCTGAAGTCAAGTGCTTTCACTTATAAAAAGCAGACAAAAAAGAGCAAATAAAACACCAAGAGAATAAGTCTTCAGCAGTGAAGGTCCTGCTGGGTGGCACGGCTTCTCTCCTTGAAACAATCACCGTGGACACCATGGGAAATGCAACACTCCTGCACGTGCCCATAGAGCTGTCTGGGCAAAGCCATGGGCCCTGGACAAGTGTCAGATATCCCAGTGGGGAGAAAGGTTTTTTGGGGCAGGGCTGAGACCAAACAGTTTCTCTTTATCTTACCTACCAAGTTCTTCCTTTCTGCTTGCAGTGCCCACTTCCAGCTCTCACTCCTGTCCTGCTCCATCTGTCATTTCTGTCACGGGTATCAGCTCCAAGTGTTCCCTCTTCCCTGTCCCTTCCTGGGGCAGTCAGGGCAAACCTCACACCCCCAACATGGGCTAGAGGACATTTCTGAGCCTAAACCCTGTTGAGTCCTGGGATACCTTCAGTTTTTGCAGGCAACATACCAGATTTAGAGAGATTAGATTAAATGTAACATATTAAACTTAGAGAGGGAAAGGAAAAAGTGCTTCTTTGTTTCATGTAAAGGCTAGGAATCGGTGACCAGCTGTGACAGAGGCTGCATAATGAGGAGCACTTAAAAATAAAAACAGTGAGCCAGAGAAGCTTCTGGAAACAGCTGCTGTTGATCTAAAAACTCCTGAAAATATTTGAAGTACTGCAAAGCTCTGCAGCCTGGACTTGGCCTGACTTGGGCAGCCCTGGCATTGCCCCAATACTGTCATGGGCAGAGTAGGAGCTCCAGACAGAGTTTATCAGGGAGACCCTCCTGCTGAGTCACGAGGGGCAGAAAGGATGCCCAACACGCCTCACAGACCCTCCAAAACCTCCCTAGGACCCCCTGACTTTCTAAACTCCTTCCCAGACAGGAGTCTGGGTGCAGCTGGATCCAACCCCAGCCCAAGACTTGGTCAATGGGTTATGTCGAAAGGATTCTGCAGCTGTGATTGAACCTTTGTGCAACTTTGTCTCACAGGATTAAGGATGGCTAACCAGATATATGCATATAAATAAGTTATTTATCATGATCATGATTAGACTGAAAGACCTCAATCAGAATTATTTACTACACAATATAGCAGCTACAGCTCCTGGTATAGTGCACTATTTTTAAGCGAACAATTATAATAAAGTGAACAAACCAATTATTAAGCAGAGATTGATGTCACTCACCCAGACCAACAACCATGAGCTCAGTCTTGAGGGGTGACCTTAGAAGGTATACTGAGAAAGGGGAAATCAGAAGACCCTCCCATTAAAGCTGGGTCTGGGCTTCTATAGGATAAAGCACTGGACTGTCAGCCCCGTGCCTCTGGGCTGTGCCAGCTCAGCAGCTTTAGATGAGGTATCAGTGCTATCACCTGTGGGTTCCTGCCACACTCTCACCTCAGGTTGGTTGAATTTTGGGATTGAGGAGTCAGGCTGGTTTCAGCTTTACCCAACCCCAAAAGCAGCATAACCCTCCTTTTCCATCCATCACTGAAAGCTTTGCAAGTCGGGGAGTGGTTCGAGGTGTTTTCCCCCACTCAAGCAGAGCCTCCTACTCCACTCGACCCTTCCTTTCGGAAGCTGCTGAGGTTTTGCTGGCGGTTTGTTTCTGCTTCAGAGGAAGGAAAGCCCCAAATAAGCACAGCAACATGGAGCTGCTCTGAGGGCTGGAACCAGGCTGGGAGGGCTGGGGGTGTTCACCTGGGGAAGAGAAGACTCCAGCGAGGCCTCAGAGCCCCTTCCAGTGCCTAAAGGGGCTCCAGAAGAACTGGAGAGGAACTTGGGACACTGGGGAATTGTGGGAAATGACATGCTTTATGTGGGGTGGAAAAAGTCCTGTCAGAAATGGACTAGTAAAGAGAATGAAGAGAACAGCCTAAATGCTGTAAAGTCAGAAGTTTTTAATGTTGTTTAACATGTTTCAATATGGCTTTTTGTATGTTTTTTGCTAAGTCACAGCTTCTTCTTCCCAAAATGCTTTTAGGAAACTGTTATCTCTACTTAGGAATGTGCTGGGAAGATATCTAGAAGTTTTCTTATTGGCCTTTATTAACCCTTTCCTATTGGATGTTAACCCTTACTTGTTATTGGTGGATTCTGTAAACTTTTAGGGTTTTCTATTGGTGTTTTTCTGATCCCCCTGAAGCCTATATATGACCCCTTCACCACAATAAATCTCTCTCTTGCTCGCCTCTCTCCTCTGGTCTGTGTGGGTCCGTGCTGGGCTCCCTGGGGCCAGGCGGAAGGGGGGCAGTGGGGGAGCATTCACCCACCAGGTGATGAGCTGATCACTCAAACCTGTGGTGCCCCTTATACCCAAATCACCACCGCAGGGAATGGCTTCCCACTGCCAGAGGGCAGGGGTAGGTGGGTTCTTTCCTGTGAGGGTCACAAGCACAGGTTGCCCAGAGAAGCTGTGGCTGCTCCTGGATCCCTGGAAGTTTCCAAGGCCAGGTTGGATGGGACTTTGAGCAACCTGGGCTAGTGGAAGGTTGGGGGTGGCACTGGATGGGCTTTGACATCTCTTCCAAACCAAATAATTTGTTATATTATGACCTTTCCTACACCACAGGAAAAGCTCCTACATTTACAGATTCCACCCCCCCACAACCTGGACTCGATGCCTTCCCCCCCTGGGGCACTGCCCCCTCTTCAGCAGAATTTCACATCAGTACAGCGAGGCTGGTCCAGAGCAGAACTTTATTATCAACTCCACCCTTCCGGGAGTCCCAGCAGTCCAAAGGACCAGACACCAGAGCTCAGCCAGCCCAGCACAGCCATGGGGTGGAAACAGATGTGCAGGAGCTCCTACATCAGGGCAGAGGCTGTTTTGCCCTTCCCAGGATGGCAAGGAAATCCCTGTTCTGGTCAGCTGGAAGCTGCTCACACTGAGCACTTACTGGGATGTGTGACCAGCTGGACAGATAGACCCAAGTTACCTGTGCCAGTACCTCTTACAGGGCAGCTGGAGCAGTCCAGGCCATGTCCCTTTAGGAAACAATCACAGGGACCCCCATGCCTGGGATCCACAGACCCTGGCTACCTCAGGCAGCAGCACAAGGGCCAGAGGCAGCAGGACCAGGACAGACCATGGCAGAGCACACACAGCTTGGTCACTCTCAGGAGCCACGTCCTCCATCCCAGCAGGGGAGGATCTCTTTTTCCAAGAGTAGTATTTGGCCACAACCACGTTGGGGTTCCCCTGGGCAGGGTCAAACCACATCTGGATGCAGCGCCCGCTGCCCCGGCGTGCGGTGGTGTATTTGTAGGAGTGGGACCAGATCTTCTCACACAGGTCTTTGGGTCGGGGGAAGACCTCACTGAAGGGTCTGCACATGGAGCCCCAGGGACAGCGGTTCCTTCCTGGGGACAGAGCATCACAGCAGGAAAGGTCAGCATGAGCACTGGTACAACCCTTCCCTGGTGTCCTTCACTTGCCCACAGCCCATCACCACACCTGGGCTGATGGGTGGTGGTTTGGTCACCTTCTAGTTGGCAACTCCAGAATGTGAGGGTGATTTGGGGTCCTGGCAGCAGTGACACTGCCAGTGACCCACCTGGGGGAGTGAGGAGAGGCTCCCCACAGCCCACCAACCTGTTGCCCAGTTCCAGCCCTTGTGCCAGTTCTCTTTGCAGGTGACGGCATCCCTGCAGTCCTCCCACCACTGTTCACAGTCCTCCTGGCACAGAGGCACATGGAGAATCCTCTCCCGACGCCAGTTGCTGTCAGCCTGCAAGGGGACATGACCAAGCAGTCTGGGGACGGGGCCTGAAAATCAAGGGCAAGATCTGCCCCATCCCAGATCCCCCCTAGGCCTTCCCATTGGGCTCAAGAGATGATCTCAGAAGCGTTTGAGCCCCTGCAGAGATGTGCCTTGACAAAAGCTCTTCCATCAGTCAGACAGGCCTAAGCAGTGGCCAAAAAAGTCCTTGGAATCTTTCCACCCAGTAGGAAAGGTTGGGACAGCCTAGGTTTTTGGAAGGAATTCTTCCCTGTGGGGGTGGGAAAGCCCCGGCAGAGGTTGCCCAGAGAAGCTGTGGCTTCCCTATACCTGGAAGTGTCCAAGGCCAAGTTGGACGGGGCTTGGAGCAACCTGGGCTAGTGGAAGATGTCCCTGCCCATGGCAGGGGGTGGCACTGGATGGGCTTTAAGGTCTCTTCCAACCCAAACAGCACCATGACTCCATGATCTGATCCTACCTGGTCAATCCAGGGCCCCAGGTTGGGGGAACACTCATACAAACATGTGTCCTGAATGAAGTGGTGCTTGCACTTGGGTGGCATCACCCCACAGTGGTTCCAGTTGAAGTTGTACAGGTTGGATTCGTCCTTGTGGGCCTCTGAACTAGTGTTGGCTGTGCAGCAGGCATTGTCCTTCCAGGGAGAACACTGTGACAGAACAAGGGACAGGCTGTTGGGGAAGGTAGGAGCTCCAGAGGGTCAGAGGATGCTGCAGGTGCTGGTTCCTTGCAGGGCCCCCAGCAAGGAGCCTTCAGCAGCCAGAGGATTTTCTGTCTGCCAGCAAACCCCTGAGCACTTTGGACTGAGGAGTTCTGGGCTTCAGGAGGTGGAAGTCAGAACCTCACCAGGAACTAGTCCCTGAGGACACCCTGAGGAACAGGAGCAAACCCCTTCTCCTGCACCCTGACTTGCTCTTAGCCCCATCTCCACCAAGGGCCTGGGGCAGAGCAAGGAGAGTCTTCCCTTTCCGTCCTTTCCCTGGTTCTGCTCTGGGGTACCCGTGCTTTGGGAAGGGGAGATGTCCTGGTTAAAGAGAGGTGACACTGAGCTGACGGATCCTCACACCACTGCCACTGCCCAGGCCATTTGCTAGAAGAAGGCAGCAAACAAACAGGTCCCATACCCAGTGTGGGCTTTCTCCCTCAGGCAAGGGGTAGCCAAGCCCAACCCAGTCCACAATATCTGGGGAGGTGGGTGTAGGGGGGGACCAGACAGCCCCACACAATCCACCAGCAGCTCATACCTGGTCATGCAGCTTCCCCTCGGGGCCAGGCTTGCTTTTGTGGTGCTTGGCGTCCATGCAGATGTTCAGCAGCGGGTCCCTCGCCGACAGCACGGCCCCAGCTGCCAACAGCACCAGCAGCACCGGCCCTGCTGCCATCTCACAGCCAGGCGGGGCACGGAGCTGCGGGGACAGGCACAGCTCGGGAGGGGCTGGGCACTGGCAGCAGGGACAGGGCACAGCTTGGGAGGGGCTGGGCACTGGCAGCAGCGAAGGAGGTGCTGCGGGGGCCGGGCACTCCCGGGATGTGCCAGTGGCTCACGGCACCAAGGACACAAGCACAGCCTCCCCTCCCGGGCAGGGCTCCAAGCTCAGAGACACGTTATCATCGGGACAACATCCGGAAAAACACCTTGGGAGTGCTCAACACCCTTGAAGGGAGTGGGGGTCCTGTGTGAGAACCGCTCAGACTGGGGTCCTTTGCCACCCCACTGTTTCAGAGGGAGCTTCCAGACCCCAAGCCTTCTGCACCAAGACGGGGTAGTTCAGGGATCCCTAGAGAATGTTCAGAGGGTGCAGGTAAATGCACTGACACCTTGGGTGGACCATGAGCTACAGGAGCCCCACCTTGTCCTCAGGAGTATGTTAAGACAGGAAAGCTTTTTTTTTTCTTTTATCTGCATCTGGGTCTTTGTAGACCCTCACCTGAGGTCTCCAGAAGAGACCCGAATCATCATAGAATCCTAGAATGGTTTGGGATGGAAGGGACCTTAAAGCTCAGCTCATTCCACCCCCTGCCACAAGCAGGGACACCTTTTACTACATCAGGTTGTTCCAAGCCCTGTCCAATCTGGCCTGACTTGAGCAATAAAAGACATTTCACACCATCATGCCTTGGTCTCCTCTGCCTGCCTGGAAAAAATTTTATCATAATTTACGAAAAGGAACCCAAACAACCAAAAAACCTGAACAGCCAACAACAACACCAAAACAATCAAATTCCCTGCCACTCCTCATCAATACAGCACAAGGGTCTAAACAAACTGCCTTTTAAGAGGGATTTTGCAAAACACAGGAGCAAGACAAAGCAGTTACAGCATTAAAATAGCACAAAAAAAACCCAGAAGAAGCAGTTACAGACCTGAGGAAGCAGACACAGAAATCTGAGAATAGGGAAGTACCCACCTTGCATCATAACTATACTCATATACGTAAAACCAAAACCGTCCCCACTCAAAAAAAAAAAAAAAAAAAAAAAAAAA
>VXAY01000608.1:77844-91166 GCA_013399855.1 Oxyruncus cristatus | reverse complement strand
AAAAAATTAACTTTGGCAGCTCTGAGAACCTCTAAACCTACTGCAACACCTTAAAAACACTCAGCTCAGCAGCTTCCTGGGGGCAGCTTTAATAGCAAGGCTCCTGGTAGCACTTAAGAGGAACTTGCACCTGTGTTTAGGGAGGTTTCACTCGTGCCAGCCTTTGTTACTGCAGAAGTCGATGTTTTGTTATAACCAGCTCATCTGGCCTCTTTCCCAGGCAGAACCTCTTGACTGGTAGACACTAGGGTGTTTGGTTCCAAAAGCAGGTCTCTGCTCAGCCTTGGCCCTTCATAACAAGCCCCATTTCCTCGACTCACCCTGTACCAGGCAGTTTGGGTTTGCACCATTACATGAGACAGAGGAGCCAGGCAGGGACTGACCCAGGGTTTGTAATAAATAATGGAATAAATTCAAAAGGCAGCAAATGACATAAAGAAATAATGCTGCTGCCTGAGAAGGAAGAATAACAGCAACTTCCAACACAAACCAGAAATTCGGGTGCTGAGGGGAGTAATGCAGCTCCTCGTAACACCTGAGCACAGTCATTGCTGCTAAAAGCTTCACCAGAGGCCATGGAAAGCCCTGACTCTCAGCACGGGGTCAGTCTTCCTCTGAGGACAGCTTTCGGAGCTGTTTTGCTGTCCTCTTCACTCACATTCCTGATGTTTTGGGGATGAACCACTTGCCTAAGGAGCAAATCTTCCTAAATTTCACTTTAGACTCTGGAAGAACCTGCTTTAGTGATCGCAGAATCCCGGAGTCATTGGAAGCCCTCCCAGCCCATGGATCCACCCTGTATCTGATGCCCCCCTTGTCCCCCAGCCCAGAGCACTGAGTGCCACGGCCAGGCCTTCCTTGGATACCTCCAGGGCTTGGGACTCCAAACCTCCCTGGGCAGCCCCTGCCAAGGCCTCACCACCCTTTCCAGCAAGAAATTCCTCCTGGTGTCCAACCTGAGCCTCCCCTGGCCCAGCTGGAGGCCGTTCCCTCTCCTCCTGTCCCTTGTTCCCTGGGAGCAGAGCCCGACCCCCCCGGCTCCCCCCTTCTGTCAGGTAGAAAAGAACCTTGTGCTTCTACCCCTCACATTGGAGCTGTCACTGAGCAGATCTTCCCCACTGACCCTTCCCCTCCTCTGTTCCCTTCTCCCCCACAAGATGAGTGTTTCCCCCGAGGTGCAGGACTGTGGCAGTTTCAGATGCCCTGTGCTGTCCTGGCTGTTTCCTGCTCCTTGCATGAGAATTTTCTAGTGTCTGGTTTGTTTTTGGAACTGCTGATCACTGAACCGTGTTGTAACACTGTTAGAGCAGTGACAGCTTGTTCCTGAGAGATAATTGTCAGCCACCAGCCTGTCATATTCCCTCTGACGTGCCCTGTGCTCTCCCCAGCGCATCGCTGCCTGTTCATCTCAACTGCTTTTTCAGTAAAATCTGTTGTTTTATTGTTCAGTGACTCAGTCGTACCAGGTGTCACATCCCACTCCTACGTGGAAAGGAGCACCCAAGAGTTGTAGATGCCTGTGGTTAAACAAGGATGGCAAAAGCCAGAAGGGTCCAAAAAACAAAGCTCACAAAGTTTAATCGGCCAACTCCACCCTCTGTGTGGAAATTGATGCATGTTTTGCCCTGTCTTTCTATCTAACGGTGAGAGAAATAAAAGAGTAAAAAGAAAGAGGGAAGAAGGAGAGTGTGAAAGAGAGCTCAGATAGGAGAGGAAAGGGGATCACCAGTCCTGGCTCCAGCACTGGTCTGACCAACAGGGTGTGCAGGGTCCTGGGGTGCTGCCCAGGCTTTGGGGGGGCACCTTGTTATAGGGAAGTTTCTCCCTCCCCTCTCCCCACCCCAGGATCGGGTTTCTTGCTCTTCATGTAATTGAGTGAGCACATGCAGTCTGTTCTTCTGGACCTTTCTGGAAATGGGTCGAGGGGTTTTGAGGGTCTTTTGGAGGTCTTGGTCCCCCTCTACTGGACTGACCCTCACCCGACAGTTCGTGCCCTCTCCATGAACCCGTTCCTGTGCTGGTACTGTGCTTTGTGTTGTGGGGTCACCACAGACCAGAACAGGGAAGTTGGCTCCAAAAAGGTGCTGTCCCAGAAAGGTGCTGCCCCACCTCAGCACAGCCCCCTCCCAGCCACATCCTGGTGGCCACATCCTGGTCCAACTCCCCTTGAGTGGCCATCAGAGTTTGAGGCACAGCAACACATTAACTCCTTCCTGCCCAGGCTGCTACACCACAGTGTGCTGCAGATTTTTACAGCTGGTCCTGGAGGGATTTAATATTATCAGAAACTTGGTTGACTCGATGTTTTCCCCTCCCTTTCCCAGAAAAAAATTGTTGAAAAGCAGAAATCAGAGAACCACAGAAGTTTTGGGTGGGTAGGCACCTTAAGGTCATCCAGTCCCATGCCCTGACACACCTTCCACTAGACCAGATTGCTCCAAGTCCCATCCAACCTGGCCTTGGACACTTCCAGGGATGGGGCTCATCCAAGTGCTTATGGATTCAGCCCTTAGTTCCATTTCCTGTGACCTTGTCCCACACAGACGCCGTGTTTGTGGCCGTGCAGATCCCCCCATCTCTCCAAAAAGCCTCTCAGGGTGTTCCATGGGAACGTGCAGACCTTGTCCTTGCAGGGAGGACTTTTGCCCACACACCAGGGCTCAGTGCCGCTGGCGATGGCAGATCCCACCGGAGAGGCCTGATGGGATCCCGCGTGGCTCCAACTGCCACAAGGGCCACGTGGGTTGTTATGACCAGAATCATGAACGAGCAAAAAAGAAAAGGCACTGTGTGTATAAAGGCAAGAATTAATTTCTGGTGTCATTGACAGCAGGCCAAACACAAGAGTCAGTGTGAGTCCAGAGCCAGTTATTGCAGAAAAAAGAGCTGAATTAATATTTCTCTACAGAAAAAAAAGTAGTAATACTAATAATAAATTAAGATTGTTATACACACTCTTCCCAATTTCAACCTCTTTGCTGGGGTCACCCTTTCCCTACTCCTTGGGGTCCTGATCTTGGTGACTTTTGTTTGGTGGTGGATGATACATAGAGCCACAAAAACCTGAAGTCCTCCACAGGCAGTCATGATATTGGTGTTTGTGGCTCCTTCTGCCTCCCCTAGGGCCCACTTCGTGTCTGTTTTACCTTTGATAATGTATTTTTACACTTTGCTTTCCCTTCACTGCTCTGCAAGCCCACGATACTGACATTTCCTAGATGTGATGCATTTTTTCATGTCAGATGCTTGTTCTTTGCTCTCTGCCAACTCCAAGGCATTTTTGCCCCACTCTGAGCTTGTATTTCCTTAACTGACAATTTCAGAATTGTTTTATAGCCATGAGTTATATACAGTTGCATAATACAATAGTTACTTACACACACATACATATATAATATATATAAAGGCAGTACCAGCCTGTGCCTGTCTCCCTCATGCCTGTGCCCCTCTGTGTCACATCGGTGTCCCCTCTCCTTGAGTTGCCTTCTCTGCTAAATGTGGTAAAAACAAAGGCACAGGACAGGTTCAAAGAGAGCAAACCTGGTGTGGCTCAGTCCTGAGTCCTTGCCAACTCAGTACAAAGCCCACAGCCAGCAATGGCCACGCTATGGCCCTGGGCTGGGGGTTCAGTGAGCAGGACCCCTGTCACAGCTCCCAGCCAGGCTCATGCTGGGGACACAGAATCACAGTGATGGAATCCTTTGGCATGGCAGGGACCTTAAAGCCCATCCAGTTCCACACCCTGCCATGGGCAGGGACACCTTCTACTAGAAGAAAATAAAATTCCAGAAAATAAACAAATGAACAAACAAACAAATCCCTTTGCTCTCTGTAATACATGGACTCCCAGCTGACGTAGGGAAGGTGTTTCCCTGAGGCTTTTGCTGATTGCAGCTCCCAAGGGGAGGCTGGAAGTGGCATCAAGGCTGTTTGAGGGGGATGAGAGTGGGACAGCAGACAGAGATATCTGGGTGTTGATCATCTTCCTGCAATCAGAACACTCTGAGGACTGGGAGATGTGAGGTTGTTTAGAAAGTCAATCCCACAGAATTGAAACACTCGACTGAGTCACAAGAGCCCGTTGTTATCATTAACAATAATTAGCAGGAATAAAGCAGCGCTTGGGGACACACTGTGCAGTTGCCTTGGGGCTAAGCAGATTTTGCCCACAGACTTTGAGTTAAATTTCATTGTAATTGATGCTTTTATTCCATATGAGAACTGCCTGGCCAGAAAGGAGAATTGGAAAATGGCTTGGGGTCCTGCTGGGTATGAGTGACCCCAGCTTCAGGAGACCTTGCTGTGAAGGTGGCTGGTGGTGGGTATTCAGGGTGCTGGGTCTTTGGGGGTGCTGGGTGTCAGGGGTACTGGGTCTTAGGGGGTGCTGGTACTCTCAGGCTGTACAGGGCAGTGGTTCCCCCACAGTCCTGCACTGGTGAGACCATGTCTGGGCACTGGGTCCAGTCTGGGTCTCCCAGTACAGCAGACAGTGAGGGGCTGGAGATGCTGCAGTGGGGGCTGTGTGGGTTTTAGTACCAATCCATCTGCTTTGTCCTCAGTGAGACATATTTCATCCCCACCTTCTCCACCGTGGAGGGCCAGGGCCTTGAACACCTGCAACTCCCAGACCTGTGCTGTGCAATATCCAGCACCACAGTGACCAGCCTGTCCATCATTCACAAATTTGGGAAAAATGCTTCTCCCACTGCTCACACCCTCATTGCCACCACCTGCTGCTGGTCCCACCATGATGAACCCCGTTGTGTACAGAGCAAAACCCAAATGGGTCTGTATCAGACCACCGGAAAGCTGCAAGAAGCCAGACGTGACCCTACCGTCGTGATGTGACCTGGGTCAGAGCTGGGGGGTCTGTCATGATGTCACATGTGGGTGGGCAGAGGCTCACAGGGGGTGGTGGGGTCACACAGCTCAGAAAGGCAATGAGAATGACACTAAAAACTCATCACCGGGTGCCAACTGAGTAACTGTAAAGACTTGGGCCTTCCACTTGAGGGGTGTTAACTCTCATAGTGATCTAGATGGTCTTTAAGGTCACTCCCAACCCAAACCATTCCACAATTCCATGACTCTGTGTGTCCCATTTTTATGGTCAGATTCGGTTTTGTGCATCACACACCTAAGATCTTATTAATTAGGAGAAATGCCCATACCCTGAGTGATGTCATCACATTAATATTTGAACCAAACATAATTTCCTCTATTGATTTTCCCCTCACAAAAATATCTAGTGGAGAGCAAGGCTGTGTTCACTGTCTTTGCTAAAAAAAGAATGAATAAATGCCTCAATAAAGCCTCAAATGCTGCAGCAGAGTGCTGGATATCCACTGCTCCTGTGACAGGGATATCAGCAATTTCCATCAGTAATTAGGGAGTAGAGTTGCAGGGATCACAGGGACCAGGCAGGGGTTATCACAGAGAACAGTTATTCTCGGGAGCACAAAGGAGAGTTAAAGTTTAACCAGCAAAGCAAAAGCAGCTTTCAGAGATCAGCAGTTTTAGGGACCAGGTCTGTGGGTTGCAGAGGAGCTGACAAGGGAGGGAGGTTCTTGAGGTGGGGTTCCTGCTGGGTGAATCATCTCAGACTGGATAAGCTGTGAGACCCACCATGAGATGAGTTTGCCATAGGTCTGCCCTGGGTTCCAGGCACAAATGTAAAGGCACATCATAGAATCATGGAATCCCAGAATCATGGAATGGTTTGGGTTGGGAGGGACCTTAAAGCTCATCCTGTCCCACCCCCTGCCATGGGCTGGGACACCTCCCATTAGCCCAGGTTGCTCCAAGCCCCGTCCAACTTGGCCTTGGACACTTCTAGGGATCCAGGGGCAGCCACAGCTCCTCTGGGCAACCTGTTCTGGGGCCTCCCCAACCTCACAGGGAGGAATTCCTTCCCAATATCCTGTCTATCCCTGCCCATTGGCAGTGGGAAGCTGTTCCCCCTTGTCCTGGCACTCCAGGCCCTGTAAATAATCTCTCTCCATCTTGGAGGTCTTTTCCAGCTTTAATGATTCCATGATCTGGGGTCATGGAAGTGATGCTCTTTATACACCCCTTCCCTGGGTCCCCATGGGGCTCCAGCGGGGAGCAGCAGAGTGACAAATGTGCCGAAAAATGTACCAAATTCCCGTGGTTTGGAGTGGGATTCCTCTGCTGTGAGTTGTCTGGGGCATCACTGAGATGCCGGCGGGGGGACGGAGCACACTGGAGGCTGCACCGTCCCCTTCCCAGCGGGCTCGGGGTGAGGCGGGATGGCTGCAGACACACGGGTGGTGATGTGACCTCCAGCCATCCCTACAGAGGTGACACGGGACCTGCTGCCACGGCTGACCCTGCTCTGCTGCCTCCGTGGGCGCTCAGGCGCTGCTGCTCCCGCCCCGGGGGTACGAATGCACAGAATGTGTCCATCCTCTGCGCCCAGTCCGAAGGCTCGGCACCGGGCTGTGCCCTGCCAGGGCTCTGTGGGAACATGACAAGAAAATCCAATATTAACGAAGAGTGGGAATGATCAGCGTTTGTGAGGGATGGAAATTAATTAAAGGATGAAGAAAGTCAGATCCGGGTACCTAAAATAAAGCCCTAAATCAAGACTTGGGGCTGAGATAAACCCAGATGGACTGACTGCAGCCAGGTATTTTCCCAAGCTCTGGGTGCATTTTGCACGGGGCAACCTGTGTGACCCCATGGATTTGTGGTCTCTAAAGAGATGTGCCCTCTCCTTGGTTATCTGGGGAGTTCCCATCGGCGGGCTGAGGGACTGGAGCATCGCAGACCTGCATTTGCATCCCGATCCCACCTCCTGCATCCGCATCCCGCATCCGCATCCTGCATCCCGCATCCATATCCCGCTTCCCACATCCGTCACCCCGCATCCCACACCGTCCCTCGCGTCCCGCCGCAGCCCCGGCAGAGGGAAGCATCGAGCCGCGCTCCGCCGCCCGCGGGGCCCGGCCCCGGCTGGGGCAGGGCCGGCAGAGGGGAGGGGGACATGGCAGGATCACGGCTCCACATCTCCCCGCTCAGAGACGTGGAGAGACGGCACCCGGCCCCCGGGGCTCCCCGCTGTCCTGGGATGGCTCCCGCTGGGGCAGTGGGGCTCAGCCCAGCCTGCTGAGCACCAACACGGGACATGTTGCTCCAGGAGCTCGGTCTGGTGCTGTCTATCCCAGCCTGGCTACCTGCAGGTCTCCGGGAAAGGGTTTGAGCACAGGGAAAACCCACGGCGGTGCTTCTCGACACCAAGGAGCCGGGGGCTGCTCAGCCAGAGGCTGCTTTGGGATCCAGGGATGACTCTCCTGTGGACTGTCTCACTGCTTTTTGTGCCTGTGGAAGCTTTTGCCTCCCACAGCATGTCCCAGAGCTTGTCCCTGAGGGAGTGGGTCTGAGGAGAGCTCTGAGGGGGAGGACAGGAGGATTCACCTGGGGCAAGGCTCTGCCTGGAGCTCTTGGGCAGAGGTTCTCTGAGATGTGGCACTTGGGGACATGGTTTAGTGGTGGCCTTGGCAGTGCAGGGGGTTGGAATGAGGCCATCTTTAAGGTCCCTCCCAGTCCAAACCAGTCTATGATTCCATGATTCCAAGTCTAAATGGGCCAGTGTGAGGAGGCTGAGCTGCAGTTCCTTGTGAAAGCTCCAGCAGCCTAATTAGCGTGGGCTAATTCGGGAAGGACAGTTGTTTCCAGAAAGCTGGTGGTGCAGCCCGAGCGAGGCAAAATGCTCCAGGTGAAACAGATCAAAACTAGGGAGGAAAACCCTTGTGTTTTAAAGGGAAAGCATCACCTTTGGCTGAGGCCAAAAGCCAATCCTTTGGCAGACCCAGGAGCCAATTCTATTGTCAGCCCCTGTTTGGGGACACCAGCCCAGCTGTGGAGGGTGACCCTGCCAGACGCAGACCCAGACCCCTCACTTTCTGCTCACCCTCATCCTCCACCTCAGCTACAGTAGCCCAAGTCTGCATGGCTGGTGACCAGCCTGGACTCCCTGGGGCCACACATGGTCCTGGGTGGCAAAAGGACCGGCACAGAGAGCAGTGCCTGCCCTGTCCCCACTCCCACAGCAGCACTGCTCACATGGGCATGGCCAGCACCACCCAGCCCTGTTCCTCCTTGGTGGATGGTCAGGACAGGACACGACCCTCATCCGCTTGGTTCAGTTCACTCTTGTGTCCATGAGTCCCTTGGACCCTGGAGCTGACCATAAGTCTGGCCAGATCCATGTCCAGACTCTGGGCCCCGATTGCCCACTTTCCAGCTCAGAACTGGAGCTTGCAAGGCTCCGGTCTCCTCCCAGTCATCAGTCAGTCCAGTTGTTCCATGGATTGACTTGGGCCTACTCAAAGTTGCTAACTTTAATGTGTGGGAAGTTTCTCTAGTCCTTGAGAAGCTCTTTGACAACCATCCCCCACATTATACAGAGGGGAAGAAGGAGGAATAAGTCATCTTCAGGCACCAACATCTGACAGCACCAGTTAAAACAGCACAATTCCAGTTCAGTCTCCACCTTGGGAGACAGGAACTGTCAGGGTTAATTTTTGATTGGCCTAAATTTCTGCTGTGCCCCATCTCATCCTCCCAAACTCTGCCTGTGCTTTTCACAGCCTGTGCTAGATGCTTGGGGGGGAACTGGGGAACTGCCTTATCTCAGCCACCTTTTGTGCCACAAGCCAGCAGCTCCCCAGTTTCCCACCGCAGCATGTGCTGGGGCAGGGCAGTGTCACTACTGAAACAGGCAGAACACAAGCTGGGGCTGGGCTGGCACAATCAGAGTCACAGGGGCACAGAATCAGTAACTGGCTTTGGGAGCAGAGATGGACTAACTGGGGAGGGAGGGGGTTCACTGGAGCAGCGTGGCTGTGTCAGTGCAGAATGAGGCGTTTGTGGGGCAGGATTTGTGAGGTGGTGGGTGTGGGTGTTTTCCACCCCTGGCTGGTGTGCAAATGGGACTGCAAAGTCCTGGGGAGCAGCTGTGCTGTGGCTCTGGCCTTGTGTTGGGGACACATCTGGAACAGAGTGGGGATAAATTGAGCCTTGGAGAGAGGGGGCAGCTCATCCCTTCCCCCTCAGCTCTGCTCTGCACCCTCTGCCCCTCATCACACTGAGCACCAAACCTGTATTTCTGGGAATGGCTTTAATGGGATTAAGCCTCAGATTAGCAGAGGTCAGCACCAAACCCAACCTGGCTGGAAAATCCACACCCAGACTGGGGATGGGCTTGGGGTAGCCAAATCCCAGTACCTCTCCTGGAAATCCCAGTCACCAAAGGGATCATGGAGCCTTGGTACCACCAGGCACCCCC
Source organism: Oxyruncus cristatus (assembly GCA_013399855.1). NCBI lineage: Eukaryota > Metazoa > Chordata > Aves > Passeriformes > Cotingidae > Oxyruncus > Oxyruncus cristatus. The sequence continues at coordinate 81,856 of VXAY01000608.1, read as the reverse complement.
GCCTGCTCTCAGGGGGACCGACTGTGCCTCAGTTTCCCCTTTCCCCCTGCCCTAGTCCAGCCGTACTGGCAGCGTTCCCCTGACACCAGAGAGAGCTGGAACCCACCCCCCGGCTCCGGGTTTGTCACCGGCCGAGGCCGCATCGGTCCCGGGTCCCCGGGGTGCAGGGCTATGGGGCTGCGGTGGCGGGTCCAGTGCCGCTGCCACAGCCACCATCCCCGGGCACAGCCACCCGCCCAGCTCGCACGGGGCTCCCGGGAACGTGGGGTCCCAGGGGAACAAGCCGGCTCTGCCCCAGTGACTCCTGCTTTTCTCCCCCCACCTTCCTTAAATCTGTGCTTCCACTTCCTTGCCTGGAGAAAGCTTGGAAAAAGCTGGTTTGCTGCCATTTGCATCTGTCCCAAGGGCTGTTGGTCCTTTTCTGTCACCCCAAGGTCTGTTGGTCCTTTTGCCTCATCCCAAGGCTCTGTTGGTCCTTTTGCATCCCCCAAGAGTCTGTGGTGCCCTGTGCACGAACCAGCACAGAGGTTGCCCCGGGGAGTTGCCACATTCTAAACAGGAAGGAAAAGGCAATTGCCAGAGTACCGATGGCAATACTGAAGCCTCACTCAGTGCCTGTTTGGAAGGGGCTTGTGAAGACCACAAATTCCTCAGATGACAGGAGCTCCAGGGTGAATTTTGTGCCCAGGGAGCTCAGGCTGGATGGCTTCATGCTTCCCAACACAAATGGTTCTCCCTGTGGATCAACACAAACCATATTTACCCAAACGCTCCTCAATCCCAGTGGGAGAGGCCAGGTTTGGAGTACAGGAGGAGGTTGCCCAGAGCACAGCTGGCTAAGCACCCACCCCCTGGCATTGGGTTCGGTTGGTCAAGAGGGCATTATATACCCCCCCACCCCCCCAAACTGGCTGGGCATCAATATCCATTCGGAATGTGAATGAAAGTCAGGCTACAGCCGGGTTGGACGGGGCTTGGAGCAACCTGGTCTAGAGGAAGTTGTCCCTGCCCATGGCAGGAAGGTGGCACTGGATGGGCTTTAAGGTCCCTTCCTACCCAAACTGTTCTGGGATTCCACAATTCTAAGATTCTAATTATGGAATTCGAATAATTTTAAGGAATTCTATTCATTCTAAGGAAGATTATATCTTGTTGTGTCCCTGGGGTAGGACCAGAGCATGGTACGCAAACATAGACTCATAGAATGTGCTGAGTTGAAAGGGACCCATCAGGAGGGGGGATCCTGCCTGCCATGAGCATTTCATGGCATTTTGGGAGAGCGGCCACTTTGTGCCTCAGTTTCCCCCCAGGGATCTCTGCCTGTGGCCAGTGGAGGGGGTGCAGGGGAGCCAGGGAGAATGGATCCCCTGGCAGCTGTTCTCTGTGAGAGGGACCAGGTGCGAGAGCTGGCACGTTTCCCCCCCCACACCCCTGGGACTTGCAACAGCGCAAGGGGGGAGGATGAAGAATTGGGGCTGGATATCAGGACATGTCCCACTATCCCTTTGGGAACATGAGTATCCTGAGCCTGCCACGGGCTCTGCCCCATGGGTGGACGGGGTTTTGAAGCTCTCATTGCTGCAGGGGTGAACAGGCCGTGCTGGGTATTCCAGGGCCACCCTCCTGGTTCTGCTGGGGAAAATAAATAATCAATAAAGAAACCTGGCAGCTTTCCCGCTGGCTGCCACTGCCTCAGCAGAAATATTTGCTGAGTCAGAATCTGACACAGCAGAAAAGGGCACAGCCCCGGGGCCACGGGTGCCTTATCGCTGCCCCCCGGCTCCTGTTTGTGCCGTCTCGGTTATCGCCCCGGCACAGCTCCTGGTCGGCCCGGCACCGTGACTCAGCACTGCCCCCCCCGGCCTCTGCAAATTCATCACACACAGTGAATGATGGGACAGTCCACAAACATCCCACTGCAGAGAACAGGCTTGAGCCTAGAACTTGGAGTGAGACCCCCTAATCCTGACCCTCATCCTAATCCTGACCCTAAGATTGCCCCTGCCTCTGCCATTGCCCCAGGTGCCTAATGCGAACTCATGACACGCAATTTTGTGATGGGAGAGCCCATAAACATCATACTGCAGAGAAGGGGCTTGAGTCCTGGGCATGGAACTGAGGCCCCTAATTCTAACCCTAAACCTAAGACTAACCCTAACCCTGATCCTAACCGTGACTCAACATCCCACTGCAGAGAACAGGCTTGAGTCCTGGACCTGGGAGTGAGACTCCAACCCTAACCCTGACCCTGGTCTCAGAGCTGCCTTTCTTCCCGTGGGTCTGAAGAGGATGCTCAAAACAAAGTGTCCCCTAAGATGAGGTGTAATGGGGTCTGTGGGCCATGCCCTGACCCCCATCCCAGCTCAGCCCCACAGAGACACTGTTATTTGGGGTTCCCTGCTCCTGCCAGTGTTTGGTGCTGGGTAGAGATGAGCAGAATGAGTGGTGAACTTCAGGCCAGTGCCTCGTTCACCCACAAGTCCTGGGACCACTGAGCTGCTGGGATGAACCCCAGTATCTCTGTCCAGGCTGGAGAGGCTCTGCCAAAGACAGGGTTTGGTGTCTTGCTTGGGGCAGGGGCTGCCCTCCCATCTGAGTGGTGCAGGGTGCAGGCAACCCTCAAACAGCTGCTCAGCCTCTGCAGAGGGGCTGCCCCAGGTGCCACCCCTCTTTCAGAGCCAGTTCTGCTGCTTGAATAAGTGGCAGGTGCCAGGTTGAGGTCAGGTCGGGAGGCTGGTCAGGTCTGTCCTCCTAGACCGGCCCCAGCACAGGAACAGGTCTGGCTCTGTCCACTGCCAGCTGGAAAGTCCGGAAAGGCAGAACATGACCCATTGTCAAGGTTTAGCTTCTGTGCTTTTTGCACAGTGTTATTAACCCATAAATTTTACTAATTGGTAGAAAGAGTTTGCACAGACAAAACAGATCGCCTTGAAATGGGGATTAATACTAAGATTTATTGCTACACAATCAGAACTAAGGGAAAATACTTATATATATATATATATACACAACTCTAACTAGTTTTCTTATAATAACACACTTATATATGTACAAATGCCACTCCTCCTCTCTCCCTCAAAAACAGGCCAGAGGGAGAAAGAGAAGGGAGGAAAAAAAAAGTNTTTACCTCCCACCTCAAGCTGTTTGTCCATAGTCGCTGAGGATGTAACCATGTCGTCACTACGGGATTCAGGGCTCTATGGAGGTTTCTTCTACGAGGAGGTTCAGGGGGGTTTCTTTAGACTCACTACCCTTCGTCGGGATCACAGGGGTTCTGAGTTTCCTTTGCTCAGTCTAGACCTAAGAACACTTTCTGATGCTGCTTGCAGCTTCTTCTCTTTTGCCTTCTGGAATTCTCCTGACTCTCTGCTTTTGGCCAGACGCCTAATCTTGGCTCTTGGCCGTGGCTGGTTACTCCAACTTCACCACCGCTCCCCACTTGCCATTACACTCGGTCTAGGGCTCGCACTGGGCCCCTCCTACGGGGGGGGCTTCGTGTAAGGCTTATCTTTTGGACAAAGTTTCAAAGTCATCAGAGGCTCAGCCTCTCAAAGGAGAATTCACTCAGCTTCTCTACCATTCTGTGGCTGCAATTCTTCTGCAGCTTGCTGCATACAACTTTCAAGTGATCTAGTCTTGGCCCTAAGCTATCGCTGCCCTCCCCAGACTATCCAGGCCTCCGGGGGAAGAACTTACACGAAAGTCTCTTCACTCCAAATCATTTCCACAGGTGGCAGGGGTTTAGTTTTAAAGTCTTTTCCCCTTGCTGGAAGGAGAGAGCGGGGGGGATTCCTCCATGCTTCTGCACTCTCTCCTTTCTACTGACTTTGGAGTTTCTGTCTTATCTCAGGCTTTTCTCTGCTCTCCGCCGGCTGAAGTTTTTTCTGTAACGTTTCAGCCGAACAGTTTTTCTTTGGAGTTTCTTCGGAGGCTTCAGTGCCATGCCTGCCCCTGGCCCAAGGCCAGGGGCGGAGGGGGCCTGGCCCCCCACTCGGGGGGGGCCTGCTTGCCC
>VXAY01000608.1:38905-77829 GCA_013399855.1 Oxyruncus cristatus | reverse complement strand
CCTCACATCATGGCTCTGAATTTCTTTTTCTGCACTACACACAACTACTACAACAACTCTTCCTTTCTAGTTTGAGTTAAATTATGTAATTCGTGGAGACGTCACAGAGGTCTTCTAATTGGTTACCTAGCTGGAATTTCACCTGGAACTAACCATCTTCTACCTTAAAACTGAGGGGGATGAGCTAAACTATGACACCCATAAAATGTGTTCTTGACTCAGCAGGTCCCTGGCCCCAAGCAGGATGAGGAAAGTCCTTGTCTGAGATCAGCAAAGCTCTTGGTCCCGCGGGAGCTGTCCTTGTGCACAGGGACCCTTTTGTTAGCAAGTGCCAGGGACTGTGAGGTCTGGGACAGCTCTAGTTGTTCCCAGCCAATGCTGGGGGATTTTGGGGGAGTTCTGTGATTAAAGGAATCTTCTGCAAAGCAGTGACAGGCAGAGCCAGCTCGACCTGCAGCAGGTGTGGTGCTGGGAGGAATGGCCGGGTCCCTCGGAGTCAATCTATGCCTGGGAAAAAGGATACTGGAGCCCTGTTGTGGGGAAAGCAAGGCCTTGTGCCTTACTCTGAGGTCTCTGGGGTTTCCCTGTGGGAGGGTTACCTACTTTCCACTCTGTGCTGCTAGCACTGCTACAATCAAGCATCTTTCCTGCAGCACAACTCAGCTCAGCCTGTCCAGGGAGCCCTGGGGTCGGTCAGTGGGGAGGGGGAGAGCAGCCATATGGCTGGAGGAGCAGAGGGAAGGACTCTCTGAGGAATCTGCTCCCATCCTCCTGATCAGCGTTGGCACACACTTTGCCTTGGTGTGAACAAATCCTTGAGCATCAGGCAGTGATGGAGGAGATCCTGAAACCCTGTCCTGTAACAGCTCTCACCTGCCCTGAGAGAAAAATACGATAGGAAAACTCCATGTTCCCCATAGATAGGAGAAGAGAGGGCTCCAGGTAGACCTTAGAGTCCCTTCTAGTGCCTAAAAGGGTTCCAAGAGAGCTGGAGAGGGACTGGGGACAAGGGATGACAGGACAGGACAAGGGGAATGGCTTCCCACTGCCAGAGGGCAGGGTTAGATGGGATATTGGCAAGGAATTCTTCCCTGTGAGGGTGGGGAGGCCCTGGCACAGGTTGCCCAGAGAAGCTGTGGCTGCCCCTGGATCCCTGGAAGTGTCCAAGGCCAGGTTGGACGGGGCTTGGAGCAACCTGGGCTGGTGGAAGGTGTCCCTGCCCATGGCAGGGGGTGGAACTGAAGGGGCTTTAAGGTCCCTTCTCACCCAAACCATTCTGTGATTCCATGATTCCATGCCAGGGCTGCACCCTGGTGTGGCTGGATGTGAGGATGAGGGTCTGTCCGTTGGTCTGTCCGTGCTCCGGGGTCAGCAGAGCCGGACCCAGAGCCCCGCCGCCCCCACCCCACTTCCTCTACGCCAGGGCAGCAAATAGTCCGTCCCATCTGGAGCCCGGCCGGGCGCTGCTGTTTATCTGGAGCCGCAGGAGGGCGGCGAGGGGCTATCGGGGAGAGGCTGTCGAGGAGGGGATATCGGTGACGGGCTCGCAGGGCGGGGGTGGCCAGCCCTGCCCATGGGCGATACCGGGGGAGCGGGGCTCGGCCAGGGCGGGGGGGCCCGGGCCAATAGCTCGGGGTCCTGCCGGGAACGTGACACCAGCCCCAGCACCGCAGAGCCAGGGGAGCCCCGACGTGCGCAAATGCTTTTCTGTGACGCTCTTTCCCACCTGGTCACAGCCAGGAAAACCCATCTGGCTCCCTCAACACCATTGCTCTTGCCCTCCCTTCCTTCCCCCACCGACCATGTTCCTCCGCCGAGTTGTCCCCTCCGATGTCCCCTCCAGCCCAGGGCTCGTGTGGGCTCCTTTGGAGAGCAGGGCTGAGGGTCTGGTGGAAGCCACAGGCTGGACCCTCTTGCCAGGGGCCCGAGTCCCTCCTGTGCTGAGGTGATGGAACCCCAGAGAGAGCTGAGAGCAAGCCATGGAGAAAAAGCCCTGCCTGCAGTGAGCCTGTCCTGGAGACAGCTTGTCTGGAATGAAAAAACTGCTTTTGCCTGTTCTGGGTGGTTTTGCCCGAGTACTTGTGTGGGGAGGGATAACTCAGAAGCTGTCCAATTAAATTCTAGCTTTTCCCTGGGTATCCTGGCTCTCGTGTCTGAACTTGTGCCTCTCATGCCTTCACTCCACTAAGCACTGAACCCCAGAGCCCACAGCACTGACTTTAGATCCACATCCTGGTGGATCCCTTTGCAGGGATATAGGGACAGAAGAACAGGGTCAGGCATGTCTCCTGCTGTGCCCAGGAGGTCCTTGGGGCATTTCTGCTGCATTCAACCGCCAACCCCCAGTAGTGTCACCCAGGACCCACATTTCAGACCCAGGAGATTTCCTATAAAATTAAAATAACACAGTGAAAGGCTCTAAGTCGGCTAAAACACGTTTGTGTCAGAAGTGAGCCATGTGGTGGGATTCTTGGGGTGGTCCTGTGCAGGGCCAGGAGTTGGACACCATGGTCCTTGTGGGTCCTTTTTCAGGAAGAATTTCATACAAAGGGTGGTCAGGCACTTGAAGGGGCTGCCCAGGGAGGTTTGGAGTCCCCACCCCTGGAGGTGTCCAAGGAAGGCCTGGCCGTGGCACTCAGTGCTCTGGGCTGGGGGACAAGGTGGGGATGGGGCACAGGGGGGATCCATGGGCTGGGAGGGCTTTTCCAACTTCAGTGACTCTGGGATTGGGTGATTCTGCTCCTTCCAACTGAGGATATTGCATGATTCTATGATTACACGGCACAAAATGCGGGTTGGAGCAGTCAGAGCACACCTCTTGGAGTCAGACCTAAAGGGTACCAAGGGTTAAGCCTGGATCCTGAAATGAGAGAACTTCATCAGGGGCAGAGAGGAATTAATTTGACCTGCAGTGAGGTTTTCCTTGAGTTTATTGTTACAGCAGAGATTTGGTTTGCAATGTCTGTGTGTTGAGAGCAGAGTGCCTGGGGCAATGTGAGATAACTCTCCTTGAGGTGATGACATCCAGCGCTCTGGTGTAAAGCCCCAGCCTGCCCTAGTCTCCACCACAGAGCCCCCACACTCTTCTGTCCATTGTCTCTCCCAGTTTCCCTGTCCCTTCTAAGGAAAAAATTGCATTTTCAGAAATTCTTGGCCTCCATGTTCAGGTGAGCAACCAACCAGCCCTAGCCAGGGAAACTGTTCAAATTGTGGTGATTCAGACCCACTTGTTGTTGAATTTCCCTGGGTTTGTCACTGATCACATCCTGAACTGAGCAGCTCCTCTGCCCCTTTCCCTACAGCCTGGGAGCATCTGGCTTTGCTCTGCTCCCGAATTTGGAGTTCATAGAAACTCAGACTGGTTTGGGTTGGAAGGGACCTTAAAGCCCATCCAGTCCCACCCCCTTCCACTATCCCAGGTAGCTCCAAGTCCCGTCCAACCTGGCCTTGGACACTGCCAGGGATCCAGGGGCAGCCACATCTTCTCTGGGGAACCTGTGCCAGGGCCTCCCCACCCTCACAGGGAAAGATGCCTTCCCTGTATCCAGTCTAACCCTGCCCTCTGGCAGTGGGAAACTATTTCCCCTTGCCCTGTCACTCCAGGTCCTTGTTCAAAGCCTCTCTTCGGTTTTTCCAGGGGTTCCTGATATCCACCTTTCCCCCAAGCCCCATTCTGGAGCCCCCTGTTACTGGGTGTCTGCATTAGCAGTGTGGTGGAGGAAAATCAGCTCTGGCCTTCAAGTTAATCCAAGGCACCAGTTCTGGACTGGTCACAGCCAAATGGGCCAGTGGGGACCAGTGAAGCTGATACACATATTTACAGCCCAGAGTGGCTGTAAAAGGCTGTTGCCATGATGGATTCTCCCCAATCAGAGCTCACAAACCCTCTGATATGACCCTAATCCGATTAACTGGCTGATTCACCTGCTGTTATTCCTCTTCTATTGAGCCCATCCGATGGGATTTAGACAGATTAAAGACTTGCTGTGGGGATAAAACCAGCCATTAAAGGGATCAATACAGGCAAGCAGCACTGAATGGGCTTATCTCGATGAAAACAACTTCAGCCTCTCTTCCTCACCTTTCCTCTGCCTCTGCCCTTCCCCTTTCCCTCAGCTCTTTGTGACCATCATTAACCACCCCATGAAAAGTCATCCTGCCCCCTCACCAGTAAAACAAGACCCTGAGTGGTCAGTGTGGGGCCAGACCTGAATGTTTCTCACCACAAGCCACGTCTCTGGTCTCTGACTGTTTTCCACAGAGTCCAGAAAACCAGCTTTTATTAATCACATTTTGTAAAATAATATTAAAGCTGCCATTAACACTCTCTTCCAACCTCTGTGTTTGATGTTGTCCTACCTGTCCCAGCTTCACCCTCCTGCTCTCTCCCCATGAGCTTTTCCCTGCTGCTGGTTCAGATACAGCAGAAAAACATCATTATCTCTTCCCTTTTAAAGTTCAGCCTTGCAGAGCAGGAAATGAATCTCCCATCACAGATGAGGCATGTGCATTGCTGAGAACATCCTCACATGTGGTTTTAATTTCAGAGCCAGGGAATTCAGACTGCAGGGAAGAAATAAACACAGGGGCCATCAAGGCTGTTCATTGTCACCCCCAGCTGCTGGTCAGCGCTGCCTGGCTCACACGGTGGGAATATCTGCCTGTGCATTTAGGGTTGCACATATTCCATTCCACTCTTTGGAGATCTACAGTATGAAATTGTACAACTTCTGAAGTCTTCAGGTCTCCTTAAAGCCGAGGGTGTGTCGTGACTCTGCTCTGGAGATGAGGAGCTGAAGACAGCACTGGCCACCTGCTTGATACCTTTATCTGCTGTGAGCAGCCTCCACTCTCGCCGTGTTATCAGGGCACACCGGGGGCTCCTTGGCTGCTGAAAGGGGCTGGGGGGCCTCTCCCAGGATCAGGAAATATAAAAAACTTAATAAAGCCCCAGAGGACCCTGTGGTGAGAAGCTAAAAGGTGACTAAGGATGTGAATCCCCTAACTGGAGCAGAGTGATGGGCTTGTGCCAGCGTGGCTGTGATGAGATCACAGAGTCCCAGACTGGTGTGGGTGAGAAGGGACCTTATCCAGTCCCATGCCCAGCCATGGGCAGAAACACCTTCCACTAGATCAGGCCTTGGACACTTCCAGGGATGGAGCAGCCACTGCTTCTCTGGGCAACCTGTGCCAGGGCCTCCCCACCCTCAGAGGGAAGGATTCCTTCCCAATATCCCATCCTACCCTACTCTCTGGTAGCATGAAGCCATTCCCTCTTGTCCTGTCCCTCTAGGCCCTTGTCCAAAGTCCCTCTCCAGCCTTCTGAGATCAATGGACCAGTACTGATCTGTAACTAGAATGTCTCAGATGTCTGGATGAAACCTAAACTCCCCACAGACAGTCCCAAAGTTTGAATAAAATCACAGAATGATGGAATGGTTTGGGTTCATGAAGATCATCCAATTCCAAATCCCCTGCTATGGGCAGGGACACCTTCCACTAGACCAGGTTGCTCCAAGCCCTGTCCAACCTGGCCTGGAACACTTCCAGTGTCCGTGGTTTTGTCTGGATGTCCCACACCTCATTCATCCCCTCAGAAATTTTTCCTTTCTGAGCACAGGAGCACAGCTTCACCTGAAGCCTGGAAACCAGGAGATCACCTGTGACACCCAGAGTCAACCAAAAGCCTTTGGCCAGACCTGGACCTGGTGAAAATGGGTGTTGCTGGTCTGGCTGTGACATGACAGGTCCTGCTTCATGGAAGACTTTTAATTTCCAGCAGAGAGGCCAGTGAAGGGTCAACACTGGACATACATGGAAAGAGCAGAGGAGCTCGTTCCTCCCCCCAGCCTGCCCTGACATCCCTCACAGGTATTCCTGGAAACCTGGAGATGAGGAGGTGACTTCTGCTTCATTAACACCATCCCTGAGAGTGTCCAAGGCCAAGCTGGATGGGACTTGGAGCAACCTGGGCTAGTGGAAGGTGTCCCTGGCCATGGCAGGGGGTGGCACTGGATGGGCTTTAATGTCCCTCCCAACTCAAAGCATTCCATGATTCTAAAGCATCTCACTGTGGATCTGTGCCTGCTGTGGGCAGGGAGTGGCATGTCCAGCCTGTGGTCAGCAGGCAGCCACAGATGAAGGGGAGGGAGATAAGAGGTCCTGTGTCCCGAGCAGGCCTGTTAAGTGACTCACAGGGCTCTTTCCTTGACGGCCACACCTCGCTGCAGACTGACCCCTGCCTGGCCACTCTGGCCCCCTGGGACCCTCCCACCCAATGGCCCCTCGGGGCCGGGCGGGGAGGGGCTGCAGGCAGGGGATAAAAGGCCCGGCGGGCTCTGGGCTCAGCCACGGGGTCTGTGTCCTCCTGCATCCCAGCAAAGCCGCCACCATGGTGCACTGGTCAGCCGAGGAGAAGCAGCTCATCAGCAGCGTCTGGGGCAAGGTCAACGTGGAGGAATGTGGGGCCGAGGCCCTGGCCAGGTACGTCCAGCTCCGGGAACCTGGGGAGAAACCCCTCCAGCCACAGGAGTGTTAATTTGTCCGTGTGTCTGCTTGTGTCTCTCCCCAGGCTGCTGATCGTCTACCCCTGGACCCAGAGGTTCTTTGACAACTTTGGGAACCTGTCCAGCCCCACGGCCATCATTGGCAACCCCAAGGTCCGTGCCCACGGCAAGAAGGTGCTCACCTCCTTCGGGGATGCCATCAAGAACCTGGAGAACCTCAAGGCAACTTACTCCAAGCTGTCAGAGCTGCACTGTGAGAAGCTGCACGTGGACCCCGAGAACTTCAGGGTGAGCTGTGCTCGGGGCTTGACCCTCTGTCTCCTCTTCCTCAGAGCATCTCAGCACTTGGGGGGTTTCACACAGGCATAAATAATTTGTATTTTATTTACCAAAGAGGAAAAGGTTGGCTGGGGTGGGAACTGGGGGAGTGGGGAAGGTTTGGCTTTTGATAATGCAGGGAAATACCAGGTTCCAGGCTGTGAGGACAAATTTGGGGACAAACATAGGGAGATGCTCTGAGAGCCTGGGGGCTCGTGCAGGCATGGCTTGAGAAAAGGAGAAGGATGTTGGAGGCTGAGTGGGGCTGAGGGTGGAGAGCATGGAGGAAAATACCCCTGGCACCTCCTGGCCCCATGGATAGGGGCTACTTTGTTGGGGATCACTTCATCTCCCCATTTCCAAGGCTGGCAGACATGGGAGGAGAAGGAAAAGCAAGTGTGGGATGGTCTGGGAATGGACACTGATGGGAAGAGATGAAGACTGGGATTGGAGAGAGAGGAGAGGTCTGAGTCAGGGGACAGGGTCAGCAGAGGAGGGGGGAGAAGGAGTGAAGTGAAGCCAGAGGTCAGGACATGGGGCACCCTCACTGAGGACGAGGAGGAAGAGCAGATCAGGCTGGAAGAGACTGGGAGGTGTGGATGGGGCTCGTGGCCTCTGCTTCAGCCTCCAAAAGCCTGGCTTTGGGGATGTAGCAGGTGGACCTCGCACTGACCCTCTGCTCCAGCAGGTGTGGGGTTTCACAGCAGAAAAAAAAAAAAAGACAAAATACCTGGAAATAAAATCCAGAGGCTGGAAAACACAGGTGTGAGAGGAAGCAGGTGGATAAGGGTGCCCGTGGCTATTGTCCTGCACAGAGCACTCAGACCTTCCCTGGGTCGCAGCCCCCAGGACCCATGGGGGAGCAGGGTGCCTCCAGCCCCTGGTGCTGGGCTGCTGTGCAGGACCAAGGGCTGTCAGCACGCTGCTGACCTGGTTTCCCTCCTTTCCTTCTGCAGCTCCTGGGTGACATCCTGATCATCGTCCTGGCCGCGCACTTCGGCAAGGATTTCACCCCCTCCTGCCAGGCCACCTGGCAGAAGCTGGTTGGTGTGGTGGCCCACGCCCTGGCCCACAAGTACCACTAAATCCTCAGGATGCAGCTGTGTCTGTAACTGGCAATAAACCCCACATTTTCTGGAATTCTCTGTGTTCTGTCTCTCTGTGGCTGCCTGCAGGGTGGGAGGAGCAGGAAAAGGGGATGGTGGGCTTTGGGGTGCTGGAGTAGCACCGCAGGGAGGCAGCCAGGCTGGGCAGAGGGAGCCAGGCTGCTCCTCCTGGCATCCCCAGGGATGAGGGCAGCTTTCAGGCAGGATGGGATCAGAGCCTTTTTCTACTCATTTTGGCTTAATGGTAGCCTGTTTTTTCACTGGAATAGGAAGATTCCATGTAAGCACCTCAGTTTCAGCAGTGCTTTTTCACGAATAACTTCAAAAAGCAGCAACAAGAGACAAGTTGATGTCTCAGGATGATGAAATCCTTGTTTTGCGTGATTTAGGAACACATTTTCTGCCTTTCTCTTGGAACTTATGACCACTCTATCCTGCACAGCCAGGCAGGCAAAGGGTCCAGACTCTCTGGCAGCACCGAGAACATTCTGAACTGGGGGAAAAGAAATAGAAAAAGACCCCAAAAACTGCATCCTGCTTCTCTGCCGCATGGCCTCTCCTTCCAGCCAGCAACAGGCATTTCAGCGTGATTCCAGGAGGTGAGACCTTTCTCGACATCTTGTTCCAGTCCAAACCCTTGGAATTTGCCACCACACACACAAAATGACGGTGGGTGCACCCAGCAGCACCCCCAGAGCTGCCGGGGTGTTCACAGCATGGTCCCCAACCAGCCCCACATGTGCAGTGGCCGTGGACATCAGCAATGTGTGCTTGTCCTGGTGTCTGTGAACTTCTTCATTATTCTGCGCTCCTCCCCTATGGATACACCCCTGTGGAGCATGTCCTGCTCCTTGGCCAGCACCAGGATGGTCCTGTTGGCCTGGACTGGGGATACAGACAAGAGCAGGGTGAGGTGCTGGTGTCAAAGAGCCAGAGGGCCCCACTTTCCCAGGGAGAGTTGTCCCTCTCTGGTGTGAGAGAGCAAAGTTACAACCACCAACAGCACACCTGACCCCAAAGTGGGGGATAGAGGAGAGTACTGCATGCTGTGGCTGCCCCTGGATCCCTGGAAGTGTCCAAGGCCAGGTTGGATGGGGCTTGGAGCAACCCGGGCTGGTGGAAGGTGTCCCTGCCATCCTGCAGGGGGTGGGACTGGATGGGCTTTAAGGTCCCTTCCCACCCAAACTATTGTGGGATTTTGCAGTGGCAACAAAGACACCCTTGAGACCTGCTGGCTTTGGACACCAGGCACTGCACGTTCCAGAGGGAGCAGGGGCTGGCCTGGCTCCAGAGCCTGGGCACAGATGCCACTGCTGCTGATAAGGGCTCTGTAAAACTTGGTGTGGGACACTCCTACTGCAATCAGGGACAATCAACTTTGCTTGTGCAGAAAGGCCATCACTGGAACTGCCTTTGGTCATCGTTTGGATGGTTTGTCTCTAAAAAGGAAGGTTTCTGCCCATGGAAGAGGGCAACTGTGTGGTCAAGACATCAAACATGACTCAAGCAACCTGATCTAGTGGAATGTTCCCTGCCAGTGGCAGGGGACTGGAGTGAGATGATCTTGAAGATCCCTTCCAACACAGGCCATTCCATGATCCTAGGATTCCATGATTCTAAGATTCTATGACTTAGAAGATCTTCCTCCCACACCAAAGGAAACAGCTGGCTGTGAGGGTGCTTGGGGGCAGAATTCTGAGCATAGTGAAATCCATGCCAGGCAGACAGCTACAGAACCCTTAGTTTTCTTTCTGGGGAACAGCTGGGGATAAGCTGCCAGCTATTGTTGGGGGTGCACTGGGGGAGAGGAGATCTCCTTTTGATTCTGCAAACAGGAAAAAAAGCTACAGGAATTGCCCCTGCTCAGCACCTTGTGATGACCATTTCCTCTCCCACCCTGTTCCCAAACTGCTCCCTCAGCAGACAACCCCCATGCTGGGAGCTCCAGCTCCCAAAACCTGCCAGCCACGCTGCTGCCTCCCAGCCATAAAGAAGGTGATTTTAAAATATACTTAAAATTAACTCTTTCAAAGTGGATGAGGCAGATGGATCCCCTGGAGAAGCCCCAGGCTGAGCGTAGGGCTGGGACTGTCTGGCCTGTTCTGCTTTTGGGTTTTGCCAGGTCTCAAGTACCCAGAGGTGCTCAGAGCAAACGTTCCTGCTGTCCTGGCCAGGCTTCCTGTGCCATCCTCGGAGGCACCTTCGGGGCAATGTCTGCGTGACTGGGAGATCTTTACCAACCACTGCCCCACCACTGCAAACAGCCTCTGGGCTGGCCCAACAGGGCAGGTTTCCTTCAAATGTCTCCATGGCTCCATGTCTTCAAACATAGAAGGCCTTGGAAGGTCAAAGCCTCCTCTTTTGCAGGGAGTTTAAATTCATGTTTATTCCTTCTGTCAGCTGGAAACTGCCCTGTGGTACTAATGCAACTGCTGGAGATGTTCTCTGGCTGCCCAGAGAAGCTGTGGCTGCCCCATCCCTGGAAGTGTCCAAGGCCAGGGGCTTGGAGCAACCTGGGCTAGTGAAAGGTGTCCCTGCCCAGGAGAGGGGATGGAACTGGATGAGCTTTAAGGTCTCTTGCCACGGGAACCAGTGTTTGATTCCCTGATTCCATGTGCAAAGCCCAGCAGGACACAGATTGCTGGTGACACACGGCTCTGTCACTCAGGAACCCTGGGCCAGGCCAGGGCCACGCCGGCAGCTCCATGTGTGCTTGGGGCTGAGCGTGGGGGTGAGGTGATGCTTGTCCACTCCAAGACAGAGGGGGGAAAGGGCCCCTATTCCTCTTGGACAGCATCCAAAACTGCTATCTTTCCTTGTGCAGCCCCACTCCCTCCCCAGCCTCAACCAATGGCTCCAGGAACTGAGATTAGGCCGAGCCGTGTATAAAAATGCCCAGGGCAGCCTCTGGCACCACCTATTCTCATTGTGCAGAGAAGCCCCAGGCAGCCCCTCTGCTCAGCACCATGGTGAACTGGACAGCTGAGGAGAAGCAGCTCATCACCACCACCTGGAGCAAGGTCAATGTCACCGAGTGTGGCGCGGAGGCCCTGGCCAGGTAGGTCCGGCTCTGGGAACCTGCCCAGGGACGCCTGGAGAGAGAAACCACTCCTATCACAGGAACATTAATGTATGACTGTTTGTGTCTCTCCCCAGGTTGCTAATAGTCTACCCCTGGACCCAGAGGTTCTTTGCTTCCTTTGGGAACCTCTCCAGCCCCACAGCTGTCATTGGCAACCCCATGGTCCGTGCCCATGGCAAGAAGGTGCTCACCTCATTCGGGGACGCCGTCAAGAACCTTGACAACATCAAGAAATGTTTTGCTCAGCTGAGCAAACTCCACTGTGACAAACTGCATGTGGACCCCGAGAACTTCAGGGTGAGCCATGCTTGGGCTCCAGCCTCAGCTGGGCAGAGGGGTCTGGTCTCTGGAGTGGGGCCTTGGAGGGGTCTGACAGCCAGTGAGAGTTCAAGAGAAACCCTGAGACTGCCCCAGCCCAGGAGTCTGCAGAGGGCAGGAGTGATGAAAGGGAAGGAACAGTCATATTTGGGGAGAACAGAGACAAGTTATAGGTCTGAGATCTGTGAGAGGAAGGACCCAGGCAAGGGAGGCAGGTGGGAACAGAGTCAAACACATCCTGGTGGGAAAAAACATCCTGGAGCAGCCAGAGAGCAGAAGGGAAGAAGCTGAGACAGGGTTTGAAGGGAAGAAGCTGAGATAGGGTTTGGAGGGAAGAGCTGAGCTTGGCTGTGATGGAGAGGTTAAACCAGGAGGGAAAATAACCACAATCATTTCAGAGGGAGGGATCTGAGCCCAGGGACAGCCAGGGTGGGCAGGGATGGAAAAGGAAGGGATAAACCCAGTGGAAGCAGGGGGAGGACACTGCACAGCAGGCAAGGGAAGGTGTTTGGGGAGGATCCAGCACACCCAGGGATCCTGGTGCGTGCCAGAGACACAATCTGTGCCACGGGGCTGGGATTTGTGATGAATTCCCCAATAAGTGGTGTCCCCACACGAACACCCGGGTGGTGTGACAGTGGGGAGGGGGTGGAGGCAGCACCTGGCTGACGGCTTCTCCTCCCTGCCCTGCCAGCTCCTGGGTGACATCCTCATCATTGTCCTGGCCGCCACCTTCGGGAAGGACTTCACCCCTGCCTGCCAGGCTGCCTGGCAGAAGATGGTCCGTGTGGTGGCCCACGCCCTGGCCCACGAGTACCACTGAGCCTACCACCAGCATTCCTGCCTGGAGACACTCCTGGAGAATCCTCCTGGTCTCTAATTGCCAAATAAACACCAACTGCTCAGCCACGAGGAGGTGTCTGGCTCTCTGTGGGAATGGGGAAGGGGCCACATAGGGGCTGGGGAAGGGAAAGGGGAAGATCACACACATGGGGCAACATGAGCCAGTCTCATTCATGCAAGTGAGACTTGTCCAAGCTGGAGAAACCAGGGGAACATTCAGGACAAAACCCAAATAAACACCACAAAATGCAAAGAGAAACACTCGGGTGCTTTTTGGAGACACTGGGCAACATTTTTTGGTTTAATTTTTTAAGCCTTTCACAGAGTAAGAGGAACAAAACTGTACAAAAATGTGCAGTTTTGAGGAAGAAGGGACTGGGAGATTGGGTGCATCGTTTGTAACTTCTTTCATGTAAGGAAAAATGTGGGGGGTTGTTGTTTTTTTGTTTATTTGTCTGGTTGGGGGTTTTTTGTTTTGCTATTTTTGGTTTGGTTTGTTTGCTTGGTTTTTTTTGTTTTGTGGAGGGTTTTTTTGCCTAAATCATTGTCATTCTCAGATTAGCAAAGGCAGAGTGTAATAAACACAACTATCAAGGCCAGGCTGGACGGGGCTTGGAGCAACCTGGGCTGGTGGAAGGTGTCCCTGCCTATGGCAGGGGGTGGGACTGGATGGGCTTTAAGGTCCCTCCCAACCCAAACCAGTCTGGGATTCCATGAAACACCATACTGCTGAGTATGGAGGGCTGGGGGACCGTGTCATCCCCAGGGTCCTTTGGTCAAGCTCCCTCTTGTATTGAGCAGTCAGAGAACTGGGGCCCTCATTAGACACGACAGCAGCTCGTACCCATGCAAACACTTTTCTCCACAGCCATCCAGACCCCACCGGGGCATTCCTGCACCCCACAAGCTCCATTCCTGTCCCCAGCACCAGCATCCCACCCTGCCATCTCCGGCTGGGAGCAGGAGCAGGTGTGCAGCCCCAGAAGACCAGGCTGCCTCTCCCACCTCTCGGCAGCACCACTGCTCCTTGGGCTGCCAAATCCCTGGGTCAGGCACTATCTCCTGCTGCACATCTGTGCAGATGTTTTTTTCTTCACAGGAAGGGTTGTCAGGCTGCCCAGGGACATGGCAGGGGCTGCCCAGGGAGGTTTGGAGTCCCCACCCCGGAGGTGTCCAAGGAAGGCCTGGCCGTGGCACTCAGTGCTCTGGGCTGGGGGACAAGGTGGGGATGGGGCACAGGGCTCAATGGGCTGGGAGGGCTTTTCCAACCTTGGTGATTCTGGAATTCTGTGAGATCCCAGTATACCCAGTCTTCTCACCTCTCCTGGGGCCCTGGGAGCCAACACCTTGCAGGCAGTTGGTGTGCCTCCCTTCCAGCCCTGTTGACCTTTGCCAACAGGCTCTTTGAGACAGGAACTCTCTCTTGGCTGCAAGGCCCTGCCATGGTTTTAGTAGTGTCACCCTAAACTCTTAGGGTCATCAAACTCTTAAAGAGTTGATGGGAAAGAACAGGGAGAACCCAAAGCCTGATATGTCCTGCAAGAAGAGGAGAAAGAGAAGCCAGTGCATTCAGAGGGAGAACCCAAAAGCCCCAAGTCCAAGCCTTCTGCCTCTGGGGTTTGCACCATCTGAGGGGCACCAAGCCCAGCAGACACTGTCCCTGGGGGCTGCTGTGGAACTGGCACGGTGCCGAGCCGGACTTGGTGTGGAGATAATGTCACCCTGCAGCAGGGCTGGAAATCAGAGACGGGGAGGGTGCCCGGCCCAGCGCTGGATCTGGGCATCTTGCCCTGGGGCCCCACCCTGATGTCAGGTCCCCTCCCTCAGGGTGCCAGGGCTGCAGGGCCCCCCCGGGGGCCCAGCCAATGAAGGGGTGCACGGGGAGGAGGAGGGGCCCAGCAGAGCATATAAAAGCGGGGCTGGCAGAGCCGCTGGCCAGCGTGCGAGCCCTCGGGAGCCAGAGCCAAGCCTTCTCCAGCCCTGCCACACGCAGCCCTCCAGCCGACGCCATGGTGCAGTGGACAGCCGAAGAGAAGCAGCTCATCACCGGCCTCTGGGGCAAGGTCAATGTTGCCGACTGCGGTGCCGAGGCCCTGGCCAGGTAGGTCCAGCTCCAGGAATCTGCCCTGCTGCACCCGGACAGAGACCACTCCAACCATGGGAGCGTTAACGTGACCGTGTGTCTGCTTGTGTCTCTCCCCAGGCTGCTGATCGTCTACCCCTGGACCCAGAGGTTCTTTGCTTCCTTTGGGAATCTCTCTGGTGCCACCGCCATCCTTGGTAACCCCATGGTCCGTGCCCACGGCAAGAAGGTGCTCACCTCCTTCGGGGATGCCGTCAAGAACCTGGACAGCATCAAGAACACCTTTGCCCAGCTGTCCGAGCTGCACTGCGACAAGCTGCACGTGGACCCTGAAAACTTCAGGGTGAGCCCTGCCCCAACCGGTGGCTCCGTCCCCCCATTGCAGTGTCTCCCCTAACCCTGGGAGGGGTTTACCCCAGATGTGGTGCTGCAGGAGGAACAGGGCCTGGTGTTTGGAGTGAGGGGGACAGGCAGAGAGACAGAGAGGGAAGCGACCAACCTGCTGCCTGGTGCGAGGGTGGAGGGGAGGGTGCATGGAGGACAGGAAGGGGTTGAGGAGGTGGTTTCAGTGCAGGAAGGGACAGGGAGAGCAAAGAGAAAGCAGTTGTTAAACAAGAAGAGGTTTGAGCCAAGGGGAAAGCCAAGTAGCAAGAGTGAAGCTTGGCCTGAAGGAGAAGGGAGAGATGAGGGAGGAGAGCTGGATGCCAAAAGCAAAAGAGTTTCTAGAGGGAGAAAGAGCTTTGACTCCTGTGTTTGTGCAGCTCGGAGTTCCCCAGTGGGGAATTAACCCCGACATTTGTCCCCGGGGCTGGCAGAGATCCCCCTATGTCAGCATGAGCTCGTTGTTTGCGCCAGGGTGCTCTGAGGTGCCCAGTGCCAGCTCCCTGCCATGCTGGGAGCTCAGCTGGGTCTTCTGCTTGGGACAAACTCCCAAATGGAGCCAGAAGGGAGAAAGAAAAATTAAATCAACAAAATTCTGGGGAATTTTTAACTACTCTTCCCAGAGGGTATCAGAACCTGAACCTTTAGAGGTTTAAGAGCAGAGACCAGGGTTGAGGTGCATGTTAAAAAGGACTTCAGGGAGGTTTTCAAGGCTACTAATTTCCTGGAGGCTTCCCTGGGTGTAACGGGAGTGCTTGTGTGGGGCACTGGTGACCTGAATGTGCTCTTGTCCCCCCAGCTCCTGGGTGACATCCTGATCATCGTCCTGGCTGCCCACTTTGGCAAGGATTTCACTCCCGACTGCCAGGCTGCCTGGCAGAAGCTGGTGCGTGTGGTGGCCCACGCCCTGGCCCGCAAGTACCACTAAACAGCGCAGGAAAGCCCCGGCAGCCTCATGTCCTGCACCCGCTGCCGCACCGGAGCCGCTTCCAACAGCCAAATAAAGCTCATCCTGTGAAGCCTTCACCGAGTCTGTGTGTCCTTGAGGGGCTGGAGGGCTAGGGGAACACAGGCATGGGGCACCCACAGGCGGGCTGGGGTGTCAGTGGGAGCAGGGTCCCAGAAAATACCACCTGCCTTTGTCACGTGTGGGCTTGGTGGTTTGTGTGGGATTGCCTCTGGAAATTGTACTTTTGGGATATTGGGTTGATCCAGCCCTGCCACCCCCATGGTCACACACTGGGGAGTTTGCACTGAGGAACTACTCAAAATTTTACTGTGAAACCTGCATGTCTCTCCCAGACAAGAGGAATTGGGAGGATTCGTATTTTGGGGGGAGAAGGATAAACAAACTGAAGACTTTAATCTACCCTGGCTCATCCCTGGCATCAAATCTACCCAAAATCAGCTGAGTCACACTGGCCCAGCAGCCAGCTGGGTGGGGGCAGGTTTGAGATAAACATTTTGCTATCAAGGCCTGTCCAGACTTTGTTTATTCACTTCTCTCCCACCCTGTGCTGCCCACGCTGCAATTTGGGGGGGTCCAATCCTGCCAAGAGCAGAGACTTCATCATTTTCTGGGTGCGAGGATCGATCAGCGCTCTGCACATGTGGAGTGTTGGGTGGGTTTGGGTGTCTGCAGAGCAGGACTCGCTTGGGCAGAGCTTGTTCTTGGCATGGGAAGCACCACCTGAACGGGGACGCAGCAAAAGTGGTAGGGAACTAAAGGGACCTGCTCATTTTTTAAGGGGGAACATTGGGCAAAGCTATTTTATCCCACATCTCTGCACTGTGGCCTAATCCTGCTTCAGGCACGTTTCTGGGCACTCCACTCTCTGCCCTGACCCACAGGAGGGTGTTAAAAACCCTCTGTGACCCAAAAATGGTCTCTCACATGTCTCCCAAAGGAAGAGGCTTTTTGTTCCTGGTGTCAAGGCAGACGCTGAGAAAGTGATAAGACAAATTGCAGTGAGTCCCAAAGGGTTTTTCTCCCTGGAGGGAGGCTGGGCAGGCACAGGGGCACCAGAACCCCCAAGTTCTTAATGATTTTTCATAGGTTTCATTATAGATATTAATAGTTTTGTATGAACATGACCGTTCATAGACTTAGGCAGGAATGACTGAATTATTTGCATAAGTAGTTCTCCAGTAAGTGAGATGTGTGGGGGTAGGAATGACTAGAGAGCTGGAGAAGGACTGGGGACAAGGGCCTGGAGAGACAGGACACAGGCAATGGCTTCCCACTGCCAGAGGGCAGGGTTAGATGGGATATTGGGGAGGAATTCTTCCCTGTGAGGGTGAGGAACCTGTGGGGAGGCCCTGGCCCAGGTTGCCCAGAGAAGCTGTAGCTACCCCTGGATCCCTGGCAGTGTCCAAGGCCAGGTTGGATGGGGCTTGGAGTAACATGGGCTGGTGGAAGGTGTCCTTGCCCATGGCAGGGGGTGGCACTGGATGGGCTTTAAGGTCCCTTCCAACCCAAACCCCTCCATGATTCTATGACCCTATGAGCCAAGCAGACTTCTCAGGTCAAACCCTACAGATCAGCTCAGCAGGACAGGGCTGGGCTGGAACTCCTGGGGTTCCTTTCAGGGTCCTCCTTCCTGGGATTCGGGAGAAGGGGCATGGCAGGATGGGATTAGTCCCCACTGGTGCTGCCCGTGGCTTCACTCCCCTCCCTGATGACACCCAAATCCCTGTCCCCCAGCACACAGATCCAGTGGGATGTTCTCTCCCCATGCTGCTTGCCCTGCTCCCATTTCATGATGTTAGAACGCCCCTGTGGGTGCCAGCATCCCTGGGCGATGCCTAGAGCAGCGCTGGCAGCACCCAGGTCCTGCCAGGGCTGATAAGGGGGTGCAGGAGGGGGAGCACTGGTGCCTGGCAGCATTTTCCCTGCATGTTCTGTCCCCCCTGACTGTGGCCGGGCTGGGCTCGACTTGATTTGTCATTGTGCTCCAGCCCCCCACACTGGGTTTTCTGGAGAAAAGGCAAATGTAGGCAAATCTAACGAAGACTCTTCATCCCTATTCCATTAAAAAAGGGCCTACAACTAGAGGGGGAAAGAGATATTGTCAGGCTGGAAAGATCCCTCAGTATTTTCTTTCTTTGAATTGATTTTCCTGCCATATTTTCAGTACAGAAGACACTTAGCAGGAGACGGTCTGTGGAGCAAGGCAAGGGCTGGTGTCTGGAGAGGAGCTTGGACAGCCCTGCAGCTCTGCTGCAGCCTGGTCATCCAACCACTCCCTCACCTGTCCCCAGCTCTTCCCTAGCCTAGTCCAAATTCTGTGGAAAACAACAGGAAAACAGCAGATTGCTCTGTGTGCCTTGGGATCAGCATCAAAGCCCCTGTGCTTTCAGCAAGGACAGTGTTTCTTGGGGCTTATGCAGGAAACAAAAGAGGAAAGCTCTCCAGGGCATTGCTCCTGGCTTAGATGCATCACCCAGTGTGCTCAGGGGTGTCTCAGAGCACAAATTCCTCCTCCTGGAGAGCCCAGCCTGCCTGAATGCAGGTGGACTGTCGAATTCGGCAGATTCTGAAGGGGAATCAGGTTGGACATCCCTCAGCTGAACTTTTCTGCTTTTTGAGCCCATGGCAGGTTCTGCAGTGACAAACCTCGTGCTCTAAGCCTGTTTGACCTACCCTTTATGGATGTGGCTGGAAGCAGAATTGGGATGAGCAGGATGGTCCTGTTTGGTCCTTGCTCCCTCTCCAGCAGCACTGCATTGGGCTGGTCCTTTCACATCTGAGGACAGAACACTCGGGTGAAATTCCCATGGCAGGAGGGTGGAACAAGATAAGCTTTAATGTCCCTCCAACCCAAACCAGCCTGTGATTCTACCAGAGAATATCCTGAGTTGGAAGGGTCCAACAAGGATCATGGAAGTCCAGCTCAAGCTGGACTCTGAAGTGCAACTATGATTCTTCCTGCTCCAAAAGGCACACATAAATCAAACAGGCCAAGTTCTGTTAAGGGAGGAGGAAAATGGGGCTAATGCAGATTTTGGCTGCAGAGCCTGAACATCCTCTGAACAGCACCAGCACTGCCACAGCTCCTGGTGGTGCAGGGAGTCCTCGGGCAGGGCAGGGACCTCGAGGTCACTCTGCCAGGGGCTGGATTTTGGCCTCCACATTCCTCATTTCACTGAGGGAAGGCAGAGCCCAGCATCTGAGAGAGCTGAGGCACAAGGTTCACACCCCCTAAGTCCAGCCCACGTTCAGTGGTCATGGACCATCACCCCAGGGCTCCTGCAGCCCCTTCCTCCACAGAGGGCCCCGCGCCTGGAAGGTGAGAGGAGAGCTCCCCTCACAGAGGGGAAGGGACAAATGTGGAGCTCAGGATAACCAGAGGCCCCTTCTTGGTGTGCCACGCCCTGGCCATCCCCTCCTGCTCCCCATCCTGGTGGAGGGGACCCCCCCACACACCCAATGGCCCCTCGGGGCCGGGCGGGGAGGGGCTGCAGGCAGGGGATAAAAGGCCCGGCGGGCTCTGGGCTCAGCCACGGGGTCTGTGTCCTCCTGCATCCCAGCAAAGCCGCCACCATGGTGCACTGGTCAGCCGAGGAGAAGCAGCTCATCAGCAGCGTCTGGGGCAAGGTCAACGTGGAGGAATGTGGGGCCGAGGCCCTGGCCAGGTACGTCCAGCTCCGGGAATCTGCTCCGCTGCACCTGCCAGGGAAACTGAGGCAACTGCATTTGGGAGCGTTAACACGTGTCTGCTCGTGTCCCTCCATCTCTCCCCAGGCTGCTGATCGTCTACCCCTGGACCCAGAGATTCTTCTCTAACTTCGGGAACCTGTCCAGCCCCACGGCCATCATTGGCAACCCCAAGGTCCGTGCCCACGGCAAGAAGGTGCTCACCTCCTTCGGGGAGGCTGTCAAGAACCTGGACAACATCAAGGGCACCTACTCCAAGCTGTCAGAGCTGCACTGTGAGAAGCTGCACGTGGACCCCGAGAACTTCAGGGTGAGCCGTGTTTGCTGTCCCAGCCCCTTCCCTGGGCTATGTGGGCAGAGGCAGATTTTGCTGTTGCTTCAAACAACCCTGTCCAGAGGCACTTGCCTGGGTGGTGGGGGCAGAGTCCCTGTGTCCCAGGCAAGGTGGCAGCTTGTGCAGGGCTATTTGCAACAGCATGGGGGACTTCACCCTAAAAAGTCCCACTTGTAGTGCCAGCACATCACTAGGTAGGGGAAGGTATTGAGATGGTTACCTAGAGGAGATCTGGCTAGGGAACGAACGGGAAGGTGCAGCCTGGGTTGGAGGAGGAGGAGGCAGCGGGAAGCTCAGCAGAGCATTTCAGGAAATCCAAAGTCCTACAGCAAGATAAGCAGAACCACAGAGCAGGGTCCTGCCTGGAGTTCTGGTGGGACACTCCCCACTCCTCCAACACTCTCAAATGCAAATGAATCATTCTCTTCATTTAGACCAAAAAAGACAAAGAAAAAACCCAGAGTTTTTTAGGGTTGTTCTCAGGCCAAATTGCTTTCATGTTTTCAAGGTTCTTTCTTTCTGGGTTTATTTTATATTTAAGAATGAAACAAATATTGTTTTCCAAAACCTCAGAGCTTTCTATGCAAAGGCTGAGGATTCTGTTGTCGCAGTCCCAGGGAACAGTGAGCCATGCCCATAACCAGCCCCACAGCCCAAGGGGCACCCGATGGGGCAGGGGGCTGGGGAGGAAGAGGAGGAGCAGTGTGCAGTGTGTCAGAGTCCTCAGCCTCAGGGAGAAGTCTGGGCAAGGAAACAGCCCGTGGGTTGTGGGTGGTGTTGGGGGCGGACGGGAAGGAGAGGGACTGGGATGGGGGGGAAATCTGCAGCAGGAAAACCGGGAAGAAATAAAGAAGAAGCTGTTTGGAGCCAAAGGCACGGTAGGAGAAGGGGTTAGCGCAGTCGTGAGCAGAGGGGCGGAGCCTTCGCGGCGGAGGGTCCGGCACGGATACCCTGAGCGCCAGGGCGGCTGTGGCACAGCGCTTCCAGCAGCACTGACCCTGCCTGTCCTCCTCCTCCTCCTCCAGCTCCTCGGAGACATCCTCGTCATCGTCCTGGCCTCCCACTTCGGCAGGGATTTCACCCCCGCGTGCCAGTTCGCCTGGCAGAAGCTGGTGGGTGTGGTGGCTCACGCTCTGGCCCGCAGGTACCACTGAGCGCCCCGGGCAGAGGAGGAGCCGCCACCACCCCCCGAGCACGGGGGGATGTCCCGCCGGACCCCTCGGGCCGTGACCGCCAAATAAACGCCTCCAGCATCACCTGCAGCGTGTCCGTGTGTCTGTGCGGCAGGACGGCCCGGCGGCCGTGCGGGGAGTGCGGTGCCATCGCAGGGGTGTTCCCGCTCTCCAAAGCTGTGCCAGAGCGAGTTTCCATAACTCCGCAGTGCTCCCTCACGTGCGATCGTTGCCAGTGCAGGGGCTGGGAGAGAAAGCGGGCGGAGGGTCCTGGGAACAGGGAGGGATTGCAAAGGGAATCGTGGGATCCTGGAGTATCCTGAGTCGGACGGGACCTACAAGGATCATGGAGTCCAACACCCGGCCCTGCACAGGACACCCCAACAATCCAAACCTGTGTCCAAGAGCATTGTGCAAATCCACTCTCCCAGCTCGGTGGTAAAGTGGGATAAGAAGAAGCCAGCACAGAATTTCCCTATCCAGGTGCTGCTGCCCACGGGGAGCTGGTGCCTGCCATGGCCACCTCTAGGGCTGGGGATGCACCGGCTCCTGTGAGAGCACCTGATCCAGGAGAAAAGCTTTGAACTTGGACCCCTGGGAGGTTCAGCAGATGTTGGAGAGGGACTTGGGACAAGGGCCTGGAGGGACAGGACAAGGGGAATGGCTTCCCACTGCCAGAGGGCAGGGTTAGATGGGATATTGGGAAGGAATTCCTGGCTGTGAGGGGGGGAGGCCCTGGCACAGGTTGCCCAGAGAAGCTGTGGCTGCCCCTGGGTTCCTGGCAGTGTCCAAGGCCAGGTTGGACAGGCTTGGAGCAACCTGGGCTAGTGGAAGGTGTCCCTGCCATGGGCAGGGTGTAGCACTGGATGAGGTGAAGGTTCTTTCCCACCCAAACCATTCTGTGATCCCATGAATTCCGTGCTGGGCTTCGGGAGGAGAGGTGGCATCTCCCAATGCATGAGGAACCACAACCACAGAGCAGAACCGTTCTCTGATTTCTATAATTTAGCAGTGTTTCCCAATGCCTTTTCCTACCCATCTCCCCAGAAATCTGTTCATTATTACTCTGTGCTCTTGTGGACATTCCCTTCCTTTCCCAAGCAGCTCATTTATCAAAGCTTTGTGGTGCTGTCACAGGTTTGAGAGAAGCTGCAGTGAGAGAAGGAGAACAATCCATCATCTTGCTGGAGTGAACGTCCCTCCAATTCCAGGGCTGCCTGATACAATTCAAAGGGATTCAGGAGTTTTGTCAGTTCTAAACCAGACCTGAGCCAAATCTGTGCTGATGGCAACTCCTTTTAAAGAATTCTTATTCAAATATCAGTCAGGAGCAGAGGAACCAGGGGACTATCAGGTGTAATTATTTTTATCTGCCCTTATCTCCACATTTATCAAAATCACAGGAACAGAAAAAATCCCGAATTCACTTCTTAGCATAAGCCAAAAATACTCTTTAAGCAGCTCTGTGCTGCCCCTTTCGGGGTTGTTTATCAAGTATTTATAGGCACAACTTTACACCTCTCGAGGGAATTCTGCCAGGAGTGGCAGCACCACGGAGTGTTCCAGGAGCCAGGGCCAGTGGGGCTGGAATTCAATCATAATAAAATCAGCCACCCCTGGGACGTGTCTGCTGTGTTTGACACCCTGCTGGAGCGAGGGTGACTGATGAGGTACTTGCTCTGATGTTGTAAACGCTTCACTGCTTTAGAGAAGTAAATAAAGATGTTGTTTGTCCCAAGAACCAGTGTGGAAATTCCTAAGTTGCCAAATGCATCCATGCTCCTGCAGCAACTGTTTCTGGTAGGTTTTGATGCCGTGTGTTACATTACAGAGATATTTGGACAGAAAGCCTCTCTGCCTGTGGAACAAAGGGGATCCTTTCAGCTTTTCTAGCCTTTAGGATGGGCTTAATCCATTGGGTCAAAGCAACCCCACAGGTGAGACTGGAGGGATGGGACCAGCTCTCCTGGCTTTCTTCCATGAGCCCCTTGTGCCAGGGCTGGTTGGGAACAGGACCACAACCTTTTCCTGTGTCACTGGCACAATCTGATGTCATGGCAACTGCAGCACTGCTGCAACCCCCCTCAGAAATGGCATGTGGATATTAAGAGATGTTTGATTCACCTCCCGTAGTGACTTTGAAGAAAGGAAGGTTGGAAACTCCAGAGTGACTTGTCAGAGCTGATCTGCCTCATCTTTCCCTTGTTTCTCCCCTTCCCTCCTCCCTGCTCTGTTAGTGCTCTTCCAGCCCAAATGCTCTGCAGCACAGACCAGGCCTGTGCAGGGATCACACTTCTGAGCTGATGAGGAGCTGCTCTTCCCTATCCCAAAGTCTCACCTGGCTGGAAGTGTGGGAGTTCTCACTACCTGGCACAGAGTGACCTCAGAGACCAAACCATCCTGTTTGATATTGTTGGCAGTGTTTTGTTGCGTCTCCCTCAATCTTTTTTTGCCCAGGTCAGGCCATTGCTGCTGTGCAGACAGGGCACCATGCACCTCCCTCTCCCCAGCCCTTTCCCAGCCCTCTCTCCACAAAGTTTTGCTGTGGAAGGACTTGAATCTTCCCGAGCACACAGAGAAGGGACAGTGAGGCTTGTCAGAACCCCAGAATCACTGATGTTGGAAAAGACCTCCAAGATCATGGAGTCCAACCTGTGACTGATCCCCACCTTGCTGAGCACTCCTGGAGATGCTGATCCACGTCCTCTGGTGACTCCCTGGGAGCCTGGAGACGGTGCTCTGCAGCACAGCCCAGGCAGGATTGAGCTGTCACGGGCTCATCATTGGTGCAGGAGCTGAGCACCCTCTGGAGCTGGGTCCCACTCCTCCCCCAGGGCATAGCACCCACTGGGCTGTGGGGATTCATCCTGTCCCTGTGTGCATTCGTCGCTTTGTCTGACAGGGACAAAGAGAAAAGCAGGATGGGAAAAGCAGGCAAAGAGTATTCCTGCCTCAGCCTCACTGTGCAGCAATCCAGGTGAACAGTTTTGCAGAGGGGCAGGATCCCCACTCTCTAGGCAGCCCCATGGGTGCAGGTTGGGACTTTTCCCAATTTTTACTCATATTTACCAGGCCAGAACAGCAGGTGATGTACAGAGTGAATAAATCAATATTTTAACTTTTGTGGGCCTCCAAAGCACATTTACGGTGATGAGGATGCATCACCCAGGGTTGCACACCCAGATTCAAATACCTCAATGTGCATTTTCATGCTGAAGACTATCCCAGCAGGCTGGAAAACTGTCTGCTAATTTAACTTATCAAGCTAATTATTGGGCTGCTGCAGTGCCGAGCGGAGGCGCAGATGTCTGGAGTTTTATCTGAGAAGTGGGGCAGTAGAAAATAGACTAATTCCATTTCTCGGGGCAGTCTCAGGAGTTCAGCCCCCAATTAAACAATGCCAAGTTCCCTGTTTACATAGACAGATGGAGCATGAATTCCTTGAGTGCTGAGGGCTGGAAAAGTTTAACTTCTTCCACATCAGCCACTGCAGCCCCTGAAAAGAGCAGAGGCCAAGCCAGGAAAATCATTAGTGTTTGCTCCAGGGGCATTTTATAACTCACTTTTAATTTTTTCCTTACAACCCCACAGGCACCACTCTGTGTTCAAAGCTCGAGCCCTTTAAGCATTGATTTTCTGTTTTAATTTGTATTCCACAGAGCACAGCATTCCCCTGGAGAGCCTGTGGGCTGGGGGTTGGGAGCTCTGGGCTGACAGTTCTGTGGGAGAAACGAGCACTGGCTTTGTGCACAGTTGCCTAATTTTACCCACAGCTGTAGCTGCAATAACAACATTCCTGCTAAGAATTATATTTGCTCTGTATTCTCCTAATAAATATCAATTGAAATACTTGGCACTGGGAGCAGCCTGGGCTGTGGCACTAGCGAGAGCAATTGAAATGGTTTCAAATAAACTCCGAAGGGAAGGGGAAACCTAAGGTTCCAAATTTGCCAATAGATCTGCAGGAGTGCCCGTGTCCCCTCCTCAGCACCAGCCCCATGGCTCCCACCCGGGGGCTGGCCAGGAGGGATGTGCAGGGGGCTGTGAGTGCCAGGATGGGGATGACCAGGAGGGATGTGCAGGGCAGGGGCTGTAGATGCCATGAGGGGGTCGAGGGCCATGGCCCACAGCATCCCTGAGTCCAGGATGGAGAAGCAGTGAATGAAGAACATCTGGGTGAGGCAGGTGTCAAACCTGGTCTCCCAGGAGCCCAAGAGCAACACACTGAGCACTGTGGGGAGCATGGACAGACACACTGAGCTCTGGGATGGCCAGCAGGCACAGGAATAGGAGCATGGGCTTGTGGAGCTGTGCTCAGCTCTGATACCAAGGCGGGTTGCACTGTTTCCCAGGGTGGAAATGATGTACAGGCAGCAGAAAGGGATGGCAAGCCACACATTCCCACCTTCCACTCCCGGGATTCCTGTTGGAAGTAAGGTAGAAGGTCTAAGGAAGATATTATTGCTCTCTTTCCTAGTGCAGCATCTTTGTCGTGTCAGAGATCCAGCAGCAGATCCCACAGCAGATCCTGCTTATCCTGCAAAAGAATTCACAGAACTCACATAACAGCAGCCAGGACACACAGCAAAGCTTTGTGTCATTGCAGGCATATGGAATTCTGACTTGGCTGAGATAGCAACAGGGAATTTCACCTTTGTGATCAGTTCCCAGCACAGAGAACCACAGCTCCTAGAAGTCAGAAAACTGCTGGAGATGGAGGGAGACAGTGCCTGGCTGATGGATTATGGTTTTGCTATGCCAGAGCACAGAGAGCTGTTTAATTGACTGACAGACCGACTGTGCTGCACCAGGGAGCCACAGCATTGGGAGTGACATCCTGGCTGGAGGGGGAAAGAAGACTTGTACCTCATACAGAGATATCACCCCTGGGCTGGGAGTCAGGGAGGGAGTCCACTGGTCCTTGCTCAGGCTTTTCCTGGCCCAGCAGCAGAGCGAGAGGAGGAAATCCTTGCAGGTGCCAAGACCTGGGCTCTGACATTGCCAGGTGACTCCCTCATCTGCATATCCCAGTGTGGATTCCAGTGCCTTATGGAGGAGATTCCCAACTCCCTCCTGCCCAGGTGCTGCAGAGCACATCAACTTTGCTAGCTCTGAGCCTCATCCTCACTTTAGACCTCTTTTTTTTTTGCTATTTTTATTTTAAATTCTTTGCACCTCTATTTCCTTTCTTTCTGTGAATTGATCTCAGGTTTGGTGATGTTTTCCTTCCCTAAAAATAGCCTTGGCAGCAAAGACTTGTGAGAAGGGCCTCTGTGCCAGGTGGCTTCTGCATCTCAGAGCTGAGCACAGCTGAGAACCCGCACAGTGCAGGAGCACTGCAGGATGCAGCCAACAAACATCCACCAGCCCGTGGATGCCAAAGGTGCTGCCAAAAAGCAGCGCAGTGAACACCTGCCAGTCCAAGAGCAGAAGATTTTGGACTTGGATATTCTTGTATGTACAAACTTGGGTGCTGTTTTCCAGCATGAACGAAGTAAACAATGACCACACCAACCCTCTCCAGAGGGGGAGAGATCTGGCAGCTCCCAGTGCTGCTCAGGAACCTTCTGCAAACTGAGGAGAGAAGATTTCAGTCCTACTTACCCACCTGGCCAGGCTGAGGCATAAAGGTTGTCCTTCCTTACAGATCTCTGGGTACCTGCTCTGTCAGCAGCAACATCTCGGCTGGGCAGGACCCATCAGACACCGGGGCACAGCTGGCACTGCCAAAGGCAGATTGTCTCACCCCAGTGCCTGTCCTGGTCAGATAAATGGTGAGTGCAGCCCTCACTGACAGGAAAAATGGGTCTGAGGGCAACAAGCTCCTCACAACATGGGCACTCTCCCTTTAGAACTGATCATCACTTCAACTACAGTAACACCATCAAAGTTATCTGAGATTTATCTGAGAGCTGACATGTGAAAACAGCCTAGAAAAGCTGATCACTTTGCCTTAAATATTTATATGGATATTTTTATATCCACACTCAAACAGGAGCTGCCTGAGCATTTCCCTCCGGGCTGCAGGTAAATGTGCCTTTACATCACCCTCCACAAGGTTCCTCAGTGCTCCCAGGCTCACTGGGTACTTCTGCTTCTTGGTTTTGGCTGATCCACTGTCTCAAAAGAGGTGATGCAAACATGTTCTTGAGAGTGAACCCAGTGTCCAGTGGGAGCCTGCTGTGGATTTGCCTTGGGTTTGCATCAGGAGCTAAACAGGACCAGGAACTAGGTGTGATGTCAAAGCAGCACTGGGAAGTGGTGCTGGTTAATGGCTTCAATGAGGGAGATCAGGCAGGGGAAACTTGCCTGGGAGATCCTTGTAGGGATGAGGAGGCATGTGAATGCACCAAGAGCAGAGAGTGATGGTGGCAAGATGGGGAAAAGCTGGAGAGGGACCTTGGACAAGGGGGACCTTGAGGGACAGGACAAAGGGAATGGCTTCCCACTGCCAGAGGGAAGTGGGAAGTTAGATGAGATATTGGGAAGGAATTCTTCCCTGTGAGGTGGGGAGGCTGTGGCACAGATTACCCAGAGAAGCTATGGCTGCCCCTGTATCCCTGCAAGTGTCCAAGGCCAGGTTGGACGGGGCTTGGAGCAACCTGGGCTAGTGGAAGGTGTTCCTGCCCATGGCAGGGGGTGGGACCGGAGGAGCTGAAGGTCTCTTCCAACCCAAACCTTCTGGGATTCTGTGATTGCCTGAGCTCCCTTCCCGGGCTGCCACGGCCTCAGGCACCACCAGCAGGAGATGAAACTCCTGAAAACCCTGGGATGCCCATCAAAATGGATGGATGGATGGATGGATGGATGGATGGATGGATGGATGGATGGATGGATGGGTGGATGGATGAATGTTGGCCATGAGGGTAGCTCCCATGTTCTTAATGAGAATGAAAACAGCACATTTTCAGTAGACCCTTCAGAAAATGGGGCTCTACCCCCCTGAGTGGTGGTGGGTGAGCATCATCCCACAGACAATGGTGCAGCCCTGATTTATGGGGTGGGTTCTCTGATATCAGCTCTTGGATGAACTGCCCCTCTTCCCCTTTGCCTTCCCCCACCTTTTCACTGTGCTCTATGAAAAGCTACTTCTGTTTTATATGGAGGAAAAGGATGAACTTTAAGATGAAATTTAAGTATTCTACTGAAATGACGCCAAAAAAATATTCATTTCTCATTTTGTCTGCAGCCTAACATCTGCTTTGCTTGGGCAGAAGAGCGTGTTCTCTTCCCAGGGCTCTCCCTCCTGCTCCCCGCTGGTGTCAAACTCAAGGAGAGACATCGGAGCCCAGAGGCTCCTCCTGGGTGGCCACAACAGTCAGGGCTGTTCAGGGGGACCAAGAGCTCCAAGAAATGCCAGGCCAGGCCAGAGACCTCCTATCCCTCTGTTAGAGCTCCTCACTTTGCACTGATAACAGAGCATGGTCCATAATATGCTGGAGTTTTGTCACTGGGGTTGGAGGGATCTGTTAATGCTTAAAATTCAATTCCACCCATGTCCTTCTTCAAGGACAGGCACCATTCCCATCTGAGTACCTTCCAAGGGAATCAGGGGGTCATTTAGGTTGGAAAAGACCTTTAAGGTCATTGAGTCCAACCATAAACACAGGACTGCCAAGCCCACCACTAACCCATGGCCCCAAGTGCCACACTTACAGGGCTTTAAATAACATCGCACAGTCTGGGGAACACTTCATAAAATGAAATCTGTTGCAGAAGGGTCTTCTGGAGCTAGTCAGCCTTGCAGTGAAAATAATTAGTCATGAGAGGATATTTTTTTAACAGGGAAAGGATTTTAGCAGTGAGAAGTTTAACTTCTGGGATGGGTAAATTCTCCATCCCACGGGGTGTAGAAGCCAGACTGAATGTTTTTTACCAAGTTTCATCACACAGTGGATGAAACCTCCTGGACAGCAGTAACAGAGGAGAGAACCAAGTCATTTCTGCAAGAACCCATTGCTTAAACTCTGGGCAGGGAGAGAGGTTTCTCCCTGAACTAGCAGTCACAGCGTTACCTCTCATTAAATTTGCCAGCAGCAGTAAATTATGAGCAGTTTTAGGCACACACACACAGAATCATAAAGGTGGGAAGAGACCTTTAGGATCACCAAGTCCAATCCATTTGGGTCAGGTTCCCTTGCGCTGGAAGAGGATGACCACCCTGTCCCAGAGCTTCTTGGTTCTGACCCCATAAACAATGGGGTTCAGCATGGGGGGTACGAGCAGGTAGAGATTGGCCACCATGATGTGGATGTGGGGGGAGATGCCCTGCCCAAAGCAGTGGGTGAGGAATGTGAAGAGGGCGGGAGTGTAGAAGGCCAGGATGACACAGACATGGGATGTGCAGGTGCTGAAGGCTTTCCATCGGGCCTCTCGGGATGGCAGCCTCGTCACCACCCGCACAATCATGGTATAGGACACGGAGATCAGCGTCAGGTCAGTTCCTGCCACCAGGAAAGTCACAAAGAGGCCGTAAATGACATTGACCCTGGTGTCCCCACAGGCCAACTTCACCAGGGCCATGTGCTCGCAGTAGGAGTGGGGGATGACGTGCTGCTGGCAGAAGTGCCTCCTGCAGAGGAGGAGGCACGTGGGGCTCACCAGGAGCACCCCCCGCACCAGGACCAGGCTCCCTAGGGCCCCCACCACGGGCACTGACAGGATGCTGGAGTGCCAGAGCGGGCAGCAAATGGCAACATAGCGATCCAAGGCCATGGCCATGAGCACCCCCGACTCCACCGTGGAGAAGGTGTGGATGAAGAACAGCTGAGTGAGGCAAGAGGGAAACCCAGTCTTCCCCGAGCCAAGCCAGAAGATACCAAGCATTTTGGGCACTGTGGAGGTCGACAGGACCACATCAGTGAAGGCCAACATGGCCAGGAAGAGGTACATGGGCTCATGCAGGCTGGGCTCTGCCCTTATGGCAAGGAGCAGGGAGATGTTCCCCAACAGGGCGATGCCATACATGATGCAGAATGGGAAGGCAATCCAGAACTGCTCCTTCTCCAGACCAGGGATGCCAATGAGAAGGAAATAGGGAGGGTGGGAGAAGGCAGAGGAGTTCAGAGACATGAACCCTTCTTCTTTCTTGCCTGCACTGAGGGCTCTTATGTCCTGTAAAAAAAAAAAAAAAAAAACAATCAAACGCCTTTGGCCTGACCCGGTCAGTGGCAAACAGGGACTGGCAGGAGGTTGGGCCTAGAAGCTCAGATTCCCCCCATGGTAAACCTTTGACAGCTGCTTGCACTGGGCTAGGACAGCACCTGTGAAGGAAGTGTCCTGCCAGCTGCCACTGGAAGCACCCTGTCCCCCTTGGGGTGCTTCCGGAGCAGACGGGATTCCTCCTGGATAAAACTGAACAGGAAGACTGCCCAAGGTGCACACCTGATACACTCCAGTGTCCAGAGGGTGTCCAGCCCAGGAGACCAGATCAAAGCTGGTCTGAAGCATGGGTAGTGGGGAGATGGAGTCCTTTGTGCTGGCCCTGGAGCTCTAAGGATATTTGACCAGCACTGTGCTGCTCTCCAGCATGAACTGAGGTGCCAAGTGCTTGTCTTGGTCAAGAAACACCCAATTAGCAAAAAGGTGAGCCAGTGCCACAGTATTTGGCAAGCCCCCCACCCCCAGGCCCAGAGCTCCAGGGATGCCCATTCTCCCCCCAAAGAGACTGTGGCTCCCCTCAACCCTGCTCATTGCTCTGCTTGTCTTCCCTGATATCCCGGAGAAAGGATTCCTTGAAGAGCCCTGCAGGACAGGTCAGGCTGATGATCCCAGACTGATAAGACCCTTTGGAAACCTTCCTGGAGCTGCTGGAGAGCTGCAGGGAGCAGAGGGCTGAGGAGGCTCCCAGGACAGAGCAGGAGCTTTTCCTCCCCGAGGGTCTGATGTTGCTGAGCCGGGCTCTGCTCCTGCCACATCCGGAGCGAGATGTCCCTGTCACCATCACAGCCTGTCTCAGCACGGCCACCAGTCACCAGCTGGAGCTGGCTCTCAGCTCAGAGAAGAGCTGGAAATCTCACAGGCACCTGTACTCTGGGAGAAATTTCCTGTTTTTTGGCATGTGGCTGTAAACATTCCTTCAAATTCCTGATATTTCACTTCTGCATTCTCCCTTCTTCCTGCCAGCTGCCTCTGTTGGTGCTGCTCTACCTAAAACTTTCTTTGTCCATGGAGAACACAGGGACAAGGAACACAGTTCCCTGCAAAGGCAATGGGAGACAGGAATGGGGCTGCTCAGGAAGATCAATGGCATCAAATCTCTTATTGCAGAGCAACAAAGTCCTGCCCCAGCTCTAAATACTCACCCGCCTCCTGCAGGTCTCAGTGCAGGGACTCTGCTCTGCAGAGACCAGGAGATGTTTTTCTGCCTCACACATCAATCCCACAGGGAGCTCTGCATCTCCCCTGCTACTTAAGGTGCAATTAGGGAGAGAAGGAGGCAGATTTTACTCCCATCGGTGCCAATGACCTCCCAGACAAGGCTGTGCTTCGTCCCATTTGGTACCTGATTTATTGCAGTTAATTTGGAGGAGACATAAGAGTGATCAAAGAACCCTAGAATGGTTTGGGTTGGAAGGGATCTGAAAGATCATAGATCATCTGGTTCCAACCCCCTGCCATGAGCCAGGACACCTTCCACGAACTGAGAATCCCAGAATCCCTGAGGTTGGAAAAGCCCTCCCAGCCCATGGATCCCCCCTGTGCCCATCCCCACCTTGTCCCCCAGCCCAGAGCACTGAGTGCCACAGCCAGGCCTTCCTTGGGCACCTCCAGGGCTGGGCACTCCAAACCTCCCTGGGCAGCCCCTGCCAAGGCCTGACCACCCTGTCCAGGGAGAAATTCCTCCTCAGGGCCAACCTGAGCCTCTCCTGGCCCAGCTGGAGGCTGTTCCCTCTCCTCCTGTCCCTTGTCTGGGAGCAGAGCCCGACTTCCCCCGGCGCCCCCCTCCTGTCAGGGAGTTGCAGAGCCAGAAGGTCCCCCTTGAGCCTCCTTTTCTCCAGGCTGAGCCCCCCCAGCTCCCTCAGCTGCTCCTCATAGGACTGGGGAACAGTCCCTCTGCCAGCTCCCTTCCCTTCTCTGGGCTGTTCAAGGTTAAATCTGGATTTAGTTTCTGGGTTTGCAATTAATACTGCTGCAGTATGAATTATTAATGCTTTCCAAACAACAGCAATCTATCCCTTGTCTGCAAGAGAGGAGGGGAAGGGAGGGCAGGGGAGGGAAGGGGAAGATAGGGGAAGGTAAGGGAGGGCAGGGGAGGGGAGGTCAGGGCAGGACTGGACAGGACAGGACAGGACAGGACAGGACAGGACAGGACAGGACAGAAGAGATTTGTAGGTCATCCCCCTGGATATCCTCCAGATCTCCAACTGCTCCAGCCCCATCTGTCTCCTCCTTTCTTCTATTGCCACCTCCAGGCTCCTGTGACTCCCAGTCCTCCCCCCACCGCTCCCATCGTGCTTTTCCCTCCCTCTCCTCATCCCAACCCTTCCCTTTTCAGTCCCTTTTGCAAGCGCCCCTGACTCTTTCCTGGCCCTCCTGGAGCCATCTGGGCTCAGCTAAGCTGGACCATTCCCAGCTCTGCTCTGGCCCTGCTCACAGAGGAGACATAGGATGGGTCCATGCTTGGGTTGGGGTTTTCCTTCTGCTGCAGAAGAGGTAACCTTGAACCTCAGCAATGGACATTCCAGATGCAAAGTGTTTGCCATAGTCATTGGCAAGCACAGATGCTGAGGAAGAAGCCATGTTCCCTTTCTTCCCCGGCAAACTCCACGCTGAGGTTTGGAAAACAAGAAGAGAGCAAATTTTTCTCTGTACCCAGGAGAAATCCATCAGGCCTTCATGCTCTGAGGCTCTATAAACTCTCCAAGAAATAAATGAGTAGGAGATACAATACAGTATTTTCAGGGAGGTTCATTCGTTTTTCTTTATTAACTTTTCTCTCAGCACAAAAAGAAAAAAAAAAAAGGCAACATATGGGGAATGAGCAGGAGCTGTTTCTCAATGCCACAGCCACCTGAAAAGGGTTTAGACACAGAATGCCTTCAGAAAATTAATTTCTCAAATCACATTAGGCAGGTAGAGATTGTTTTCATTTTTATGAGTTCTTTTTTTATACCCTTCTAAGCTCTAATAAACCAGAATATGCCAAAAATGACAGGGGGCAAAATTGCCTCGAAGTCCCAGATGACAACTGCTTGTAACTCACCTAAATGAAAAGTATTTATTTTGAAATGAAATGGGATTTAATTTAGCAGAAAAGGTTATACCAAGACATGTTTCATGGACAATGAAGCAGTACCAGCACAGACTGCAAAAAGGGCACCCAGTTTACTCTCAGTGTTTGTTGGCAATTGGAAGAAACTGCACTAAACTCCACCAAATGTGGCTGCCACTTGGGGGCCCTGATGGACAACAGCACCTTTGGTCAGGGCCCTCTGAAGGTCCTGGACAAGTGAGGAATCCCCTGAGAGCAGCATTTGGACCTGTCCTGTGTCCTGAAGAGTCAGTCCTAGGAGGGACCTGGGGCGGCTCAGCCTGGAGCAAAGGAGGCTCAGGGGGGACCTTCTGGCTCTGCAACTCCCTGACAGGAGGGGGGAGCTGGGGGGGGTCGGGCTCTGCTCCCAGGGAACAAGGGACAGGAGGAGAGGGAACGGCCTCCAGCTGGGCCAGGGGAGGGTCAGGTTGGCCGTGAGAAGGAATTTCTCCCTGGAAAGGGTGGTCAGGCCTTGGCAGGGGCTGCCCAGGGAGGTTTGGAGTGCCCAGCCCTGGAGGTGTCCAAGGAAGGCCTGGCCATGGCACTCAGTGCTCTGGGCTGGGGGACAAGGTGGGGATGGGCACAGGGGGGATCCATGGGCTGGGAGGGCTTTTCCAACCCCAGTGACTCTGGGATTGGTTGATACTGATGGAGACGTCAGAGTTCAAGGGCACATGGGCCTCTTGCTGTACCGCAGATCAACCTTGTTTATAACACCCAATGCTGCTCTGGTTATCTGTGAGAGGTCCTGCTCTGCAGGGTTTTGGGCAGTGAAAGGCACAAGGTTCAAATCAGAGCTTACACACCCCTGGCACCTCTAAAGAAACCTAAAGAAACAGATTTATTTTTAAAATGACAAAAATCATTAGGGCAAAACCCAGAGGTGACCACCCTTCACATCTGTGATTCTTTGTAAAATCCTACTGTATAACATCCCTTCCCAGATTCTTTAGCCTTTCCCAAAATATGAAGCAGTGTCTCCATCCTTGGAGATATTCAAAAGCTGTCTGGACACTGTCCTGGGTAACCCACTGTGCTGCTGACCCTGCTTGAGCTGGGAGGTTGGACCTTCAGAGAAGATGAAGATGAACTTCAGAGGTGCCACCAACCTCAACTATCCCTTGATTCTGTGATGGCATGGAAATAAATGCCGTTTGCTCTCAGTTCTTCTCCATAATTCCTTGCTGATTTTCATTGTACTAACAGAGCTTTGTTGTAGTGGCCCACCAGTAGAAGAGTCATGAGAACAAGGAGAGCAAAGGCTGTTCTCTGTTTCCTGGCAACATCCATGAAGTATTAAAAAAGCTCAAAAAGCTGAAGATTTTGAACTTAATTCATAACTTCTTAGGTATTCCTAGTGTGGAATCAGAGGTATGAAACACCTTTGATTTGGAAATGAGACTTCCTTCAGCTTGGAATTATAATTGACATTTATAACTTGCTTATTTTTTTCCCCTGAGACGATGATGTATAGTTAACAACAAGTTACTTTTACACTTTCTTACAATAACCCTGGGTCTGAAATTTTTTCCAGAGCATCTGCTACGAGAAGGCTAAGGGGTCTTGACTGAGCACCCAACAGCTCAGAACGAGACCACAGAAGTAGAGGTTCCTCTTCTGAAGCTCATTTGTGCATCTGTAAGGAAACTTGTTATTATTTTACTTGGGCATTGATGCTACAGCAAAAGTTTCTGGAATAAGTTTTGGAATGTGAATGTGCCACATGTGGAAACGATGAATTAACTGAATCACCCCAAACCACTGCAGCATCTGCTCTGCCCTGCCCCTATTATGGGTGAGATGGGAAAAAAGAAGTGCAACGTCGAGATATTTTTATCAGTTTCTTGAGCCATTTTTCCTTCCAATTGCAGAACCTGCTCAGCCAGGGTTAGGTTTAGATCACTGTAGTAGATTCTCTCCAAGTTCAGTGATGGCAAACACTCTTGGAAGGACTTTACAATAACTATTTACCTTTTGCCTCTTGGCAGCACCTCAGAGTACACACAGAGGACAGTCCTGCACCATGGACATTGAGGGTAAAACATGAGCTGGCTTGAGGACATGGGACAGCAGCTGAGCACAGGTCACTGGGAAGTTCTGTCACCGACGTGAATCAGACTCAGGATCCGCCTCTGTATCTGCTTGGTCCTCACCCCGTAGATGATGGGGTTGAGCACAGCAGGCACCAGGATGTAGATGTTCCCCATGGTGATGTGGACCAGTGGAGCCAGGTCCCTCCCAAACCTGTGCACCACTGACAGCCCGATGAGGGGCACGTAGAAGGCCAGGACCACGCAGATGTGGGCAATGCAAGTGCTGAACACCTTGAGCCGCTCCTTCCAGGCCGCCAGGCGCAGCACAGCCTTGAGGATGAGAAGGTAGGAGAGGCAGATGAGGATGGCATCCAGCCCCATGACCAGCAGGATGGCGGTGAGGCCGTACACCACGCTAGGGGTGGTGTTGGCGCAGGCCAGGTTCATCACATCCTGGTGCAGGCAGAAGGAGTGGGACAGCGCGCGGGACCCGCAGAAGGGCAGGGGCAGCAGGAGCAGGGGCAGGGGCAGGAAGAAGAGCACACCCCTGGCAATGGCTGCCAGCCCGATCCTGGCAGTGGCGGCGTTGGTGAGGACGGCGGCGTGGCGCAGCGGGTGGCAGATGGCCACGTACCGGTCCACGGCCATGGCCAGCAGCACCGTGGACTCGACGGCCGACAGGGCGTGGATGAGGAACATCTGCAGCAGGCAGGCGCCGAAGCCGATCTCCCTGGTGCCGAACCAGTAGAAAGAGAGGACGCGCGGCACGGTGGAGGTGGACAGCGCCAGGTCGATGGCCGCCAGCATGCACAGGAACAGGTACATGGGCGCATGCAGGCCGGGCTCCAGCCGCACCACCAGCAGCACCGCGCCGTTCCCTGCCAGGGCCACCACATAGGCACCGCACAGCAGCGCGGCCACCCAGGCCTGGGCCCCCTCCGGGCCCGGCAGCGCCGCCAGCACGAAGGACGGGCGCAGCTCAGAGCCGTTGGGAAAGGGCATGGCCCACGCCAGGGGGGGCACTCATGCTATGCCAGGGCACCTCCTGCTGCAAGGCAAACACAGACAGCACTTCAGAAACCCCTGCCCACGGCTCTGGGTCCCACAGGATCTACCACACTGCCACAGAGAGCTCCTCTCCCAGTTCCGCAACCCCACCATGGCTGGATGCAACAACA
This sequence comes from Oxyruncus cristatus, assembly GCA_013399855.1. Lineage (NCBI taxonomy): Eukaryota > Metazoa > Chordata > Aves > Passeriformes > Cotingidae > Oxyruncus > Oxyruncus cristatus. Next base: position 41,565 of record VXAY01000608.1, on the reverse strand, counting down.
CATGCAATGACAAAATGCTGGCATTTGAGTTTGAACAGGAACTGCCTGAATTCTCTTAAAAGGCAAGAACACCGTAAAAACAACATTTTACATAATTAACCCCTCAGCTGAACTTGTTTTCTTTTCTTTTTAAAGGGTAAAATGAAAAATAATAATAATAAAAAACCAGCAGAATTTTAGTGTTTCCTGTAAAACTTCAGTTCTGCTTGATTTCTTCCATATGTGCTGCAGTGCCCTGTCAGAAATGTGCTGAAGCTGGTGGTGCTGCCTCCCACGGCCCAGCCCTCCCCAGAACTGCACACGGGCACTGGCAGAATCGGATATTTTAACTTTTTTTTTTCACATACAAATTGGATTTTCAGCCTGAAAACATGTATGGAAAAATCAGAGTATCTGTAGAAAAAAAAAAAAAGTAAGATTGTTCACCTTATTCTGCATCTGTAGATTTTTCCAGGAGGGCTGTGATCCAAAGTAAATGGCCAAGAAGGTCTATAAAAACCTTTACTTTGGGTGCTTTTCTATGCTCAGGCACCAAGTCAGTGCCTGGCTGTACCAGTGGTGGAACAAACCCACCATCCCCCTGCCCTAGAGAGACAGCACAAAGTCAAGCACATAACCTGAGTTTTCTGGTTATTCTTTTTGTACCCAATCCATGTAAATCACGGATGCAAAGTGGGTTTCTGACAAGTTCTGCAGGTTATTAATGCAATTTATTTTTTTTTTTATAAGTGCCCAAATCTTCGTTCGCAAAACCTAGCCATGATGATGATATTTGATAAGTGACATTGGGTTTGAAATCATGGGGGTTTTACTGCATATCTGTGGTGAAGTCCTAAAATAGCATCGCTTTGTTCCCCTGATGTGGGGCTTTTCCATCTTGGATCTGTAAAAAACAAAACTCATATTGTAGCTTTTTATACCCAATTTACTCACAGCGTGGGTGGACTGGTGCTGTCACTGTGCCCAAAAGCTATTCCAGGGATGGCACTGGCAGCCCAGCCCTTGCATTAAGATGAACAAGGAGCCTCATCAGTCACCAACAGGTACCTGAGGCAACTCACCTGCCAGCCCCGGAGGACAATTACCGCCCGAGTCTCACTGGACAACTCCTGCCCTCCCATTCCCTTCCCTGAGGGAATGGAGCTATGAGACAGGCACCGAAACAATCCCTGATGTTTCATCTCTAGTTCTTTGGCATCAATAAATGTATCCCTGTTTTCAGAAGTGACTCGTGATTTGGGATTGCTGGTGGGATGAGAACCAGGTGCTGTGAGGGCCTGGCTTTCTGTAGAAATAAAACTGGATCCATGTCTTTAAAAACACCAGTAAATATATGTTTATTTTCCTGAGGGGATCCAAGCATCAGCCACAGCAGCTCATCTCAGTAAATCACAAAGCCACAGATTCATTTAGGTTGGAAAAGACCTCCAAGATCATCGAGTCCAACCTTTAACAAATCACCACTTTGTCAAAGAACCATAGAATGGTTTGGGTTGGTAGGGACCTTAAAGCCCATCCAGTGTTACCCCTGCCACTGGCAGGGACACCTTCCCCCAGCCCAGGTTGCTCCAAGCTCCATCCAACCTGGCCTTGGACACTTCCAGGGATCCAGGGGCAGCCACAGCTTCTCTGGGCAACTTGGGCCAGGGCCTCACCACCCTCACAGCCAGGAATTCCTTCCCGATATCCCATCTACCCCTGCCTTCTTTTAGTTTGAAGTCATTCTCCCTTGTCCAGGCCCTCATCCAAAGTCTCTCTCCAGCTCTCTTGGAGCTCCTTTAGGCACTGGAAGGGACTCTGAGGTCTCCCTGGAGCCTTCTCTTCTCCAGGTGAACACCCCCATCTCTCTCAGCCAGTTTTCTCCTTCTTTCGTCTCCTCTTCCTCGTTCTTCCATTTCCCCTTCCTCTCCCCCCCATGTTTATCTCTCCCTCTCTGATTCCCACTCCACAGTGCTCTCCAGCTGAGCTGGCAGATGTTCTGACACAGCCTCCACACCCTCCCTGTCCCCCACAAACATTTTCTTACTGTGGCAGAGGCTCCTCAGGCTTTGGTTGTTTTGGAGAATGGCTGCAGTGAGGAAGCACAGACACCCAGGGAGGAACTCTGGAAGTTTTCAGACTGGGAGCAATCTCAGAATCTTCTCAGAATTCTGAATCATTGTTTTCAGAACGCTGTGTGAGAATGGCCCAAGCCAGGCAACCCTCCAGCAAAGCCCTTTCCTGCTGAAGTCGCTCCCTTATGTGACTCCTGGAGGCTCCAGGTTACACTGCAGATGTTGGAGCAGACTTGTTCCCTTGGGTGCTGTCCTAGTGCCAGCAGGACCTGCCCCTGAGGACCTGCTGTGCCAGGCAGAGCTCAAGGGGCTGTCACTGAACACCCTGGGACACTCAGTGAGATAATGAGCACAACACAGAGCAAACAGTGGCCTGGGAACCCTCCCCTCAGGAATCTTTCCTGACCTCTTTCTGGGTTTTTTTTTGGTGGTGGGGGAGTTTGGGGTTTTTTTGTTCTGGTTTGGGTTTTTTTGTTGTTTGTTTGGTTTTTGTTGTTTGTTTGTTTGTTTGGGGGTTTTTGTTTGTGGTTTGTTTTTTTTTTTTTTTTAGGGAGATTTTCCCACTTTTTTTTTTCTCCCCTTCCCCGCTACTGTTTGAGTGAAGCA
>VXAY01000608.1:0-38892 GCA_013399855.1 Oxyruncus cristatus | reverse complement strand
TTTTTTTTTTTTTTATGGAGATGTTTCCACATTATTTTTTCTCTCCATTCCAGCTACTGTTTGAGTGAAGCAGAAAAGAAAGACACTAATCTGGGCTGGTCTGAGGGGGAAGTGGCCAGTGTCAGGCAGAGACAGGCCAGTTTGAGTGTGGGGTCCTGTCCCAACACCTTCTGCTGCTTCCCCCTTCCAGGGTGAACACTGGTCATTGCTTCCTATTCTCCACCATGGTCAAGACTGGATAAAATATGGCTTAAGATCAACAAAAATACAGCTCTGTAATTTGGAGGAGTGACATATTTACAACTGGATGTGGCACTCAGTGCTCTGGGCTGGGGGACAAGGTGAGCATTGGGCACAGACAGGGTGGACTAGATGGGCTGGGAGGGCTTTTCCAGACTCAGTGATTCTGTGACTCTGTTTGATGATTTTGGGGCATTTTATTCTGACTGTGGGAGGACACAATCCAGGAGGACCATGATCCCTCTCTGCATGTCTGGCTGAGACCCAGCCTAAGGCAGAGCAGCTGCTGGGACACACTGTCACCTCACAGACATCTCCTCCTCCCATCCCTCCGAGAGGCACAGCCAGCACAGCAGACCTCAGCTGGAAGGCTGTGGGACGTGGTCCTTAGTGTCAGGAATTTTAGCCATTCCTATGATGTCTTTGAGCTCCCTTTTTTTCAGCAAGAGCTTCCAGCCCCACCAGACCCTCAAGCCCATCCCGAATCACACCTAACTCATACAGTCCTGTTCATCTACAGCACATCCTGAAGATTTTAAGAAACTCCAACCTAATATCTTAGACAAAAAAGGCTTCATGAAGTCTTGCGACCTTTCACAACAAATTGATGCTTTTTATTGAAGATGCTGCTTACACACACGACATTTGATGCAAAACAGTGACTGGGATATTAATTAGACTTGGCAAGATTGAGGGACTCAAAGACATCCAAAAGAGATGGAAATGCAGCTGTTTCCATCACTGTGGAAGGATCTGTGTTGTGGTTTAACCCCAGGCAACAGCCAAGCCCCAGCAGCCCCTTGGTCACTCCTCCACCAGTGGGATGAGGGAGAGAATTGGAGTGGGGACAGCTAGAAAACTCCTGGGTTGAGATAAAGACACTTTAATAGGGAAAGCAAAAGCCACACACACAAGGAAAGCAAAACAAGGAATTAATTCCCTCTTCCCATGGGCAGCAGGTGTTCACCTCCTCCAGGACAGCAGGGCCCCCTCACATGTAATGGTGACTTGGGTAGACATAGAGCATCAACCCAAATGTCCCCCCCTTCCTCCTTCTCCCCCACCCTTCATATACTGGCACGTTGTCCTATGGCCTGGAATATCCCCTGGGTCAGTTGGGGTCAACTGTCCCAGCTGTGTTTCCTCCAAACTTCCCACACACCCCCAGCCCAGCCCCCTTCCCAGTGGGGCCGTATGAGGGGCAGGAAAGGCCTTGGCTCTGGGTAAGCTCAGCACTAACAAAACCATCTCTGTGTTCTCAGCCCTGTGTTCAGCACAAACCGACACACAGCCCCACACCAGTCCCTGTGATTAAATTAACTCAGCCCCAGCCCAAAGCAGCACAACACAGCTCTTCAGAGATGGATGGAGACTGAGAGTGTCCAGGTCCCCTCAACAGGACCTGATCAGAAATGCTCTGAGCTCGGCCTCTGGACTGAGCTGCACCTTGTGGGATGTTTCCAGCTGAACAGCTAAGCCTTGGGATAGCCAGGGTGGCTCCCAACTCCTGGCCCAAGCCCTGTCCTGTGGAGTTTGCTGCCGGGTTGGTTGTGCTGTGGCAGGTGGGGAGGGGACAATGACCCCATGCAAGGGTCTGTCAGTGAAGGTTACACCCTGTTACCTACTACGAGTTTGTCTCACATGCAATAGAGGTTCCTCCACCCCCCCACCACATGACTTATAAAGACAAAGTCACGCAGCCCATTTTTCTTTAATTGTTTCCCTCTCACTGGGGTTCCATTGGGATGTTTCATTAATGCTCAGGGTGTTCACAGGCTGCTGAAAGGGATGAAGGCATCATGCTGGGACACAACAGGGAAGTTCACAGCTCTCGGTTGAGGGACAGCATCTGAATGGATCTGCAGTTCTTTCCTCTGGCCGTGACCTGTTGTGTAGATGGAGCACCAAGGAACCAGTCCACCAGCTGTGAATGAGAAACCAGTTCAAGAGCTCTGACCAAGAAACCAGTCAACCAGGTCTGACCAAGAAATGAAGCCAAGAGCTCTGACCAAGAAACCAGTCAACCAGGTCTGACCAAGAAATGAAGCCAAGAGCTCTGACCAAGAAACCAGTCAACCAGGTCTGACCAAGAAATGAAGCCAAGAGCTCTGACCAAGAAACCAGTGAACCAGGTTGGACCATCAGTCTGCTGTCCCTGACTGAGAAACCAGTCCACCAGTACTTTCTGGCAGACCTGGTGGGGGAAGCTACCAGTCAGACCCACTCTTCCTGCACAGGGCCTTGAGCAAAGCCTCCCGGATGTGGCTGGATTTAATGCTGTAGATAAGGGGGTTCAGGGCAGGGGGGATGATGAGGTAAGTGTAGGCCACCAAAGTGTTAACCAGAGGGGGAACGTTCTTCCCAAAGCGGTGGATCATGGACAGTCCAATCATTGGGATGAAGAACACCAGGACAGCACAGATGTGGGACACACATGTGTTCAGGGCCTTGAGACACTCCTCCTTGGTTGCGAGGCTGATGACGGTTTTGATGATGAGGATGTAGGACAGCACGATGAAGATGAAGTCCATCCCCACCGTGGACAAGAGAATGATCATGCCATAGAAGACATTGACCTTTATATCTGCACATGCCAAGTTCATGATGTCAGGATGGAAGCAGAAGGAGTGGGAAAGCTCCGTCTTCCCACAGTAGGTCAGTCTCTTGAGCAGGAACGGAATGGGAAGGAGGGAGACCATCCCCCTCAGCAGGATGGCCAGGCCTATCTTTGTGACAGTTGCCTTGGTCAGGATAGAGGGGTGTCTCAGGGGGCGGGAGATGGCAATGAAGCGGTCAAAGGCCATGGCCAGGAGCACAGAGGACTCGATGAAGGACAGGATGTGGATGAAGTACATCTGGGTGAGGCACGCATCGAACCCGATCCTGCGCAGGTTGAACCAGAAGAGCCCCAGCGTGGTGGGCAGGGTACAGAGGGCCAAGCCCAGGTCGGTGACCGCCAGCATGCACAGGAAGTAGTACATTGGCTCGTGAAGACTTTGGGTCTTCTTGATGATGAACAGGATCATGCAGTTTCCCAAGAGAGCAGTGAGGTAGAGAGCACAGAAAGGGATGGAGATCCAGGGGTGAAAGGCTTCCAGGCCTGGGATGCCCAGCATGAGGAAAGCTGAAGGCTGATGGAAGGAGCCATTGAACTCCCACGTGGCATGTGAGTCCTGCTCCATCCCAGCTCAGCTCTTGCATGGCCTAGACCTAAAACACACCAACAACACAGACTCCAGGTAGTTGAACTCTGCACTGAATAGAGAAGCCGCACATCCCTCCACCTCCCCTCCAACCTGAGCAGGCACCCATGTGCTGTTTGGACACCAGCACAGGTATCATGGTGTCACATATGACTGCACTCCTCTTTATCCATTAAACCCTAGAATGAAGGAAATGGATGGACATTTTTTCTTGAAAAAGAAAATTAAAAAAAAAAGAAGAACTTCAGAATGAAAGAGAAAACATTCCTGGTGAGCACCACTGCTTCACAGTTGTCCCCAAATTCCAGAGTTTGAGATGCTTTGTTGACTGAGCAAATGCCTCTTCTGTGATCATCCCAGCCAAGACCAAGCTGTTAAGCTAAGGCTTCTTTTTGATGACAAGTGGGCGAAAAAATGGTGACATTTTAACTCTGATACTTCTTATTTAGGAATCAACCTTGGAAACAAATGCAAAATTTGTTGGCACTGGCACAGGTTGCCCAGGGAAGCTGTGGCTGCCCCTGGATCCCTGGAAGCATCCAAGGCCAGGTTGGACGGGGCTTGGAGCAACCTGGGCTGGTGGAAGGTGTCCCTGTCCATGGCAGGGGTGGGATGGATGGGCTTTAAAGTCCCTTCCAACCCAAACCATTCTGGGGTTCCATGATATAAAGTGTACCAGAGAATCAGGCTCTCAGCCCCTCCTGCTCTCAGCTCAGAAGATGGGCCCCATGGTAAGGAGGATTTTCAGTGGCTCTCACACCCAAGCTGTTGCTTATTTCACAGTCCTACTACCACATGCAGAGAAATAAATGAGCAAAACCCCACCTGTGCAGTGCCTGTGAACCTACCAATAAAAGGTAAACACAAGGCAAAGCACAAGATGTTGCAGGTTCAGAGCCCTGGGGAGGATCCAGAGAAAGTCTCTGGGTCCGAATTGGAGGGAAGTGGGGGTTTTACACAGGGATCAAGAGTAGGAGGTGAGTGAAGCCATTATGGAAATCTAGCAGGTGTCTGCTCCAGGGAGTTCAGTGGGAGCCCACCGGGATGGGTGGGGTTGGATCAGTGCTCTGGAATAAGAGACCAAGGAGAAAGGTTTGTTCAGCCTGGAGAAGGGAGGAGTTGCAGGGATGCACCACCAGCTTTCCCCTACCCCCTGGGAGGCACCAAGGAGGCTGCATCAGGCTCTTCAGAGCAGAGCATGGCAGGAGGATGAGAGACAACAGGTATAAGCTGAAACAAGGAAGGTTTAGACTGGATAAAATGAGAAATATTTCCCCATCAAGCACAACAGCAGGTTGTCCAGAGGTTGCTCCGTCCTCAGAAGTTTTCAAGACCCAACTGGGCAAAGCCATGAACAGCCTTGTCTGACCTCACAGCTGACCCTGTCTGGAGACAGATGTTGGACCAGAGATCTTCTGAAGTGTCTCTAACCTGAATTATCCAACAAACCTCTGAGCCTCACACATTCCAGGTTCCTACACTTATGTGACAAAACACCCAACAGAGATGCTGGAGAGGCTGTCAGGGTCCCCGAGCCCCCTCAGTGACAGAAGGACTTGCAGGGTGGGTGGAAGAAAGCAGCAAATGTGCAAAACAAGAGTTAATTAAAGGAAAAAAGTATTTGTGGCTCCAGTCTTTCTGCACCTTCTGTAGGATGTGAAACATGCAGGTCACAGACGGCCTGAACTGAGAGCCAGAGGGTTAAATGTAACATAGCTCATCTTTGAATAACACACAGCTCTTCCATGACGCATTTATTAGGGCCCTAATGTGATTTTGCTTCATTAGATTCTCAGTTTGAGAGTCTAACGTGACAATAAATCCCAAAGCTTAGCAAGGACAAACGTCTTCCTGCTCCAGGGGCAAAAGCAACATGTAAATTATGGGAACTGGGGAAAATCCTAAGTCATTTACTTTCCTCCAGGCAGGGCAAAGTCACTCGTTGGTATCAGGAATCACCTTGACCTGCAGCCCTTCTGTGTCAGGAGCTGAGGGGACAATCCCAGCCTTTCTTCAGGAGAACCTTGGGGGTGGCTCAGACGTGGGTGGGCAGCTTCTGGCAGGTGTCCAGAGCTCTCAAAGACACTGAGATGCAACAGTTTTCCAGGAATATAGAGGTGGATAAAGAGGAGACACTGTTGGAGCACAGTGGGAAAGAAAGGACCAGTGAGAACTCCCTGGGTCGGTAGGGGAGCTTCTTCCTACAAGAAAACCTCCACTTAAACCTGACTTTGTCAGACACCAGCAGGTCCATCACACTACGGAAGTTACTCTTAATAGGAATTTAAATAGGAAATAGGATTTATTCACCCTGCTCCTCTCTGAGCTGCTCTGGTTTGTTATGTGCTCCAACACGGATCCCTCTCTGAGATGGTTTTACCCCTCCATGTTGTATGTGTGTCTATAAATGCTATAGATAAATATATACACACATAATGTATAAAAAGATAAACAACCACACATGCTTGTTCATGTGTATGTACATTTATATGTGTATAGATAACATAGCACAACTTATGGGACACGTATCTCTTACAGAATCACACAATGACATTCATTTAGGTCAGAAAAGATCTCCCAGTTGACTATCGTGGGATGGCAATTGCACCTTCCTCAGTGCAGCCAAGCCCTCAGGAGGAAGCAAACCTCCAGTTCCTGGAGGATATCAAGTTAAAGATTCATGGCAGCCCCTGGGAGGTGACTGTGGCATCCTGCCACAGAGAGGGGACTGTGCCCCTGCTCAATGCCCAGGTGTTTCTGCTCCCCAGGACCACCCCAGCCTGCCCGGGGTGAGGGGTCAGGCAGCAAGGCAGAAGCCTCATGAAGGACACGGAGCTGTCCCTCTTTCTCCAGCCCTCAAAAGCCACCTCCTGATTTCCTGCCTGTCCCTGTCCCTGATTTTCACCAGTAACTCAAAGTATTAATGCTTAAAGGGTTCTTGTCAGCGTAAGCAGGAGCAGGGCCCTGGGAGCTGGGGCTGGGGCCAGATGAGACTCAGAAATCTGCTCATTTCCCAAGAGGAGCCGTTGCTATTTTCACAACGGCACCGCTGCCAACTCAAGCAACGAGCGAGGGCTCAGCAAAGGGGCTCTGGGGACACAGAACCCACAGAGCCCAGTTTCTGTGGACTTCAGAGGCGAGGGCAGGGACGTGCCATTCCCACCACCCGAGGGTGGGAGAGCAGGGGGGCTCCTGCACAAAGCCCTCCGCACAACACGCGGCACCGCGACGGCCCGACCTTCCCCGGCGAAATTCCATCCGCCCGCCTCCCGCAGCACATCCCTCCCGGCGAGTCCCTCGGACCTGACGAGCAGCACCTCGGCGACACACCTCCCCCCGAGCCGGTGTCCCACGCAAGGAGTGGGAGCTCAGGGGACGGGCAGCGCCGGAGGCGCAGGGCACTCACCGAGCACGGCGCGGGGAGCTCTCGGCCGGCACGGACAGCGCGGCCCCGGCGTGATGCTGAGCAAGGACCCAAATCCACGTCCCCGAGCCGCCAGGGCAGCGCTTTTAACACCCCCGAGCCCCTCGGGAGGGCAGCGCTTATAACACCCCCCGGGCCCCGAGCGGGGCCAATCGGCCGGGCCGAGCTCCCCACGCGCACACGGCGTGAGGCGCTGGCGACGGCGAGGGAAGGCAATCGTCCCTCCCGTCTGTGATGCTCTCCCAGCAGGCAGTATTTTCTCTCGATAGTTTATTGGGCGACATGTTTACGGCCCCTGTGATTTATGGCTGACACGGCTGCAGCCACCGTGCTGGCAATGCACATAGTTTTTATTGGGGGAATAAATCTCTGGCGGAAACAACCATAAATTTCGTAAGAGGAGTGTTTGCAGCATCGCTCCGAGGGAATGACAGAGGGGAAGCTCTGGCTATCCCCCTCTGACCAGTGAGACATGGAATATTTAATTAAAATCAGTGTGTTGCACAATAAACCGAAACTGGATGGTACAAAGGCAAACAGAGCCCCGGGAGCTGGTGTCCCTCACCAGGCCCTGGAGCTGGCTGTGTGTGGATGTCTCCTGGCAATGCTTATCTTTGCCACCTCAGCTCTGGGGGGGAAATTGCCCTTAACTCCCATTTCTGTGCCTGATCCGGGACACGGGAGAGCGAATAGGTTTGTGAAGTGGCTGGAGAAAATGCAGCCTCTGGCCCTCAGAGGCACTTCTGCAGCTGTAAAGCCATCTGTGCTGGGGCACTTCCCTCCATGTTCACCTGTAAATTCACCTAATCCCAGAGTCACTGGGGTTGGAAAAGCCCTCCCAACCCATGGATCCCCCCTATGCCCCATCCCCACCTTGTCCCCCAGCCCAGAGCACTGAGTGCCACAGCCAGGCCTTCCTTGGGCACCTCCAGGGCTGGGCACTCCAAACCTCCCCAGGCAGCCCCTGCCAAGGCCTGACCACCCTTTCCAGGGAGAAATTCCTTCTCATGGCAAACCTGAGCCTCCCCTGGCACAGCCTGAGGCCATTTCCTCTCCTGCTGTCCCTTGTTCCCTGGGAGCAGAGCCCAATCCCCACCTACCCCCCCAGCTCCACTGAGGGAGTTTGAAAGAGAAGGGAAAGGGAAAGGGAAAGGGAAAGGGAAAGGGAAAGGGAAAGGGAAACGGGAAAAGATTTGGTTGGAAGGAACCTACAACAATCCAATCCAACAGCTTGACCACTCCTGTAAAATTGGAGACTATCACAAAAAGACTCTTCAGCCCTGCGCAGAGCCAACGAAGCAATACAGGAAAGGTCTGTAAGATAATGGACAGGGAGGAGATGATCCGTATGGAATCATTATTCCTCTGTACTCATGCTATTTGAACCAGGAAGGGGAGAACACACCCTGAAAACACCAGGCAGATTAAAGATATATTTAAGGATATTTATAAATATGTATTTAAGGTCACTTTCAACCCAAATCATTCTCTGATTTTAAACAAGTAAAAATGTACTAGTTTTAATGAGCTTATAATGGATTTCTGGGACTCATCACCGTTGGGTGTTGTGGGAGCCCAAAGTATATAGAAAAAAGGATTAGTCAAGTCCAGAGGTGAGAAATGCATTGATTTCTATGAAACATGATGGCTGAGGTGCTGCCTCCTGCTCAGGAAGCCTCTGGATTGATTGCCAGATGCTGGGACATGTGCCAAGGGAATGATAAACAGTAAATTACCTTCCTAAATAGCCACTAATAACCATTATTAATGACCCTTTAAGGAACAGGACCACCCCCTTTGAGGGTCATTAATTCTTCTGAGGCAGGATGGCAGGATGGAGGGACCTTTAGTTTGCTCTAGTGGAACAAAATCCCAGACTGGTTTGGGTTGGCAGGGAACTTAAAGTCCATCCAGTCCCACCCCCTGCCATGGGCAGGGACACCTTCTACCAGCCGAAGTTGCTCCAAGCCCCGTCCAGCCTGGCCTTGGACACTTCCAGGGTTGGGGCAGCCACAACTTGCTTGAATAACCCCACACCTATTACACAGTGTGAGATTATTTCATCTTGTACCAGATATGCTTCAGATCTTGCAATTCCCCTGATTTATGCCTCCAGGCTCACCCACCCCAAGCTTCCCACAGGCATGTCTCTGCACTGTGGTCCCACCAAGCCACCCTGGCTGGATTTCTTCTTAATCCCTTTTCCCAGACATGTGGGTATTGCTGTATGTGGGGAGGGCTGTGAGAAGCTGCTCATCTATTTTCCCATCTTTAAAAAAAATAAGAAGAGCTTTCCCAGCAGCCCAGCTGAGGGGGGCACAGCCACCTCTGGGCACCCAGCAGTCTGTGCTGGAAATGTTTATAATTTGAGGCTAAGCCAGTCCTAATCATATCGACTCTCCAGGGAAGAGTTGAGTGGGTCAGAGCTGATAGGAGTGTGGGAAAACATGGTGAGGAGGGAAGGGAAAGGGGTGGGGGTTTGGTCATAGAATCACGGAATCATTGGTTTTGGAAAAGACTTCCAAGACTATTGAGACTGACTGGTTGACAAGGTGGGGATCGGTCACAGGTTGGGCTTGATGATCTGGGAGGGCTTTTTCCAACCCCTGTGATTCTGGGATCCTGTGATTCACTGATTCACCACCTCATGAACAAGGTCCCACTCCAGCCTGGCCTCCTTTACACCTGCTCAGCTGCAGCTCATTCTGAGGCGAAGCTATCATGGCTGTTTGAGCAGAGAAACAGTGTCTGTAATTGAAATGATACCAAAACCCCGGACAAAGCAAAGTGGTGTCAGCCAATTTCCTGTGCTGCCCTGAGTGACACCCGGGAGATCTGCGGTCACTGACACCCATCCTGCCAAGGGAACGAGCCCTCGGAGGGCAAACATTGGCACAGTCAATGCCTGACCTGGGGCAGCAGGGAAAGAACACGGTGGGGGGTGCAGAAATGCAGAGGGGACAAGGATTGAGGCTGCAGAGGCTGCAGATTCTGCTTTTAGTGCGAGGGGTGGAAAATGAAACAGCCCCAGAGCAACCTGCAAACAGTGTTTTGTTTTCCCACATTAAGCAGAGCCTGCAGAGGCAACTCAGAGGCAGCTGAGAGGGGAGTGTTGGTCAGCATGACCTGCAGGTGATTTGCTCAATACAAACTCAGAGCAGCACCATGTGCAGTGCATCCCAAACCTCCACCAGGCAGGGTGGTGTTGTGTGAAGGCGGTATATAAAATAGATCTAAAGCTCTTAGAGAGTGTCCATAGGAGGGACATGGGAATGGGTCTGGAGGGGCCATGAGGAGCAGCTGAGGGCACTGGGCTGGTCCAGCTGGAGCAGAGGAGCCCCAGGGCAGAGCTCAGCGGGGGCTGCAGCTCCTCCCGAGGGGCAGCTCCGACCTCTGCTCTGGGGGAGCAGGGCCAGGACCCAGGGAAGGGCTGGAGCTGGGCCAGGGCAGGCTCAGGTTGGATCTCAGCACAAGGTTCTTCCCCCACAGGGTGGTTGGCACTGCCCAGGCTCCCCAGGGCAGTGGGCATGGCCCCAAGGCTGCCAGAGCTCCAGGAGTGTTTGGTCAACGCTCTCAGGGACAGGGGGAGTGTTGGGCTGTCCTGGGCAGGGCCAGGGTTGGACTGGGTGAGCCTTGGGGGTCCCTTCCAACCTGGGAATTCTATGGTTCTGTGATTGTAAATAACAACTCGGATGCAATAAATTTACCCTGATTGGGAAGGAATGTCGAGGCAAAGCTGTGGAACTCACTGCAGGTGTGAGATCTCCAGGAGGGTGCCCAATCCCTGAACCCAGCTCTGTGTGCAGCCAGTCTTGGACAAGTGTCATTCCTGAGGGAATTACTCCCAGTCCCACTTTCTACCTCCTCACCATCCACAGCACAGCTCTCCAGGAATGGCCAGGAGAGGAGAGAACACAGCATTGTCTGTGGAGAGACCACGGTTCCGCCAAAACAACCAAAAATTGCGTATGAAAAGCACAGTTGGATTTTCTGTGCATCCCCAGGTGCCCAAAATGGGGTCAGATGGACCCAGGGGCTTGCTGGGGACAGAGACAGCTGTGGTTTGCTCTGCAGGAGGATTTCCTTCCTAGAAAGAGTAAGAATGGTGCCAGTTAATAAATTTGAGAGTGTCCAGGTTGCCGGGCCACATCTGGATCAAGGTGGCTGGGACATGGTGTGTGCAAGCACCAGGAACTTCACATTTGCCTTCACCTTGTTCCTCAAGGTTTGAAGAGACCAAAATTCCAGAATGTAGAATCATAGGATCACCGAGTGGTTTGGGTTGGGAGGAACCTTAAAGCTCATCCAGTTCCATCCTCTGCCATGGGCAGGGACACCTTCCACCAGACCAGGTTGTTCTAGTTCAGGTTCCCCTGTCCAACCTGGCCTTGGACACCTCTGGGGATATAATTTTGAAAAGACTTTGGATTTTGATCTCTTAACAGATTTTATGTTCTGCAGATTTAAGTAGTTTCATTCTGATAAGGCCGAATATGTCCATTTGCCTTTATCACTCCCCTATAACTGGATTTTGGGAAAATATTGCACCAGGTTTCTCAGTAACAGCACAAGGAGATGAGAGCAGAGCTGTGGGGAGAGGCAGTAACAACGTTATGCTGCAATTCTGCAATGATTTTTTCAAAGTAAATCACTGGGATGTCACAGAATGGGTCGAAATTCAATCTGGCAAAATATTATCAGACGGTTCTGCTTCCAGAAGGGACAGGAGAAGGATCCAGGGGAATTCATAATGGACATATGAGGAACTGTGACACTGAGTGAACTCAGAACCTTGTGCCGCTCATGCATAGATGATGTTTGTGTTTGTGTCACAGACCAGTTGTTTCTCTCAGGGGGGACCTTCTGGCTCTGTAACTCCCTGACAGGAAGGGGGAGCCGGGGTGGGGATCAGGCTCTGCTCCCAGGGAACAAGGGACAAGGCAAGGGGAAATGCCCTCAAGCTGTGCCAGGGGAGAGTCAGGCTGGATATTGGGAAGATTTCATCATAGAAAGGGCTGTCCAGCCCTGGCACAGCTGCCCAGGGAAAAGCTGAGGGTTTATTCATGACCTACGGAGCTACAAACACCTCCCGTGGGTCACATCCTCTAGGTGAAACCTAAGCTGAAGTGTTTGTGATGTAGGATGTGGTTTTGGGGGTAGGATTTAATTTGGAGTTTCCACATTTGAACTGCCAGAGCAGCTGAGCTCTCCTTAGAGCAGATGTGCTCCACAGCTCCGTGGACCCATCGACCCACCACCTCCAACTGCCACAGGAGCTTGGACCTCACATGTAGCCCCAAACTTCGGACACTCAGTGCAGAGCTGGACCTGTTAAAACTCAGAAGCTGCATTTTTGGAGTTTTCCCCCATCATTTGAAAAGCACCATATCCGTCTATAGTGTCCCACATCATGTACTTGAACCATCCAATTCCTCCTGGCCTCACCCATGACCTGCTGCACTCTCAAGGCTGAGATTAATGTATGGAACCTGTTTATCCAGAGGCTGCTCTGTCTGGGGATGTGGATATGGAAGCATAAACAGAGGATTTTATGTTCTTAAACTAGGTCAGAACATTAGTCCGTGCCCAGTTCCAAAGATAGAACAAGCTTTCCCAATGAACGTGTGACCCTCCCAGGATCCCCCCATTCATGCTGGTTTACAAGAAAGTTCCCAGGAATTTCACAGGAGGGTGAACTCCCAAGATGCAGAAGCAGAGGAGCTGGGTGTCTGCTACTAAAAACAATAAAACAGGAAAAACATCTCAGTGGAATTCATCGGAGTATCCCAGATCTGACCACGTTTCAGAGCTGGTCTGTAAACTCCTTTAACTTCTTAGGGCCCATTCTTTCTCTCTTGCAGAGCAGATGGTGTTTTACCAATAAGGAAGTTGTGCTGGTGCTGCTGCAGAGAGACTTCTCCCTTTCTGTGAAGAAAAACTCTTTCAAATCCATTAACACAAACCAGCTGAATCCCCTGGGAGGGCTGTGTGGGGTCAGCTGATTCCAAAGGAATGTCACACATGTGACTAAAATGTGAGTACAAAACACAAGGGCTGATCAGAATAAGAAGTGAGGCAGTGTCTGGACATCATTTGTTCATCATCATCATCAAAAGATTTGGGTTGGAAGGGAACTTAAAGACCATCCAGTTCCATACTCCTTCCATGGGCAGGGACACCTTCCACCAGCCCAGGTTGCTCCAAGCCCCGTCCAACCTGGCCTTGGATGCTTCCAGGGATCCAGGGGCAGCCACAGCTTCTCTGGGCATCCTGTGCCAGGGCCTTCCCAGCCTCCCAGCCAGGAATTCCTTCCCAATACCCCATCTCTCCCCGCCCTCTGGCAGGGGGAAGCCATTCCCCCTGTCCTGTCCCTCCATCCCGTGTCCCTTGTCCCTCTCCAGCTCTCCTGTAGCCCCTTTAGGCCCTGGAAGGGGCTCTCAGGTCTCCCTGGAGCCTTCTGTCCTCCAGGTGAGCACCCCCAGCTCTCCCAGCCTGGCTCCAGAGCAGAGAGGCTTCACATCCCTGGGAACATCCTTGGAGCTCCTGAACCCCAAGGTGTGGTGTGGAGTAGAAGGTGACAACTCACCCTGTTTGCTGGCACAGGGGAGATGTGTGATGGGAACTGCAGAGTGCGGGTACAGGGCTGAGGAAACGCAGGTCAGGGAAAGGATGGACAACTGGAAAGCACTGGTAGAAAAATTGCTCTGTACATTATTGCCTTGGGCACTGTCAGTGGAAAGTTAAACAGAGAAAAGCAAACAGGGACTGTTGGGAAGACACGTGGTGCTGTCAATGATTAAAGGAAGGTGGTGAATTGCTGGGACGCAGGACAGCTGGAGACCAGCCGGGTTTGGGGCAGCTGCAAGGATGGGGAGTTCATGTGAGCATCAAGGAGCACATTGCATGACCCAACCGTGCCCTGGGCTCACCCCTACAGCCTGGGCTCTGCTCCCATGAGACCCCACATGGAATGCTGTGTTCGGCTCTGGGGCCTCCAGCATAAGGACATGGAATGCTGGAGCAAGCCCAGAGGCCCTGGAGATGCTCCAAAGGCTGGAGCCCCTCTGCTCTGGAGCCAGGCTGGGAGAGCTGGGGGTGTTCACCTGGAGAAGGGAAGGCTCCAGGGAGACCTGAGAGCCCCTTCCAGGGCCTAAAGGCTTAGGCCACTAGTTCCTGTCTCCATCATACAGTGAAAGCTGAGGGGTCTCATATGGTCACACAGCTCTGGGAACTGACAATTTCATGTCCTGGACTGAACAGGGATATTGTAAATAAAATCACAAGTCTGGTAACACTGTTTGTATTTCTGCAGAGACTAAACCCCTCTTAGCAGTGAATTCCCAGATGAAAACTTGCCCCCAGCAGCCTTGTCTTCCCCACCTTCAGGGAGGCAGCTTTACCACATGGCCACACCAGCTCTGCCCTCTCACAGACCTTTGGAGAGTGGGGGATCCCAGAATGGGAGGCGGGATAATGTGGATGGCCAAAATCCATCCCTCCATGGAGAGGAATGGAGCTGTGCTGCAGAGGGGTGACAGGATTCTTCTAGGATGTCAAGGAATATGAGGGATCCTCTCCAGGAGAGGATATTGCCAATAAGCAACCAGTCTAGAGAGGAATAGAAAGAAGAGATTGGCCTTGGGACACTTCCCTTCTGGGACTAGACCTGCTGCTGGGTCTCTCTCTGGCAAAGCAGGATGTGGATCTGCCTGTGGACCTGCTTGGTTTTCCTGCTGTACGTGGGTGGGTTCAGGACAGGTGGGACCAGGAGATAGGCATTGGCCAGGAGCGTGGGGGTGAGGATGGGCAGGTGCTTCCAGACCTGTGGATGATGGACAGGCTGATGAGTGGGATGCAGAAGATGAGGACGGCACAGAGGTGGGAGATGCACGTGCTGAAGGCTTTGGCTCGCTCTTCCCGGGACACAGTGCTGAGGATCAGCCGTGGGACAGCAGCATGGCCATGGAGCGCAGCCCCTTGGTGAGCAGCCCCGCGGTACGCCCGGACAGGCTGCTGCCAGGCGTCCCCGCACACAGCCTCAGCACGGCCCAGGGCAGGAGAACGAGTGCGACAGGACTTGGGACCCACGGAAGGGCACCTTGTGCAGCAGAACAGCGAGGGCAGCAGGGCCAGCAGCATGGCCAGCGCGGCACCCTGCCAGCGCGGAGCCGCAGCACACGGCGTGGCGGGTGGCGACGAACGGCCGAAGGCCCCAGCCAGCAGGACCCCTGGCTCGATGGCCGAGAAGGTGTGGATGATTCCAACGGGATGAGGTTCAACCAGGCCAAGGGCCGGGCCTGTGCAGCTGCCCTGATGCAGGACCAGCCCATCAGTTAGATGTTAGGAAGACATTACATAATTTATTCTTAATTTCTAAATAGATATGTGGAAGGAATTCTTCCCAAAGAGGGTGGGGAGGCCCTGGCCCAGGTTGCCCAGAGAAACTGTGGCTGCCCCTGTATCCCTGGAAGTGTCCAAGGCCAAGTTGGACAGGGCTTGGAGCAACCTGGACTAGTGGGAGGTGTCCCTGCCCATGGCAGGGGGTGGGACTGGGTGAGCTTTAAGGTCCCTTTCAACCTAAACCACTCTATGATTCTATGATTAACAAAGGAAAAGCCACAGTGGACCACCCCCAGGTCCACTGGCAGGACTGGGCACAGCAGCAGAAAATGAGGAGAAAACAGTGGAACATTCAGAGTCTGCCCTGGTTGCAGATCCCTTTTAATACCCAGATTTTTAGATTTGGTGCTCAGCCCTTTGGGAAGTGCCCCAAAGCTTCTCAGCAGCACAGGCACCCTCCTCTAAAACTGAGGGGAATGAGCTAAACCATGACAGCGCTTCTGCCTGTGGAATGAGGAGAGGTGGGAAGGACACCTGGAGGTCACCCTGGGAATGGGGCAGCAACTGGAGCAGCCTTGGCCATGCTGGTCCCTGCAGGGCTGAAGCCGCTGGGCAGGCAAGGGAAGGGAGGGTGGAGGGGAAGGGAGATGAAGGCAGGGAAAAGTCAATGTTTGTGCTGAACTGAATGTGGTCAGACCATGAGACAGAACATCTCCCTGGGAGATGAGAAGCAGCCCCATTATGTGTGACTCTGTATTGATTTCTTCCCTTTTTGTTCCAGTTTGGCAAAGTGTGTGATGTTTTAGAAGGGAGCTTTATCAGCTAAACGTGCAGGTCAATTAACCAAACTCTCCCTGATGGAGGGAAAATGCATTTGTGCTGCACTGCTGCCAACAAGGTTAAATAGGAAGGAAGACATTCAGAAGCTCAGAAAAGATCGAGAAACTGAATCCCAGAATCCCAGAACCTCTGAGGCTGGAAAAGCCCTCCCAGCCCATGGAGTCCCCCCTGTGCCCAATGCCCACCTTGTCCCCCAGCCCAGAGCCCTGAGTGCCATGGCCAGGCCTTCCTTGGACACCTCCAGGGGTGGGGACTCCAAACCTCCCTGGGCAGCCCCTTCCCCAGCTCCATTCCCTTCCCTGGACATGCTCCAGCCCCTCAATATCTCTGTTGTTGTGAGGGCCCAGAACTGGACACAGCACTGAAGGTGATGTTTCATCTGCCTGAGGCCGTTAGAAAACTCCCTGGTACATTCCAGGTCTCTGTTTAAGGCCCCTGGAAGCCACTGGTTCTCCTGGGCAGCCTCAGGGCCCCAGAACAGGAACCAGCAGTTGCACAGATGCCCAGTGAGAGGAGGAGGGGGCAGGTGGGGGAAATTTCCAGAGAAATATTCCAAACAGGAATACTGGACACTTCTGGGCAAATGCAGGTACATCTAGTGCACGTGGAAGGCTCCAGCTGAGCAGCTGCTGGTCAGGGCAGCAGAGCTCAGCGCTTGTCACACCAGCCATGGAAAAGGTGTGTGTACCTCTGCTCAGCTGGAAGTTAATACCCTTTGCATAACTGAGGACCATAAACCATTTGAGATTTGACTCAGACTCTGACCCCTCATAGAATCACAGGATCACAGACAGGTTTGAGTTGGGAGGGACCTTAAAACCCCTCCAGTCCCACCCCCTGCCATGGGCAGGGACACCTTCCACTAGCCCAGGTTGCTCCAAGCCCTGTCCAACCTGGCCTTGGACACTTGCAGGGATGGGGCAACCACCACCTATTCTGAACCACTTGAGAAAATGAGGGACATTTGTAATTATTGATCAAGGCTGCATTTTAGGGTGGCTTTTAATCATCACAGTATCACAGAATCATTTAGGTTGGAAAATACCTCTGAGATCACTGAATCCAATCATCTCAAAAAAGTCTGGGGTTCAAAGGATCACCCAGTTCCATCCCACCTTCCCCAAGCCCATCTCTATATATGAGATTAAAAGTATATTTAGCAAAGCAATTTCCTCCCAGCACTTTCATAACTCCCTGATTGTTGTTTCTGCCAGAGACTTCTGTAAATTCTTGGTTTGAATCAAGCCCTCAAAGAATTTGCCCTTTCAGAGGACAAACATCCCTGTTTTCTTCAGGCAGCCCCCGTACTGGGGAAGCTGCCTGAAGGAGACAGAAGAGGATGTAGGGAGGGCACCAGGACCTGCCCTGGCTGCTCACAGAGCTCAGATGGCTGGGGAGTGGCATTTAACCAGCCCCAAACCCCACAGGGCTCCACCAGGGACCCCCAGCTCCTGTCTTTGCTCCTCAAGGGCGTGTGAGCACCGGGGTTAATGAGTGCAAGGTTTCCTTGTCTTCTCTGAAAAATGGAAAAGGACAAAAGTGGGAGGGAAGGGAGATTTGGGGGACTGGCTTGAGGAAAAAAATGGCAAAAAATGTGTACTCAGAAAAATTCCCAGTTTTTTTCTGCTCTGGGAAACTCTGAGAACAAGTTCCAGGGCTGCAAGAAAGGGCTGCAGTCAAGGGCTGCACAAGCTCGGCAGTTGGTGGTTTTCTGGATGCACTCAAAGCCCATTGGAGTTGACACTTAGCTGGGACCTGCTCCTTTTCTTGCTGTGCATTGCAGTGCACCCCAGTGCCCCCCTGAATGGCAGTCACACAGCACGAAGCACTCATCTGCAACTAACTTTTCCACTGTGTCCCCTTTTTCTTGCATTTAATCACTGCCTACAATTTAGAAAATTATTTTCTGGAAGGAGCAGATCAGTAACACTTTGTGGAACCAGAAAGTTCTAGCACAACCCAATTAAGAGTTTCATTTCCTGAATTAGGAACATTACACACATGGCAAAATCATATTTGCAAACAGCAGCTCAAGATGTTTGCGGGGAGGTGTTTTGGGGCAGGTTTTAGCAGAGGAGGGGCTGCAGCCAGGAGGGAGTCCTGGGGCTGCCCAGAGCCAGACACAGGTGATCAGTCAGATCAGGAATAGACCCATCATAAAATCATGGAATCATGGAATCCCAGACTGGTTTGAGTTGTGAGGGACCTTAAAGCCCATCCAGTGCCACACCCTGCCATGGACAGGGACACCTTCCACTAGCCCAGGTTGCTCCAAGCCCCATCCAACCTGGCCTTGGACACTTCCAGGGATGGGGAATTGTAGTGTCTTTGTGAAAACATGTTTATAAAGGAGAGAAAATGTCAAACTGAGAGAGGAGTGAACAAAAAGAGTGAGAAACATCACAAGGAACACCAAGGTCAGGGCAGGAGAAGGTGTTCTTTGGTGATAGAAGGGACTTTCAGCAGTGGAGAACCCACACCTGAGCAGGTACTGCCCCAAGGGAATGAATCCGTTCTGAATTTCACTGTCCAGTTTATCACTTCACCTCTCAGCATTGCAAAGTTCTCCTGTAGTCCCTCATCTCCGCTGCTGGGGAGGGGTTCATAAAAAGCTTCAAAACAACCCAATTTCCTCCTTTCCTGTATGCATTAAGCGCAATTCCTGCTCAACTAAATTGGCAACCTCCCACAGGTGTGAAAAATGACTATTTATATTATTTATTTTCATATATATTATATTTTTATATATTTAAATATCACATTTATATTTTTTTCCTTCTCCTTGGCTGTGGGCTCTGGGCTGGAGGAAGAGTTGCTGAGGACACCTGGGGAGAGCCAACAGAGATCCCACAAGACCCTATGACCCTCAAGGCAGCGTGGGCCATGAGCTCCCTGGATGTGGGGGTTCCTTCCCTGCTGGGCTGGAACGGCAACAGCCAGATCAGGGATACAGGAAAACAGGCCAGATCTGCTCTTGTGCCACATCAATTCTTTAGACACAGTGAAGAGGAACCACCTTTTGTATCAGTCCAGAGTTATAAATATTCCAGCTCTGCAGCAAAACACATTTCTTGCTCTAAGCTTTGGAGGAAAGCAAGGAAGTAGGTGCATTAAATCACTAGAAATAGTGTGGATTTCATTATCTTTTTGTGCTGTATCTGCAGCACTGTTCTGGGAGGCAGCTCTGCTGCAGCCCCTCACATCAATTACTAATTCAGGCAACAGAAACTACATCTAAGTCATAAACAGGAGGACAAAGGCAACCAAGAAGACAGATAAAAAAATGCTGTTCACACGTTTGTGCTCCTCCCCATCACCTGGGAGCTGGTCCTCCACAGAATCCCAGGATCACTGAGGTTGGAAAAGCCCTCCCAGCCCATGGATCCACCCTGTGCCCCATCCCCACCTTGCCCCCAGCTCAGAGCACTGAGTGCCACGGCCAGGCCTTCCTTGGACATCTCCAGGGGTGGGGACTCCCTGGTTTCGCCCCTCTTCCCTCCACCCCCTTTATTAAATGTTCCAGCAGCACCAGCAGCTCTCTGGGGGAACGTGCAGGCCACCAGCAGGTCCTTAGCACTCAGCAAGAGCAGAAGTGCAGCCTGTGGAGCTCAAACACACAGGTTCTTTTCCCAGCTCACTGTCAGCTCTGGGATGTCAAAGCTGAATACTCTGAAGGTTTTGCAGTCCTGCACAGACCACGCTGGGACTGAGCACCCTCAGCCTGCTGAGCTGGTTTCTGCTCACTGGGATTTGCTCAAGTGTCACTATTTTCAGCTCCTATTTACTCACAGTTCTCAAGTCATTAACTTCTAAAGATTCATAAGATGAGAGAGATTTGAAATGGGTTCTCATGCAGCTCATGTACGAGCTGTAGAACTGATGTGTCTGGAGTAGATTTTTGTGGGCCATCCCATGCTGCAATTTTCTTGTGCAGTTCATAGAGTTCCAGACTGGTTTGGGTTGGGAAAGACCTTAAAGCTCACCCAGTGCCCCTCCCTGCCATGGGCAGGGACACCTTCCACTAGCCCACGTTGCTCCAAGCCCCATCCAACCTGGCCTTGGACACTTCCAGGGATCCAGAAGCAGCCACAGTTTCTCTGGGCAATCTGTGCCAGGGCCTCACCTCCCTCACAGGGAAGAATTCCTTCCCAATACCCCATCTATCCCTGCCCTCTGGCAGTGGGAAGTCATTCCCTGTGTCCTGTCCCTCCATCCCTTGTCCCCAGTCCCTCTCCAGCTCTCCTGGAGCCCCTTTAGGCCCTGGAAGGGGCTCTCAGGTCTCCCTGGAGCCTTCTCTTCTCCAGGTGAGCACCCCCACAGCTCTCCCAGCGTGTCCCAGAGCAGAGGGGCTCCAACTCTCAGAGCATCTCCAGGGCCTCCTCTGGACTCACTCCAACAGCTCAGAAATAAAATATCCCCCCACTGTGGAATCTGTTTAGCACTCTGGGTTCTGTGACAGACACCACCCATGCAGTAGGAGAAGTGCTTTTGTTGTTCACTGTTTCTATTCCTGGCTGTTCCCAGGCAGCAGCTTCTCCTCTGTGGTGTTTCAGTCCCTGAAGTCCCAGATTAGGGTGATCAGGTTCCTTAAGACGCATAAATATTTCCCTGCAGGTCCTTTTGGCAGGTGGAGGAGTTGCTTGTGGGACAGAATCAGTATCTGCAGGTGTTGTAGGTACAGGCAGGGCCAGGCCAATCATCCCACTGAGCTGGGGAGGGATGTATTTACATTTAACCTGGTCTTGTGCCAGTATTTTTAAAGATAGTACCAAGCTCTGAGCCAAGTTCAAATTTTAGCCAAATCAAGGTGGAATATGAAAGAATCTACCCGGAAAAGCTGCTGTGCAGCATTGCTAATACATCTAAATGGTCTTTGTCTCTGGTGGAGTTAATGAGCTGCTCCACCAATTCCAGACATCCCAGATTTAGTGAACATTGTGGTCAAGATCTGCCAGTCACACACATGCAAACTCTGCTGGCTTCCTTGTTTAGATTAATTACAGCAGTGCTGATTACCTGGCTCTTCCTTGGTTAAAGGAAGCTTGTCTCAGACAAGCTGCAGACACACAGGGTGACATCTGCCAGCCCTGTCACCTGTGAGGACCTGCAATTCCCTGCTCACAGCTCCAGCCTGTTCCCTTCGTGCTTGTGCATGAAGAGGATGAAAACACCACCAGGAAGGTAAGGATTGGTTCCTCTGCTCTCTGGAGGAACTTCTTGTGAATGGAAAAAAAAAAATACCCTAGTGTTTTCCAAACTTAATGGGAAAATTTATGGTCCTTTCAGCACTTGAAAGACATTTAACATGGAAGTAATGGTCTATAATTAAATAATATACACTGCATGACATTTTTTGGTAGGTATTTAAGTACTACTTGAACCCTGTTTACAGAAGCAGCACCATGTCAGGAGTCAGGGAATATTCAGTTTACAAATTACTGAACTAGTTAATTGCACAAAATAAAACTCTTGTCAGCCTTTCATGCCAACCAAGCACAAAGGAAATGCTCAGTAGTGTGTCAGCAGGTCCCCCCAGAGCAGCACCAGCTGGAATGTGCTGTTCCATCCCTGTGGTCACGGGTACACCCCAAAAATAGCCAAAACAGCACAGACTCTTCTGAACATCAGTGTGGAGGCTGCAGCTGCCACTGTTCTTGGGGAGAGGTCCGTGCAGGGCTGGGGCAGAGCTGGGGAAATGAAGAAGCAGCTACTCCAGGTGTGATGCTCCATAGAGGGCTGGGACAGGGCACTAGACACCCGTGTGTGTGTGAGAGACCCTCCCTGAAGGAGGGTGGGTTTAGATGGGATATTGGGAAGGAATTCTTCCTGGGAAGGGTGGGGAGGCCCTGGCACAGGTTGCTCAGAGAACCTGTGGCTGCCCCATCCCTGGAAGTGTCGAAGGCCAGGTTGGATGGAGCTTGGAGCAACCTGGGCTGGTGGAAGGTGTCCCTGCCCATGGTAGGGTGTGGAGCAAGATGATCCTTAAAATCCCTTCCAACCTAAACCTTCTGTGATTCCACAAGGAAACAGGACTGGAGCAACCCTGTGAACCAGAAGGACCCAGTGAAAGCTGAGCCTGATGCTGGTTGAGAGGCATTATTTAATAACATGGAGAGCTTTGTCACCAGGATGAAGTGCAGGTACCACTGCCCAGAGCAGAACATGGGATTTGGGGAACAGATGCCTCAGGCATGGAGGAGGGAGGGAGGAGTTGCTTCTTCCCAAGTGCAGGCTTACAGGATCTCAGACAAATAATTCTGTCACGAGACATGTTTGCTGCTGGAGTGGCCCAGGCTAGCAGTAGCTTCACAGCCCGGGGAGCTGAGGGGATGCAAACAGAGCCCTCTGAGCAATAAACCTTCACCAACAGCCTCGGCTGGGCAGTGCTGGCACAAGGTTGGCTTTGTAGTATTTGGTCTCCCATGGCCAACGGAGATGACTGGACACAGGTTGAAATGTCTCTTGTTTTGTGTCACTGAGTACAGTCAGGCTAAAAAGCCTCCTGGTTTTTGTCCCTGACCAGAGCCAGGCTGAAAAACCTCCTGGTTTGTGTCCTGCAGAGGACTCAAGACAGCTTGGAGGAGAGATGAAAATTTTTACAGGTCAAGGAAGTCAAATGTCTGGAAATCCAAGGAGATGAGATCTGGCCCTTTGGTATATTCGGGAAAACACGGGGTATTAGTGCCTGAGAAACTTGCATCCCATTCCCCAACTGCCAACAGGCTGCTTTAACCCTTCCGTGTCTCTGTTTTCCCTGTAAAACAGGACAATTCACAGCACTTTTGCCTTTGCCAAGAGCTGGAGGGGAAGGAGGTGCACACACTGTGTGTGGGGGGAATGCTGGAGGTGACTTGTCACTGGTTTTCCTTCCTAATACAGGGACAAGGACCCTGTGTGTGGGATGCCTGTCCACAGAGGGGCTCCAGCAAGGTGGTTTGGGTTTGGGCTCCAGCAGGAACAGTGCCACAGCTGATGGGGCTGTCCTGATTCAGAGCTGCAGGGCAGGGAAAACCTGAATCTCAGAGCGTGAACAGAGGCGCCAGCTCTCACAGCAAAAACTCTCTGGGCAGCACACACTGATGGTGCACATGGACATCTGCTGCCAGTTCCCAAGGTGGGAATTGGAGGGGACATACCAGCCCACAACAAGGTGTGGTTTCCACCTGCAGAGGTGTGTGGGTGACCAGAATCCTCCTGAGCTGCATCCTCAGAGTGTTCTGGATCTGCCCCCTCCTCCCACCTTAGTTTTTTGTACTGATGGACAATAAATGTGTTCAACTTCAAGCTTGTAATTCCCAGACTATGGAGGGGAGTGTTGGAGACAACAGGCAGAGCCAGCCCAGGATGGGAGGAGAGGTAAGACAACTCCCAAATGTTCGTGCTAAGATCAGGTGAGTTTGTGTCTTGCCAATGGGAGCTTGCTTCTCTCTAAGAAGCTCCTGGTGGATGATCATCCAGGGAATTTCTCCCAACAGGCAGGATCTGGTGTGTCAGCACCTGCCTGGTCTTTGCCACTTTGTGGGAAGAAGCAGCAGCAGCAGCAGTTTCAGCACAAATGAATATGCAGACCCTGCCCACTCGGACTCTTCCTGTCCCTCCAGGACTGTTCTCTGGAGTTTCTGCGTTACCTTCAAACTTCTCCTGTCAGAATAAAACCTCAGAAACAAGTGTTTTCCTCTGCTTGGCCTTGCAGGCTTCTCTCCTGGGTGAATGACAGAATGGAGACAGAGCAGAGAAAGGCAATTTCATGATCACATTTAATGTCCCAGGGCACTGTCTGAGACCACTTTCTGCCCTACAAATCTGGAGGGACTTCTTATGTCAGGCTTATGCAGGGAAGCCAGAGCTGGAAGCTGACCTTGCTCTCCTTGTTCTCTTATCTTGCAGCTTATTTTGGGATGTCAGCTGAGCCCCAGTGAGCAACTAAGCCTTTCACAAGCAACAGACTGTAAAAGTGCCTTGGTTATCCCTGGTTCAACCTGAAACATGAGCTTCTTCACCTTATAGCAACTTCCAAGCCACAACAGCCCCACTTATTCAGTGTTTCTGATCCATTCCTATCAGGCGATCATAGAATCACAGAATCCTGGAATCACTGTGGCTGGAAAAGCCCTTCCAGCCCATGCATCCCCCTTGTGCCCCATCCCCACCTTGTCCCTCAGCCCAGAGCACTGAGTGCCACAGGCAGGCCTTCCTTGGACACCTTCAGGGGTGCGGAGTCCACCACCTCTCTGGACAGCCCCTGCCAAGGCCTGACCACCCCTTCCAGGAGGAAAAGGTGGTTACACTGTCTCACCCATTGTAACAACAATGTGCATTCCTGATTTGGCACTTGCACTGCTGCAGAGTCTCCACCTTATCCCCACGACACCACAGAGCTGAAAACTCAGTGTCTTCTTTTATAAACACAAATCAAGATTCTCCTTCATGGCTTCTGGTCGCTTCAACAGCAGCTCCTCCTCCTTCATCCTGGTGGGTGTCCCTGGCCTGGAAGCTTTCCCCACCTGCCTGGGTGTCCTTTTCTGCTCAGCCTATGTCATGGCCCTAGTAGGCAACGGGACAGTTTTGCTGGTCACTGGGCTGGACAAGTCCCTGTGCACCCCCTCCCATCGGCTCCTGGCCATGCTGGCAGCCATCGACATGCTCATGGTGACGGCCGTCGTCCCCAAGATGCTGAGCGTGCTGTGGCTGAACTCTGCCGAGATTGGCTACGTGGCCTGCTTTGTCCAGATGTTCCTTGTCCACTCCACAACGTCGGAGGAGTCGGGATTGCTCCTGGCCATGGCTGTCGACCGCTATGTTGCCATCTGTAACCCCCTCAGGTACCAAACCATCCTGAGCATCCAGGCCATTGCCCAGATGGGCCTGGCCATCATGCTGAGGGCTCTCCTCTTCATGGTGCCCCTGATAGGGCTGGTGACGGCCCTGCCCTACTGCCGCTCCCATGTGGTGCTCCACTCCTACTGCGAGCACCTGGCCGTGGCCAAGCTGGCGTGCACTGACCCCAAGCCCGTTGGGCTTTACAGCGTGGCTGGGTCCTCCCTGATCGTGGGCATGGACGTGGCCTTCATTGCCGTGTCCTACGGCTTGATCCTGAGGGCCGTACTGGGGCACAAGTCGCGCCGGAAGGCCCTGAGCACGTGCGGGTGCCACCTGTGCGTTGTGCTGCTCTTCTACCTGCCCGGCATCGTCTCCATCTATGCCCAGCACTTCAGCAGCACCGTGTCCGTGCCCATACAGGTCCTGCTGGCCGACCTGTATGTGACCCTGCCCACCACGCTGAACCCCCTGGTGTACAGCATGAGGAGCAGGCCGATCCGCCAGGCCCTGCTCAGAATGCTCCTTCCCCGCAAGGCTCGTGCCTGACCAGGAGTCCCTGGTTTTCCAGGCGTGTTCATCTAGGCCAAGGCAGCGCCAGCTGCATTCCAGGGAATGCCAATGGTGAGCAGGAGCAGTGAGGAGGGAGGACTCCTGGGCTTTAACAAGATCCTGCTCTGTGAGGAGAGTTATTTGGGACTGGGAGAAAGAACACATGCCAGGTCCTCTTTCCCTTCCTCCTTTCCAGGGGATACAGAGAAGCAAGAACACACCTTTGAGTCTGGAGATGTTCCCAGTGCCATGAACATCTCTGTGATAATTTAAGGTGTCCAAATACATTTGTGTCAATGCACAGATCCTGTTATAGCTGTGGCTGCCCCATGTGAACTGTCCCAGACCAGGTTGGACAGGGCTTGGAGCAACCTGGGCTAGTGGAAGGTGTCCCTGCCCAGGGCAGGGGGTGGGACTGGATGAACTTCAAAGTCACTTCCAACCCAAACCATTCTATGATTCTCTGAATTCTGCCCTAAAATCACTGTTTGTGTCCATGGCTATGAACGTGATCTCAGGACTGGCTCCAATCACAGACCAACACCGTGTATGCAGCTGTGTTCAGATGAATCCCTCCCAAAATGGCATGTTTAGTCCTCACTTCCGCATTAATTTAAAAATAAAACTCAGTGAAATGCATTCCAGTTCAAAACTGGATTGATACTGTCATTCTTCTCCTCAAACATATTTTTTCCTGTCTTTGTGGTGTTTACCCAACTTTCTGCTGCACCTTCCCTGACATCTAAAAAAACCAGTTGACAGAATTTTCCTGCTGTCCCAAATTTGCTCTTTTTTTTCTATGCTGAATTTGCACATTTTGGCTCTACGCTGCCTGGGCCTTAGGGAGGGTCTGGTGGAGGCACAGCAGCCCATTGCATGGCATGATCCTTGGAATGAGAGCTAGGAGAGGCTTCCAGCCACTGGTACAGCAGAGCCAGGAATGAAACTGCCCCAACATTGCTCCAGAAAAACACAAAAAAAGCTTTTTAATTCTGCTGGAGGCAGCTCATGCAGCACATTCCTGTCTGGGCTGGGCATCAAGGCCAGGTTGGACAGGACTTGGGGCAACCTGGGCTACTGGAAGGTGTCCCTGCCCATGGCAGGGGATGGGATGGGATAGTCTCTGAGGTCCCTCCCAGCCCAAACCATTCCGAGATTCCATGTTTCCATGATTCCATGACCTCCAAGCACATGCCATTCATTAGAGAAATGAGAAGAAGGAGAATTGATGTGGGATTAGGGCTGTTCCCCTCCGGCCCCTGCGCTGACGTTATTACAGAGGAGCCTGGAGAGGCCTGTGGTCCTGGGAATCCCCATCCAGGAGATTCCCACCGGCACTGCCTGAGGTGATTTATGCCTGGCCCTGGAGCACAGGAGACGTTCCTTTCTGGGCGTCCCTGAGGTGGCACTGCCGGGGAGAGCCAGGTGGGTGCTATGTGGCAGCTCAGGCACAAGGCAGGGCAGGGGTCTGAGGACAGGGGGCTGGGGGGGCTTCAGCACCTGGCTCACATGCTTCACAATGTCAGTGAGTCAGGAAAAAAGGGCAATTGCTGAAATTTTTTTTTTAAGTAGTTTTCCAGAATTTTATTTTTTTTATTACATTAAACTGCAGAACTAAGGTTGCAAAATTAAAAGTATTTTCTTAGGTAAAAATAGGACTTAAGTTTAAAAAAATAAACAAAAAGATAACAACCTTTTAGCTAAACTGAAAATTTTTTGGTGCAAAGGAGTCAACTTGTTTCTGTTTGTATAAATCAATCATTAAGTAGCTAAATACACATTTTCTGTAATACAAACTAGA
This sequence comes from Oxyruncus cristatus, assembly GCA_013399855.1. Classification (NCBI taxonomy): domain Eukaryota; kingdom Metazoa; phylum Chordata; class Aves; order Passeriformes; family Cotingidae; genus Oxyruncus; species Oxyruncus cristatus. The sequence continues at coordinate 11,675 of VXAY01000608.1, read as the reverse complement.
TTTTCAACCAATAATGTTCTGAATCCCTTGACGCAAGAGCAGGTGTCTGGATGGAAAGGGCACAGAGCTGGCAGTCTCCAGCAGGCAGGATTTGGTGAAATGTAGGTGCAATGGGCTGGATTATGTAAAGGGGGGCAGCTCAGTTGGGATCAGGGGGAGGAGAGGAGGCAGGCAGGGCACCGGGATCCTCAGTAGATGTCAGGAAGAACAGATTGCCCACAGAAGCTGTGGCTGCCCCTGGATCCCTGGAAGTGTCCAAGGCCAGGTTGGACAGGGCTTGGAGCAACCTGGGCTGGTGGAAGGTGTCCCTGCCCATGGCAGGGGGTGGCACTGGATGGGCTTTAAGGTCCCTCCCAACCCAAACTAGTCTGGGATTCTGTGGTTCTAGGATGGTCCCTGACAGCTTCATTTTGAGGTCTCTGAAGCACCCAGTTCTGCTGGTATTTTCAGGTGTCCAGTGCCAGCCCCTCCCCTGAGCGGGGCAGAGGCCCCTCTCTCTGACAGCTCTGTGATGTGCTCACACACACACTGATTACACTGATTAACTGAACCCTTCGCTCACCAGAAAAGACAATCGGGTTTGTTTGACAGGAGCTGTTTCCTGCAGGCCTCACTGATTGCCATAATTTAATTTGGCTCCAATCCTTTAATTCTTTATTGACTAAATCTCCCATTAACATCTCGGGCTTTCTGCTGGGCATTGACGTCAGGGGAACAATTGGCAGCTCAGCACATCAGCCCTAATAACACAGAGGAAGGGCCTGCAGCCCCCCAGCATTCCAGGCCTCATGGAAGTCTGGCAGAACCTGCCAAAGACCTCCTTGGACACTCGGAGATGCTTTTTCCCTCATGCAAAGTCACTCGTTGGTATCAGGAATCACCTTGACCTGCAGCCCTTCTGTGTCAGGAGCTGAGGGGACAATCCCAGCCTTTCTTCAGGAGAACCTTGGGGGTGGCTCAGACGTGGGTGGGCAGCCAGGGCTTTCCCTCACCCATCCACAGCGCTCGATGTTACCAAGGGAGACTGTCCAGAGGTCCCTCAGGTCCTCACTGGTGGCTCAGAGCTCCCCAAAGGTAAGAGCTGCCCCTTCCTGCCAACCCAACACCATCTGGAGGGTGGGGAGGCCCTGCCACGGGTTGCCCAGGGAAGCTGTGGCTGCCCCTGGATCCCTGGAAGTGTCAAAGGCCAGGTTGGATGGGGCTTGGAGCAACCTGGGCTGGTGGAAGGTGTCCCTGCCCATGGCAGGGGGTGGCACTGGATGGGCTTTAAGGTCCCTTCCCACCCAAACTGTTCTATGACTCCATGAAATTAGAGGGGCTGGGAGCAGAGGTAGAAGGGAAAGTGGCCCCATGCAGCCCATGGGACAGCCAGGACTGTCCAGTGGTGTGTCCCCTTGGAGGTACTGACCACAGCACCATTCAAAAGCCTGGCTGTAGATAACAGGTCCTGAAAGCTTTTCCCAAATTAAACAAAATTCCATGGTGCTGGAAGCCTGCTGTGGGCACAGGTTTGTGATCACACCAATGGCAGCCAAAATCCCAGTGTTGCTGTCACTGTTCCAGGAACCTGCAGCTGGGGACAAAGATGTAGCTTGGCCCCCCCGTGCCATGTCAATACCCAACCGATCCAACACCAATCCTCAGCCTTTTCTCCTGACGGGCATCCCTGACCTGGAAGCTCTCCACGTGTGGATTTCCATCCCATTCTGCATCACCTACATCATGGCCCTGCTGGGGAACAGCCTGGTGCTACTGGCCGTGAGCCTGGACAGGATCCTCCACAAGCCCATGTACTATTTCATCGCCATGCTGGCCATCATTGACCTCATCTGCTCCACTGCTGTGGTCCCCAGAATGCTAGGTGTGTTCTGGTTGGGTTCCAGGGAGATTGGCTTTGAGGCCTGCTTCATCCAGATGTTCTTCATCCACACGTTCACAGCGGTGGAGTCCGGGGTGCTGCTGGCCATGTCCCTGGACCGGTACGTGGCCGTCTGCAGCCCCCTGAGGTACAGTGCCCTCGTGACGGGTGCCAGGGCTGCCCAGATGGGCCTGCTGTCCCTGGCCAGGGGAGCTGCTGCCATGGCACCCTTGATGTGCCTCCTCACCAGGCTGCCCTACTGCAGGGGCAGGGTGGTGCCCCACTCGTACTGCGAGCACATGGCCGTGGCAGGGCTGGCCTGTGCTGACCCGGCCCCCGGCCACCGCTACAGCCTCGCCATGGCCACGCCGCTGGTGGGCACAGACTCTGCCCTCATCACCTTCTCCTACAGCATGATCCTCAGAGCCGTGGGGAGGCTGCCATCCCAAGAGGCTAGAGTCAAGGCCCTCACTACCTGCGGGTCCCATGTTTTCGTCATCCTGATCTTTTACGTCGGGGGCCTCCTCTCCATGTACCTGCAGATGTTCCCTTTTGTCCTGGCACCTCTCATCCAAGTCCTAGTGGCTGACTTGTATCTGACAGTCCCTCCCATGCTCAACCCCCTCATTTATGGCATAAAGGTGAAGCAGATCCAGGAGGGGATCCTCAAATTGCTGGGGCAGCTGGCAGGACTCAGGCTCACAAGCTTCTAAAGGCAGGTCAGAGGGAAGGAGGGAGGCACAGCCACGAAAAGAGTTCTCCCATCCCAGAATAGGTGTGAAATTGAGTGCAAGGAGTTATCCCCCAGAAAGGTCCATCTCTGTTCTCTCTCCAGGGACTAGAAAGGGAAGCTAGACCAGATGTCTGCTGGTGACATGGCAACAGCTTATGGACAGAAAACCAATGGGTCAGTGCAGATGGTGCTGGGCAACTGCCCCTTTGACCAATGCAATCCTCTCTTCCAACATGTCACTTGGAAATCACAGAACCCCAGACTCGTTTGGGTTGGGAGGGACTTTAAAGATTGTCCAGTCCGCCTGCCATGGGCAGGGACACCTTCCACTAGCCCAGGTTGCTCCAAGCCCCATCCAATCTGGCCTTTGACGCTTCCAGCGATCCAGGGGCAGCCACAGCTTCTCTGGGCAACCTGGGCCAGGGCCTCCCCACCTTCATATGGAGGAATTTCTTCCCAAAATGTAATTTAAATCTCTACTCTTTCAGTGTAAAGCCATTTCCCCTCGTCCTGTCACTGTCTGTCCATGTCATGCCCAGTATGCCCATGTCTCTCTCAAACTGGGGAGCCCAACACTGGACCCAGAGCTCCAGGTGTGGCCTCTCCAGTACTGAGCAGAGGGGAAGGATCATCCCCCTCTACCTGGCAGCAATGTTCCTCCTGATGCACTGTGGGACACCTTTGCTCATAGTCAGCCTGGCGTGCACCACGTCCTTCTCTGCCAAGCTGTTCCAGGCGGGTGGTCCTGTGCTGGTTTTCCAGTCCTTGCAGGACTTTTCCTTCTCCTGGATGAACCCATGAGGTTTCTGTTGGCCCATCCCACTGCTGCTGGTCAGGATGTGCCCTCCACATCCTGTGATTTCTATTGGAAAACTCCCACTGCCTTGGCCAGAGCTCAGTGACATGAGGGCTCTGCTACCTGCAGACGTAACACCAGTGACAAACCAACACTGGGGCAAGTCCCGACTAGTTGGTGGGGTCCTGTTTTTTGACAAGTTTAGGGGACAACATTTGCCCCAGCACCATGTGAAGGTGGACAAGAGCCCATTATGAATGTGCACGGGTCAGTGGTGACATGGAGCAGCGGTGGGAAGGGGCAGTGGTGGCTCAGGACAACTCCTGGGCCAAACTTCATCCACCCCCTGGTTCCTCCATGGAGGAGCCCCAAGGAAAGAGGCACTTTCCCTTGTTTACCTGCAGAGTAACGGTGAGCCCAACAGGGAGAGCTGAGTAATGAGCCTCAGAAGATTCCAGCGGAGCCTCAGGATGATTTCAGTGGAGCCTCAGGAGCCCCAGGATGATTCCAGCTCTGAGCCAGGACTTACTTGCTAATTTTGAATCTCTCCTTTGGGTGAAGTGTTCAAAGCAAACAAGTTCAACCCTGAGTGTGCTGGTGGGGTGGGTGGGTGCCCTCTGATGGGGCTGTTCGGAGATGGGCGGAGGGGGGCACGGGGTCACTGCAAAGACTGGTGGGTTTGGGCAGTGATCCCAGCCCTGGCCACGTGTGGAGGGGTCTCTGCTCTCTCCAGAGCTGGCTGCAGAGTTGCAGAACCAGGGGTGCAACGGCAGAACTCCTGAACTGCCACAGTACCTCAAGGTCATGGAATCGTGGAATCACAGAAGGTTTGGGCTGGGAGGAACCCTGAAACTCATCCTGTTCCACCCTCTGCCATGGGCAGGGACACCTTTCAGTAGCCCAGAGTGCTCCAAGCCCCTTGTCTGGGGACACCGGTTGGACTGCAGCTCCCTGGGCAGAAACCCCTCCAGGACAGTGGCCATACACAGACCCATCAGGAAGGAGCTGGGTGAGCAGGAACAGACTCCATGGTTTCAGGAAGTCCAGCACTGTCTGCTTGGGCCCCAGGCTGGACACAGACTCCAGCTCCCACCCATCCTCCTGCCTGTGCCCCTCAGCCCAGAACCTGTACCATCCCTCTCCCCACAGCCCCACCCCAGCCTCAAGCCACTCTCAGAATTAACGTTTAGTTAATTCCAAATAAATTATCGCTGTCTAGCAGCATTTCCTTGCTCGGTTGTTGTGTACAACCTTCTTGTGACCTGCAGCACAAAGAGTCCCGTTTGGCACCACCCAAACTCCAAATCCAGGGGTGGAGCTGGAGCTGCCACTGAAACAGGTTTTCCCGTTTCACTGTGACATTTTCAGCCCCTAAAACTTCCCCAGCCTTGAGCTGCGTTTGGGGGAGGATCACTCTGATTTTTACAGGAAAGTTTGGACTTGGCTCCTGCTCTGGGAAGAGCAGGCTCTTGGCTCCTGCTCTCCATGCCAGGAGCCGCCCCACAAACCCAGGGGCGCTGCACAGAGTCCGCTCTCGTGGGGGCTGGAGAAACTCCTCGGTAACAGGAGAGGGCTTGGGGGTCCCCTCGGGACGCCCCGGGAGAGTCCCTGCCTGGCCACAGCGCCGGGGGACGGCGAGGCGCAAACACCTCCCCTCCGCAAAGGGGACAGAGAGCCAGGGGACAGAGATGTCCCAGCGCCCTCGTGCAGGGCTGGGGGCGTTGGACAGGAGTTAATTGCCGGGGGAAAAGGTTTGTCTGGAAGGCGGGAGCGGGGACCTGCCGTCGCGTCCCTCCGTGCAGCACAAGGACGAGGGGTGCGGGCACAGCCACCCCCGGCAGCGCCACCAGCCCCGGCTGCGGCAGCGCCGGAAGGTCCCCGGGGCGCAGCACCGGTGACGAAGCCGTTAATTGGCCCCCGGGCAGCGGCGGGGGTGCTGCGGCCGCAGCAGCGCGGCCACCGGCGCTCAAAGCTCCTGGGGCCCGCGCGGTAATTACCAGCCGTCTCGTTAGCGCTAATTGGACTCTCCCAGGAAGGGAACGTGATGGAAAAATCATAATAAGCAAAGTTCAATTGCTTTTAACTTTGGCTCGTTGGAAAGTCCAGGCAGGGAAGTGAGTCAGCGGGGCCCAGACATCGGGGAGGGGGACGCACCTGCCTCCTGTCACCGTCACACAGTCCAAATCTCTGCCCAGGGCTGGGTGACGGGGCCAAGGCAGTGTCCTCAGGGTCCCTGGGCCCAGGAGTGCTCTGTTGGCCAGAGCAGTGATGCTCCACTACAGAACACCGTGCCCAGCTCTGCTCAGGGGGCTGGGGGTGCTGCACCCTGGAGCCACTGTTCCCCAAACCAGGGACTGTGCCCCCCCCCGGGGTACAAGGGACCACACCATGCTCCAGGCTCCACGTGCCAAGGCCACCCGTGACCCAGCAGGGAATGCCGGGGTGCCCTGACTGCCCCTGTCCTGGGGGTGCTCCTGACCCACAGCCACAATGGCCGTGGGAGCTCGGGCCAGGGCTGGGGGTGTTTGGGAGCTCCCCCCGGACCACGGTGTGTGCTGGGGCTGTGGGGGCATAGCTGGGACACAGGAGGCACAGCTCCTGGTGCTGCCCTGGGAGCAGCTCTCCTGCAAATCCCTCAGCCTGTGCCTCACAAACCCTCCCACCCCTGGGAGGATGGGTCTGTTCAGCACCACAGAATCCTGGGATGGGTGAGGCTGGAAGAGCCCACAGTGTCCCATCTGGCCCCATCTCTGCTTGAGCAGGGCCATCCCAGAACAAATGGCACAGGTTTGTGTCTAGACACCTCTGGAATATCTGCAGAGAGGAGACTCCACACCCTTTGATCAATCTGTTCTGTGCTGGGTCACTGCCCAGCAAAGAAGTTCTTCCTCATGTCCTGCTGGGACTTCCTGGGCATCAGTTCCTGCCTGTTTGTCCTGTGCCATTGCTGGGCCCCCCCAAGCAGAGCCTGATCCATCCTCTGCCCCCTCCCTGCAGCCCCTGCAGACCTGGGGGAGGTCCCCTCAGTGTCTGCTCTGGAGGCTGAACAGCCCCAGCTCCCTCAGGCTTTCCTGTCACAGAGATGCTCTATCCCTTCAGCATCTTTGTCGCCCTTTGTTGGATGCACAGCAGGAGCTCCACATCTCTCCTGTACTGCTGAGCCCAGAGCTGCGCCCAGCCCTGCAGATGTGCCTCCCCAGAGCTGAGCAGAGGGGCAGGATCCCCTTCCTGACCTGCCAGCAGTGCTCTTCCCTGTGCCGAGGGCCAGCAGCAGCAGCAGCAGCCGCCGGGCCGCCCGGGGGACACGGCTGCGACACGGGGCATGGCACTAATGTGGAGCACAGGAGGCACCTCCTGGCCAGAAGGCAGCACTGCCACCTCCCTGCACTGCCACCACCACGCTGTCATCCCCTGCCACCCTGTGCCAGCAGCCTGCAATGCCCTTTCCCTCAGTCTGCGCTCAGGGTGACAACCTCATTCCAGTGCTCCTGGGCCAGTTCTGAGTGCCAAGCCTTCCTTCCATGACTGCCTGCATTAATCCCAAAAAACAGGCTGGAACAGATCTTGGTAGGCCACAGGGTCAGTCCCTCTGTGTTGTACCTCAGTCTTCTCTGGGCTGAACATCATCAGATCCTTCAGCCTTTCCTTCTGGACACCTTTTCCAAACCCCTGATGACTTTTGTCCCTCTTCTGGCTCAGAGTGGGCACTTCTGGTCTTCTCTTGAGATCCCACTGAGACTCTCTGTGTGCTGGCAGTGGCAGATACAGCTTCCAGGGATCTGCCCTGTGCTGTTCAGACGCCTGACCACGTGATCTCTAAACAGGTGCCTTTCCCAGTTTCCCTGACTTCGGGGATTGTTTGACACAATCCCGTGTGGCCACCCCAACTGGCATCGCTGTTCTTCTGGTCTTGGCAGTGTGGCCATGGGGGTACCCCAGTTACCCAGGGCTGCTGGAACACTGGCATGTCCGTTTCCAGATTTTGGGACAGATCCCTCTCTTCCAGTTCAAGTGCTGAGAGAAGCTGGACAGTTGGTCCAAACCCAAGACCCACAGCACCTCTGTCCCCAAAGGGGCTGAAAGTGCCTCTGAATCTGCGGATGATGCTGGAATGTCCCACTTAACCACAGCACTCACCCAGACACCTCCTTCCTCTGCAGCAGTTCCACCACTTCCATCACTTAATCAGAGTATTTGCTTTGGTTTATTTGCTTATGGTTATATTTTTGAATATTTAGATATTTGCACTACATCTTTGGTTAGGTTATTTTACCTGACCCCTCCCCCTGCAGTCAGGAATCTTCCCTAGAGACTTTGGCTTTTTCCTTCTGATTTGATTGATGTCATACTTAGCTTTCAGCCTGACTAACCCTAACCCCGCTCTGTGTGTAATGGGGGGGGGGGGGACTCATAAACACTCTGCCAAATCAGGGCTGGATTTTTCCCAAGTTGTGCTCCTCCATGACTCACCCAGTAAATCATGGAACTACAGAAGGTTTGGCTTGGGAGGGGGTGGACTAGTTAATGCCTCGAGGTTCCATCCCATCCTTCTAGTCCTGGATTCAAAACTGGAAAGTTCCCCCCCTCCCCTCGCTGCAGCAGCTTTGGGTGAGGAGGGACCCAGCCAGATCTCTTCTCCGCCTCCTCAGACTGGACTCACACTTTGGGGTGCCCTGGAGCCTGGGGGAGACCTTGACTGTATCTCTCAGATGTTGAAGGAATTCAGACACCTTTAATGTCTGTTATTTCTTCACACAGCAGCCGGGTTTGCCAAGATATCCACAGGACCCTGCCCACAGTTCTGCTCCTCCCCTGCCCCCAGCTAACCCCTTTGATCTCAAAAAGGCCATTCCAAGCCTTCCAGCACTTAATTCCTGCCAGGCATCTAAGCCTGGGCGTAATTAATGAGCAGTTCCATGTCTCCACACCTACAGGGTGTTGCTGTGTGTGTGGGGACAAGGCTCGTAGGGAAGCAAGAAGGAGCAGGAGCCAACAGAGCTGCCAGATGAATGTTAAACCCAAAGAGCTGCTCAGCTATATTTTATGTTTGTTACTGAGTTTGACTTCAGTGCTGGTTGGAAAAAAAATCCTGAGCAATGCAAGGACTCCAGGGAATTGGCATCTTCCCCTAGTGTAAAAGCCTCATTTTTTATGGAGCAAAATGAGTTCTGGGCAGACGGGGAGATCTGGGAGCATCTCTCTGTATTTGCCAGATGATATTTCCAAGTGTCTATGGAAAGTTGGGAGGACTGTGAAGTGATACATTAAAAATTGTAATTTTTAAAATAGGAAAATAGATGGAAAGGGCCTGGGAGGGGGAAAGAGCTGCTTGTTTTCCTGCTGCATTGCAGCTGTGGAGTTAAGGATCTCCATTAGGCTTTGCTGCCATAAATTAAGAAGCATCAAACAGAGAGAGATAAGAAGGCAAGGAAAAAAGTCAGAGATCTTACAGCTCCAAGTCGGGGCTCCAAGAGTGCTCCCAGGCAGAGCCCACAGCTCCAGGATGCAGTGAAACCTGGGGCCAAGAGCTGCTAAGGGCTCACCCCAGAGCAGGAGGGATTTCAGATGACCTTGGCAGTGGGACAGAGCCCAAAATCCACCACGGAAAACCCAGCCAGGAGCAGGGAAAGTTCCAGACTTCATGGGTAAAAGCATGACTTCCAGAGGGAGAAGTCCCTGTTTAGGCAGCCACGCAGCCTTCCCAGAGGCCCTGAGGATCAGGGTCAGTGTGTAGCGCTCGGAAATCCCCTGGATCCTGGCTCCAGATGCACATTCCTGAGTCCATGATGAGCTGGGGCTCAAGAGTCAGAGGGTCCTGCCCATGCCAGGTCTCCCTGGGACTGCAGGGGATGGAGTCCCATCTCCCCTGACACCCCACTGGCTTTCCCTTCCCTGGATTGCCCACCAGCTTTTCTTTCCCTGGGTTCCCCACCAGCTTTACCTCCTGCATCACCAAACCCCCAGGCTGTCACCTCTGGCTGCTGACCACCCCAGAACAGATGCCAGCAGATGATCCCATGGAAGCTGCAGTGTGGGATTGGGTAGGATGGCTGCTCTAGGTAAATCCTGAAAAATAGAAGTTAATTTATTAAGCAGTTTTCTAACTCTGGGATAATTTCCCCAAGAAATGAGTTGAAGCTACAAGACAGGAGAGATACAGTGTTGGGAGCAGCAGAAATACACAAAGATGCTCAGTGCCACAGGCTTTGGGGAGAAAAACCTGGGAAAGGCTGTCCAGCCTGGGAAAGGCTGTGATACATCAGATGGACAGCTGGACACTTACAGAAATTAGTGTGGGGGTGGAAGGGCCTGGTATTAACACCCAGATGTGATGAACTCCAAGCCTGCACCTCCCCTGGACATGTCCCACACAACTGGAGATAGGATAACTCCCACCTTTCACCTGTTTTTCTCACAACAAGGACATTGAGGGGCTGGAGAAGGAAAGGTGTCCAGAAAAGGGAACGGAGCTGGGAAGGGGCTGGAGCAGCAGGAGGGGCTGAGGGAGCTGGGGGGGCTCAGCCTGGAGCAAAGGAGGCTCAGGGGGGACCTTCTGGCTCTGCAACTCCCTGACAGGAAGGGGGAGCCGGGGGGGGGTCGGGCTCTGCTCCCAGGGAACAAAGGACAGGAGGAGAGGGAACGGCCTCCAGCTGGGCCAGGGGAGGGGCAGGTAGGACATGAGGAGGAATTTCTCCCTGGAAAGGGTGGTCGGGCACTGGCAGGGGCTGCCCAGGGAGGTTTGGAGTGCCCAGCCCTGGAGGTGTCCAGAGAAGGACTGGACTGTGAAACCTGCGCCAGGACCTGCCCAGTTCCCCCCGCGAGCTCTGCCCTGTGGTGGGAAGGTTCGGGAAGGTTCGGGACGGAAGCCCGGGGACACACGAGGGGTTCGGGTCGGTGTCCCACCGTCACCCGGTGCCGCTGTGCCCCCCCGCGGCCCCGCGCGGTCCTGCAGGGCCCGTGTAACACACCTGGCACAGGTACCGGGGCGGGGCGTCCTGCCCGGGCAGGATCCAGCACCGGGCACGTTCGGGGGCTCATTGCCCCACTCCCGGGCAGGATCCAGCACCGGGCACGTTCGGGGGCTCATTGCCCCACTCCCGGGCAGGATCCAGCACCGGGCACGTTCGGGGGCTCATTGCCCCACTCCCGGGCAGGATCCAGCACCGGGCACATTCCGGGGCTCATTGCCCCAGTCCCGGGCAGGATCCAGCATCAGGCACGTTCGGGTGCTGGTCCCTGTTGTCCCCTAGTGCTGGGGGCTCTGGAGCTGCAGCCTGGGGGTGGGCTGACAAAACACAGCTTGTGGTAGCACTGGAAACCCCTCTGATAATGCCAATTCCCTAATTTGTGGCTCGGATCCTTGCCGTGTGTGCAGTGACAGTTTATCTGGCTTTTCAAAGCCCAGGATGCCCCACGTGGCTCTTTGCAGGCAGGTACAAGCTCCTCCTGCCCTCACCCTGAGGCAGATAAACAGAACTCAGCTGTGGATGGACGTTTGGCAGCTCCTTGTGGTCTACCCTTTCACCTCGTGCCTTTGCAGAGCCTGGCAGGGCCAGCTCTCTGCTGCCTGAGGGAACACAGAGAGGCACCTGCAAGTCCTGAGCTGCTCTTGCTCCTCCAGTGCTTTCAGATTGGCAAAATAAGCCAGGGATCAGCCTCCCCAAAGCCAAATAAGTTGTTGATTAGTAGACGGGCTCACTTATTGGCTGGGAGTAGGCTGGATTGAATTGGATTGAAAAGATAATTGGGAGAAACTCCTGGGTTTCGATACTTTATCACTAAAGCTCTTGGAAGGGAATGTCCCCCGGTGCTACTCGATGTACCGCACTGTCACCAGGGGGGTGGCGAAGCGGACGCGGCGCCGGCGCCGGTGCCGGCGCTGGATGTGCCGTGTCCACAGGTGCATCAGGGAGCGCCCCAGGGAGGTGCAGCGCTGGAAGAGGCCACATCCTGCTCCCCTGCCATGCTCCCTGACCCTGAGCCTCCACTGCCGGGGGGTGGGCTGTGCCGGGCGGGTCCTACCCTGAGCAGCAGGGACCCTGCTGCATTCCAGGCCCATGGAGCTGCTGCTCCTGTGGGACCCCATGGAGCTAAAGGTCTCCCCTTCTCTGGGGAGGGACCAGGCCATGGCCGTGGAGCTGATGCTGCACTGTCCTGTGTCTTCATATTTGGCCTCTTCCGTCCCCTTGCCCATGTCCGGCCTCGGCAGCTTCACTCCAAGGCGCCGGCAAGACTTTTTCACCCTCAGCAGTCCCGGTTCTGCCGGCACCTCAGTCTGGACCACCGGG